>ML675603.1:97496851-97527326 GCA_007922155.1 Mesoclemmys tuberculata | reverse complement strand
GTCTATGAGTAAGTTAAAAGTGTGAAAATGAATATGGAAACTAACACAAAACAGTCTAATTTGCCATTTGACTGGGGCTATGTTGTTTGTGTTTGGTGCAGGCAGTGGGTTATTTCTGGCAAAACTCTGAAGCCCTTTTGATTCTAGGAGAGATGGGGGAACAAATAGAAATTGATCATTATGCTGTTGCTGTGTCTGAATGTGCTCGGTGAATTACAATACAGAAAAGATTATATGATCCTTGCCCTGAAAAACTTAAAACTAAGACCCTCGTCCTGCACTTGGATTGTACATGTACGAGGGTTTGCACATACAGATTTCTTTGGGGGACCATGGATTTATTTCAGATGTGACAATGAGAGGGGTAATAATGGGTTACAAGTGAAGAGGAGATAAGGGAGGAAGAATGAGCATGAAAGCAGAGCATTCAAAGCAATCAAGCCCCAGCTACCTCAAAGACCAAATTTCAGTCTATGAACAATTGCATTCCCCAGGAACAATGAAGATCACAATGTGCAGGATGAAATATAAGATGGAGACAAAGCCTTCTTGGTCAAATTTAAAACAAACTTCCAGCAGAGATCAGATGAATTGATTTTCCATGGAAGAGCATCCAAATACTACAGTGATGGGTGACAGTATAAGATAGATAGAAGCAACATCAATAAAATTATGTGGTTATGCAGACTAGTGCACAGCTTGAAGAAGTAGAGATACATATCAGATAAGACAAAAACTGAATCAAACCTTCAACCAAATCTCCAACTGAAGCTTCTGTGTCCCATCTTTGAGATTCCTTTTGTCCTGCAAATTCCAGTCCCCATACAACAAACTTAAGATAGAGTTAATGTTGGAATGCATATAATTTTAAAAGAACTTTATTAGAAGTTTGTAGTTCAAAAAAATGAAATTCAGAAAATCTCTTCCACCAAAAAGCCTCAACTCTTCCTCATACCCTACCACATTGGCCTCCATCATGTAATGTACATAAGACTCTTAGAACTATTTTTTCCAAAATTTCAAACTATTAACAGTTAAAGTAATACATTGTATGTGCATGTCAGTTACCCTTTGTCTCTTTGTGAAATAGGTAAATGTCTAGTCTATTCTGGGGCATGAATGAGATACTTCATTTGTATTTGTAGAGATGACAGAGTCAAAGTGGCTCTCTGCCCGGTAGAATCTCTGACTTGCATTGAGAGTGTATTTAAGATAGAGTGGTGTTTCTAGCTTATATAAAAAGCACTGGAGGAGCTAGAATGGATTGCATCAGATTGGTGGATTTCTTTGTGGACCGTATGTAGAGGATAAATGTGAAAATGTTGATGTCTCTTAACTGTGGTGGGATGGGTGATAGCTCTGACCTGTAGGGGGAGGGAGAGAGGAAAGGTTATGTAGCTGATTCCTAAACATGGCTGCAAACAGAATTTTTATAAGGCCCAGGAGATATGAAGGAGGTCACTTCAGTTCCGCCCCCACGTTTTTTTTATCCCATCTTTCTCTCTGCCACTGTTTTAACTAGTTTAGCTTTATGCACAGTAGCGAAGTTTAAAAAGCAATAATAGCTCAAGCCATTAACTACAGCTGGCTTTTTATTGCCCAAGAAGATGCCCTAGATTTAAAGTCATTACATCCATGCAAATAAGTAGTAGAAGACAGGTCTTCTTTTCAACACTGTTTCTTACTCCTGCTTTCCCTCTGCTTGTACCTAAGGTGAAAACGTCTACTGATGTACTATTTCATTTTGTAGACGTTAGGCAAAATTCAGCTCTCCTTGACATCAGTGTAACCTGTGGTAAAGTCAGGCCAGATGGCTACAAAAGGGTATACCTGGGCCGGTATGAGAGCCCAAAAGGGTTAAAAACCCTCTGCCTGGCAGGTAGAGGGAAGAGCACAGCAGGGCAATTAAGGGCACCTGGACCCGATGAAGGGCCAGGCCAGGGGTATTTAAACCCTGCCTTCCCTAAAGGAGAGGAGGGAAACACCTGCAGGAAAAGCTGCCAGAAGGTCTGGGGCAGCTGGAGGAGAAGGTTTTCTCCTGGTCAGGAGACAGAGCTCTGCTGCAGTCAAGGGAGACGAGGAAGCTGGGGGTGTTCTGACCGCAAGCAGAAGAGGTAAAGCGCAAGACCCACCAGGGGAAAGTTGGCAGTTTGCCACAAACCCCACTAACTCCAGAGCAATATCTGGCTCGTTCTGTGTCCCCTCTGGAGTGTTCAATTCCTCGGGGCCTTTTCAGAAGGGCCGAACATCCACATGTGCAGTGAAATCAGTGGGGACTGAAGGTTCACAACACCTCTGAAAACACAAGCCCATGTTGCGTAACTGAATCTGACAACCTGCTGCCTCAGTTTGTTTTGCTAGATGACGGTCTGATGTTTGTTTTTACAAGATGTGTGTTTTGGGGATGCTATTTTAAGCCTGGAGGGAAATAGCAGCCAATTACACTTTCTCCTTTCCTGTGGCTTTATCTCATGTTAACACTATTAGGCCATACTCTGGTGGTTGAAAAGATGAGGATTTGGGAGACAGGATACTTGAGTTCCCTTCCCCACTCTATTTCCTTGCTGTGCTGCAGCCATAGGAATATCACATAACCTTTCTGTGCCTCAGTCCCCCCATCTGTAAAATAAGAAATACAATTCTCGCTCAGCTGGCTAGGGTCCTTTTATTGTTTGCATATGAGAAGTATTCTATGATTGAAGTTCAGCACAGGAGTAGTCAATGGACCTAGTCAGATGCTTTAAATTAAACATGTTTTAAGTACCTCAGCGAATCAGGGTCTGTGAGAGGCAAGTATTTTCTGTTTAACTGATATATTCACATGTCGTCTAATTTCGGACCTGCTGACAGAAATCTTCTGAGGAGTTGTAGGTGGGTTGCCAATACTATAATTAAAAAATACAGGACAGACCTCAGATGGCCCGATCTTGATTTGAACCTCTGGGGGCAAGTCCCTTTCCCCACACCTCCAGGCTTCATAGGGTTTTTCTCTCTCTCCAGCTCTGGATGCTGCACAGCTGAGGGGACACGTAACTTTTGGTGGTCGGGGGTGCACAATTTAAAAGTTTGGCAACACACTAAACAGCTGAATCATAGCCCTCCCCCGCCCGCCCCGGGAAAGGCCCTCCCATACCATCAATCTCCCCTCCCGGAAAGCAGCAGCCCAGCTGTTGCACCTGCCTCTCCCCACAAGGCATTTGCCCGGTCTCTAAGGTCACTTGACTGGCTTAGCTCTGCCAGCTGCTTCACAGGGAGGGCTTCCAGTGGCACCGTGTGACGAAGCAGGGCTGGCACTGAGCCAACACACGTGGGAGTCTGTAGAGCCTCTAGAGGGTGGGTAGTTTCCAGCCATGGCTTCCAAAGACCCCTAGCTGGAGGCTCCTGTGTATCAAACAGTCCATGGCCCTTGTTAAATCCCCCCACCCCCTGGTCTCTGTGTGAGACCCATACAAACGCCATGGCTTGCTGGCCCAGCCTGCAAGCCTCGGGCAGGCATGGGATTTGTCGCCATTTGTGGCCCCATTGGCCGGGCTGGAGGGTTGCAAAAAAAACTGGGGGGCTCCTGTGCATTAGCCAGCCTGTGACCACGTGTGACCCTCTCCCTTCCCCCACGTCACCACTGCAGAGAACCCAGGGCCTCAGGTGCTGCGCCAGCAGCCACTGCACCTGCTGCTCAGGTTCTGCGCGTGTGCAAGGAGCAGACTTGGAGGCTGCAGTTGCTGGTCTTTGCCTGCTGCAGCATCGTGCACCCTGCTGGGGGCGATGGCAGAGACTCTGTGAGCGGGGAGGCTATACCCCAGGAGTACAGCGCCTCTTCCTGACCCTGGCCTTTCAGCAAAGCTCCAGGGCACAAAGCCCCATCCACTTGCCCTGCCAGACCGAGCCTGTGCAGAGAAAACATACAAGGCCACATTCAAGGCCTGAAGGCAGCAGGAGGCCCTGTCCAGCAAGGGTCCAGTACTTGTCAGTGGTACACCTTTCCACTCCCGTCCCAGCCCTTGAGCGTATCCTGATCTGCTTTTCCTGCACAGCACTGAAGGGCCAGGGTCAGGAGGGGAGTGGAAAGGTGCACCTTTGAAATACAGGACACAAAGCGTCCCATGCTGATTTAGTATGGGACAGGCAATTCTCTATTTAAACAAGGGGCGAACCTTGAAATACAGGGCTGTTGGCAGCCCTAGTTGTAGGTGATGCTTTTTTATTACCTAAAGATGTATTTGTGCAAATGCATTTACCTATGAGCTAATTATAATCGCTCTGACACTGAATATCCCACATTATTGTCATTTTCGTCAGCTCTTGTAACTCGCACTGGTAACATGTACCTATGGGATGGTCGAGCTGGCTCAGAACAGCTAAGAACAGCTCAGTGCCATGTTCTCTTGTAATTAAAATAGCCCGTTTGAAACTGCAGTGTGTTTACGGCCACAATGCCCATTCTGTAACATCAGTTTTACCCAGGTGAACCCAATGTAACCGAATGCAGAATCTGGCCTAAATCTCTTTATTTAGAAAGGAAAAAGATTGTGAGACCAGCAGCTGCCCAAAGGGAAAGTGATGTGCTTAAACAACAAAGCCCTCCAGGCAAGCCTGTTGCTTCAAAGGAAACTGCATCTACTCTAGCAGCCACTCCAAATTTGATTTCTGAGACTCACTGAAATGATTGCTCAAAGGGATGGTTTGGTGACTCAGGTTTGATACCCTGGAAGTAACTGCTTCAGGTTTTGATTAAATATTTCAACGGGGCTCTCAATGGATGATCAAATGAGACAGTCACTAACGTATGAGTAATGGTAGGAGATAAAGGTATTGCAATAACTGGCCTATTTGAAGGAAATGAATTTCTGAACACTAAAATAGACCACCTTGAAAATAAAATGTGGGGCAAAGCCACCAGTATTATATATTTGCCTCAAACTTCGTTAGTTAGTGGAAAAATATTAAGAAATGGCTACCAGTGGCTCAAGGAGCATCTTGTGTATTTTGTCTATAGTCTAGATTCTCTTATTTCTTTGCCTATTAACTGAAACCAGATTTTAAGGTAAGATGCATATATTCTTGTATCAGGGGGTTCAGAGTTCAGCTCTGCATCCAGATGTCATGGCTACCCCCCGATCTCTGTAAGAGACAGGACCAAACCCTTTTTTCTGAGCCCTCTGAATTTGAGGGTTTGGTGCGGGTTGAAATTCAGATGTTGTGACTTGGAACAGAAAGGAAAATGGAAGGCTACAACTGACTAGTGCAACTGGTCCTGCTTTGAGCAGGGGGTGTTGAACTAGATGAGCCCCTGAGGTCCCTTCCAACCCTAATCTTCTATGATTCTAACTCAGCACCTTGATAATCCGATTACTCACTAAGGGACGGTGCTGCTTAGCTCCCTGACAACCTTCTTAGGGAGTGGAGCTTCTCAGCAACTCAAGTCTCCACTGAAGCGCAGGAACTGCTGCTTTGGAGAATCATGAGGAGGACCAATACTTGGCATCCACTGCTAGAGGCAGGAGCCAACTGAGGCCTAGGACACTCCTAGCAAAGGTGATTGTTACCTGCATTGTGATCAGCAACTATTCAGGGCCATAGAACAGGAGAATATTGAAACAGCACCGGGAGCTTCCAAAATAAGAGGAGCTGCAAGGAGTCATGCCAGTGAGGAGCAGCCGCATCGGCCACCAAAACACCAAATCACTAGGGAGTGGCGCACTGTAGCTGAAGTGACACTAAAGAGGAGGTTGCGGTGGCAACCCCTGAGGCACTGGGTACAGAGGAGCAGTGTTGGTAAGGCTGTTGCCATGACATCCCCTCAGAACAACTTCTGGAATTGTCACTCTTATCTCACATTGAAGAGTTTTCTGCTTCTAAGAGGCAGAACCCGTCCACAGCGGTTACTTTAAAAGGAAACCTATTCTTACAGGGCACTGAGAACCACTTTGGATAAAAACTTCCTGCCTTGAGCAGATGCAACAACTTCAAAGAGAAGGGTCCTGTGTCTCAAATCAGCTGTATTCATACATACAAAGGAAGAATGGTTCTGAGACTAGTTACTAGTGTTCTGTATTGTATTCCCTACTCTGCTGAAGACTGCCTATGCATCCTTCGGTAGGTCATTTAGGGCTACCTGTTCAAAAGTGGCCTCTAGCTTTGGTTGCTGCCAACTTCAGATGCTTGAGGCCTGGTTTTCAGAGTTACTTAGCACCCACAACTCTAGTGGAGTTCTCTGGTAACTTCAGCGTCTCTGGAAACTATGCTGTGCGTGTCTAAAGTCAAATATTGATGCATCCCACCTTTTAAAATTTGGCTTTTAATCTTTTGGTGTCCAACAGATGTTACGAGGTTACATTGAAATGCTGCTGGTAAGGCCCTTGAATGTCCTGGGGTGGCAAATTCTTGCCCAGGTCTTGCTGGGAAGTACATGGCTTTCTGACAGTGCCAAGTGTGAAGTGCAAGTCAAAGCTGCTTGAAGCTTTGTCCCAGTGGTGTTCAAAGAAAGAAAAAAGGTGTTTGTTCTGTAAGTGAATTTAATTCTGGTGTGTTCAAGATTAGCTAGCGAGCAGAAAAGAATATCCAATATTAGAAGAACAGTTTATCTTTCTTCTGGAATGCTTTCTTTATTCAAGCATGCTTTCATACAGAGCATTCTTTGCACTTTGGCCATGTGTCTTTGATTTTTATCAGCCTGCCTCTAATGTCTGTATCACAGCGTGGATGGCTGTGCATTTAATTCAGTAACTTTTGAAATTATGTTTAGCTTTGTATATGATTCATTAGACAAAAGGAAAAGGAGAAAAAGAATGAGAATGAGCAAACTTGCATAGTGATGTGTGGCACCCTTGATATGTGCTCCTGAGATAGGAGCCTAGTTTTTGAGGGGTTCTGTAAAGACATCTCAGGGACTGTGGCCCTGAAGTCACCTCTGCACATCTGAGTTTGAATTGAGCTCAGCACTGGGAGACTGTAAACATAGCCTTGGCTCCCTGTTGCTACGGGAAGTTAGGCCAACCGTCTAATGCTACCTTCTGCTCCTCCGGGGAAGGAAAAGGGGCTAGGATGGAAATGAAGGCCATCCAGAGAAGCTGAGTCAGTGATTGGCATATTTAACTATCTGCAACAAAGTCACATTTAGAAGTCACATTTAGTCACTGGCTGCAGTGGTAAAAGTCTCAGGAGGACTGTGGGACCAGTCCTGCTCCCACTGCTGCCAGTGAGAATATTTCCAGGGTCTCCAATGGGAGAAGGCTAACCAGATTACCAAAGTAAGTGCTTTCCTGGGGAAAGTTCCCCTGGCCTTCCATAAAAATACTTGTCCATATTCCCCCCACATTTTGAAAATTACTCAGTATATTTTGTGCCCTGTGAGCTGGTCAAAAGATATTGCCTGACAATATCTGCAGCTAAACCCTGCTGCTTCTTTTATAACATTGCCACTACATCTGTCCCTTCTTTCCCATCCCCAATGCCAACCCCTTGTCTATGCTTTGATAATCTCACTCATGCACTACTGGAAGGTCTTTCTGGCATTCCTGTCCTCCACCTTGCTCACCCCTAATCTAGCTAAAATACCTATTCCAAACTCATCTTCTCCCCACCTCCCCTTTTATGACTCTCTTCACTAGCTTTGCATCCCTTTCCACAGAAATCTGACTCATTGGCCTCACTATGGAGGTCCTCCATGGCTTTGTCCCTGCCTATGATCCAGCATCTCTGGTCAGCCATCATTCTCCACTTTGAGAGATCTGCACTCTTTACATTCTATGTCCCTCTTCTTTGCTTCTTTCTCCCATCCGTTTTTCTCTGCTTCCCCTTGTGCCTAAAATGTCATTATATGGCCTCCTATGTCCAATCCAGAGCAAGCCACACAAATACCATGCACCTACACCATTGTATCAGTGTGAGTACCACTAGTGCAAAATCCCTATGCATCCAAGCCCTGGGAAGAGTTGCATTTGCACCTATGGTTCTAGATACAGTACAAGTGTTCCATAATAAATTCTGACAAACATAATCAAAGATCAAAGGTGAACCAGAAATATTTACATGCATTTGAAGCAAGCAGACCACACCTGTGTCCATGAATCTTCTAGACACAGAGGGATCAAAGGGAGAAGGCAATTAAAAGGAGGAGAATGACAAGGTTGCAGGAAAGCTAAATGAATTATTAGAAGCAATCCTTACTATGAATGGTGATAGGGGAAGTCCCTAATCCAAGGGAATGCTTCATGGGAAACATTGGTGCAGTGATAGCAGAGGGAGAATTCTCTAAGGAAGAGATTATGGAGTAACTTGACAAACTTAATTTCAGTAAATCACCAAGACCAGATGGTGTTCATCTAAAAGTTGTGCAAGGTCTAAACTCCAATGTAGCAGTGCTACTGACAAACATATGTAACATATGCCTTAAAAAAGCAACTTTTCCTGGCTACTATAAATCACTGCTATGGTGCCTGTTTTCCAAAATGGAGCCAAAAGTGACCTTGGGGATTACAGGAGAATAATTAATACCACAGAGTCAGGGAAACTGATCCAGAATAGTCAGAATTGCAGAAAAATACATTTAGATTTGGAAATACAATTATATGGTCAAAGCAGCAATATAGTTTCTGCTTACAATCCTGACTTAGGCCTTTGACATTATTTCAAAAAGCTATTAAAATGGTGGAAAGACAGGCTCTGTTATATGTCGCCTAAATTTTTAGAGAAATTTTGAAGAGGTCCCTTTGCAAGAAGGAATTCTATATTATAGTATGGGGGTAAAATCCTGTCTCCAGTTAAAAACTGGCTAGGCGCCAAGAGACAGAGTTGTAATTAATGGCTCTTTACCAATGTGTAGAAACGTTAAGGTGCAGAGATTAGTACTGGAATCGCTTTTGGACAGTATTTATTAGTGACTTGAAGACAATAGATAGCAACTTGATGAAATTTGGCCATGACGCGCAAATATTGAGTTTAGTAAAAAAGTGGAGGAAGCACGTAAGAAAATCCACAAGGACCTAATTAAGCAAGCAGAGTGGCAGGTGCAATTTAACTTAGATAAATGCAAGGTAGTATATAGGAAGGAGAATAATCTAAGATTCTCATATATGCTGATGAGTCTGAACAAGCAGTTTTCTCAAAGGGAGAAGATCTAGGAGTAATTGCTGGTAGCTCATTGTAGATTGCTGCCTGATGTGCTTCAGTCAGGGAAAAAAAGGGAACTAAAGACTTGCTTCGGGTATGCAACATAATGAAGACTACAGTATAGACACTGTGAACTGGAAAAGCAGTAAAACAAATTAAAAGAAATAATTCTGCAGACTTCAGTGCTCTAGCAAGTTACCAAGGGTATATTTTGCAAGATTTAAAGTATTAGATCATTTTATCACCATTAATAACTTTTGCAGCAATTCTGCAAGGAAAATCAAACATCAAGTTCTGGGCCATAAATTTATCTTCTGTGAAGGACACTAAGGGGAAAATGTCTTCATAACACTGCATAATTTGACAGGTGCTTTTTTGGTTGGGGCAAGAGTCACCTTCCTCTGAAACATCAGGTATCAGCCACTGTTAAAAATGGGTAGTGGACTAAATAAACCAGTCCAATAGGTAACTACTGTTATACTCTGATGATCCGCTGAGCCAAAAGTAAAACAATAGATGGACATTGGGCGTTTTTAATTTCACAAATGTTAGAGAGACCTATTTGGGCAGTTATTTAGGTTTTAGGGGTTTTATATTCATACTGAGGCATTAATATAGCTAACAAAATAGCTTGTTTTCAGGGTGTGGTTCTACAGTGCTTGCGAAGCACATCTGCATCGTGCACAGAGCATTTCTTAGATCACTGAATACTGGTGACTGGTCAAATTTTTTTATTAGTTTATTGCAGTCTGGTGCTTTTGAATGATGCACTAAAATAACCAGGATGAACCCAGCTGCTATAAATGTGAATACCACACATATTTTCTCTAAGATTTCCATTGTGGCTGAGAATTAACTGGGCCATTATTTTAATGTGTTATTTTAGAATTTGTTCAGGATCTCATCCAGTCAGAGGGAAAGAGTGGGCAAATAAATAGGGAAAAAGTGAGAGAACCCAGTAAAGTAATACATAAATGTGTCTACGTTAATAAGAGAAAATAGTCAGGCTAAAGTAAATATAATTCTGGGTTCCTTCCAAGGGTCTCTGAAGAACAGAGGAATGTTTTTGCTGTTCACTTACACAGCTGACCAGGGCTATTGCCATGAAAGAGGGTTGTGTTTGTTTGCCTTTCACTTTTCAGCATGAAATATAGTCTAGTCTTGTTTCCTTTGCCATTGGTGCTGTCCAAATGTCTCTGAGCAGAGCACAGTCATGCCTATTTGCAAAATTACCACCTCCACCCTGGGACTGGAATGTATCCATTGAAAGTTTGAGGAGGGAGGTGGGGAAGGGTATTTTATTATTTTCTGTTGTTGTCGTTACAGTTTTGCCCTGTCCGCATCTGAAATGAGTGACTTTATTTGATATGTTGAGACTTTTTCCAAGTGTGGTGTTTACTTCTTGTCTAAAATGTCACACTTGATTCCAGCCCTGTGCTGCGAGGAGGTGCGAAGGGACATGCCCTCACTCTGGTGGAAAGGAGACTAATGAGCTTTTCTGGGTTGTTCACCTCTAACAAGGCAACCCTCCAAGACTTGTTCTGCCTGGGGGGCAAAAGGGACTTAAAGAGGGAAAACCTGCGACAGGTAAACAGGAGGACTGCTCCGCCTCAGAGACTGCTCCCAGCAAAGACAGTCCAGCTGAGCGGGAGACAGTGGCAAGCCTCACTGCTGCCGAAGCCACACTGCCCAGCTGCACCACAATATGCCCCAAGAGGAGGGGCTGAAGGTAGACCCCACCCGAAACACCATAAACAGTCAGGCTGTGTCTAGTCTGACGGCGGCAAACTCACTGCCGTCAGATTGGTTTATCTGGATCAATTCAGCGGAAGTGGAGACCCGCTCAATCGATGCTACCAATCCACCTCCACTAGGTGGAGTAACGGGAGGGATTTCCCGTCAGCGCAGAAAACTGAAGAACCGTGGTAAGTAGGAGTTAGTAAGTCAACAGGAGATACACAAGGTACTAGCTTGTGTATCTCCCGTCAACTGCCACCAAATTTCACGGCAAATGTAGACATAGTCCCAGATTGATTAAGCCCAAAGGGTGGACTCCAGGAAGACTGCCTGGTAATCTGGCCACCTTTCCCTTTCTTTGTTTTCATACGGAGTCCCCATGCTCATAAGGGAAAGCAAAGGGAGAGGACCTTTCTTTTGTCTGTTTTAGTCAGAGAATCTCTCATGGGCTGTGATGTGGGGGAAAAGATGTTATAAATGATTTGAAGTGAGATCTGGGGGAGACTCGAGGGAGCCCCTGTCCTGCCCTCTCTCTCCCCCAAGGTTTTGGAGCCTTTTGGTTGTATCTTTTAATTTTTTTAAAGTGTTATTGTAATAATCTGTATGCTGTTTTCTCACTGAGGCGTGGTCTGTGCTAGGGAAGCAAAATATATCGCAGCCACATGCTAACACTCGAGTGCCCTAATAGCCAATTAGGACAAAATACTTTTCAGTAAGTTTAATAACCTCTTAGAAATGTAATCAGTTCAGCACTGCCGTGGACATGGACAAGCTGAAATGGTTCAACGTGTCCTCTCCCTGCTGCTCAGTGACCTTGCACAGTCTCCCAAAATGCAATGCTTCCTGGGAACGGTAGGGTAATTATCCAGAGCTGTTTAGGTGAGTGCTGGTGTGAGCATGTGGCAGAACTTACTCTGATTCAGCAGGGCTTGCGTGCATTTGTTGAACCATTTCTGCTTGAAATGGTTTTATATACAAGGTTCAGCTCCCTAACACAGACAAACATAATACCTCACCATCCTCCTGTTCCGATACTTCAGCCATGTAACCTCTTCAAATGCAGATCACCAAGCCATGAGGCCCAATCCTGCATTCCTATTGTAGTCAGTTTGGTTCGGTGTGTAAGAAAGAAAGGATATGTCCCAGGGTGCTTTTTTTGCCACACTGTTAACCTGGCCAGTCTATGTATTCTTTGAAAGCAGTTCTTGCTAAGGACTGGATCCTGGCATTTAAGCACTGGCCTGAATTTGGAGGAGGTGTAGTCACACTGTGAATGGGGGGGCAGGAGGGTTCACCAGGGGGACTGTATTTCAGGAACTACACTCCCTTGTCAAGCTCCCCAATGTGCAGAGGAAAGTTCCTAGTTGTACTGTCAGTTTGGTACAGCACAGCCTGTTCCTTTCTCCACACCCAACCACCTCTGCCCTGAGCCTTCTGGTGTGATTTGCATCTTGGGTGTGTAAAGTCTGCACTTTGCTTCGTGCAGGATCTGACATTGCCCTTGGCCTTTTCACAGGGCCAGAGCTCCACCTGCACAGAGACCGTTCTGGCCCTAGTTCTCCGTAGTATTCTTTTCCACTTCCTGAGAAAGAAGCTTCGGTACCGAGTATGCCAGCTCACTGTATGCCGTGAAGGACCAGTGAGGTTCAACAATTGCCAGGCATTTGTTATAGCAACAGACTGTGTTAGAGAATCAGACGTGCTACTAGGTGACCACCTTTCACTGATCAAAAACAATCTGAGTCTGATTTAGTAATATCTCTTTATAAGCAAGTCAGTCTAACTCAAATTGGTTTGATCTCTCATCCAGAACTGGACAATTGGGTAATTTAATTGGACTCTCAAAGACCATCTTGCTACATTTCTCTGCATTACAGCCAATCGGAGGGATGACTTTCTAAGTCAAATAGCGCTTATTTGCAGCAGGAGAGTGTCCACTCCATTACAGATTCACACCTTTTTAATTGGCTCAGGAAGAGAAACCCATCTCCCAGTGGGCTTAATACTTACCCATGAGGAGCAAGAAAAAAATCTCTCATTAATCACAGCAGTTCCCACCGCTATGCTGCATGTGTAGCAAATATGTTGCATTCTACACTTCGGGGCAGTCACAAGGGCATCAAAACTCCGCTGAGTTACCAGTAATCCCATTTGCTTCTAGCAGTGTCAGAGCTTTGGTTTGAGCGAATAAACCCCACCTAGTCAGTGGAACATTGTCTCAGCATTGCCATTTTGAATAGCAATTCTCAAATTCTTTCTGTCACTCATTTGATTGCCGTTCTGAAGGCTATACACAACTGTGAGAAGCTTGATCCAACCCCTGAGCCTCACTTGGCAAGTGACACTTGCTGATTCCAAATATAATTCAGAAGCGGATGAGGATGAGCCATATTACCAGATACCTAGAGTACACGATGAGCATTGTCACCCCCAAGTACATGGGCCTTGCCCTTCAAAAATGGGCAATAAAAGGCTTGTGACAGTCTGTGCTTTTACTTTGCCTGAAGCTGGATTGGAGTGCTCCTTGATTTATTGGCCACTGTAACAGTGGACCCAGCCATTGTTCCAAACACCTCCCTTGCCATCTCACCTTGGACTTTCTATTGAGGCAAGGACAGTAACATCTGCCATACCCAGATGTAGTTGTTAATGAGCATTTTTCAGAAATCTGCAGAAAAGTTGGGGTGAAGAGGAAAAAAAGAGGGAGGCAGAAAGAAAAGAAAGAGTTTATTTCCTGTATTATAGGCAACATGCATAAAGAATGCACCACTTGTACTATGAGTGATGGTCTGAATTTCTTCTCACTTCAAAATGACCCACTGCACAATTATCTTGTTGACATAGACTAGCTACTTTCTAGTAAGTCATTATTCAGGACTCCAAAATTATCTGAAAATCATTTAAATAGCCATTTAATCCTTAGCCACTATGAATGGACAATTAAAAACTAAACCAATTGCAGCCCATTTTCCCTGGCTTCACAACTTTTAATATGGCTGATATCAATCAAAGTGGCATGCCATTCTTCCATTTGCTGAAGTATTTAATTTTGAAGCTCAAACAAAAAGATATACCTCAGGTTCCTCTTCCCAAACCTCATTTGGAGAACTGAGAGGGGTATATTTTAAGGTGTTCTGGACCTGTAGAAATTTGTTTAGCAAATAAATCTATTAAAGGCAGTAAGGAGAAATAGTTTCAGTTAAAATAACAAAACTGCACTGCTTAGACTTGCTTGTATGGGGTTTTGAGTTTGATTTAAATAATATAAAACAAGGACTGACATGAATGGTGAGATGTGGATACAGATGGAAAGCTTACTGGAAAGAAACAATTGCACTGTGTCAACTTTCATGAGGTAAAAGCCACAATAGGTCATATTTGTGATTTTCGCTGCTAAGCCAAAATCTTTCAGACATGAGGTAGCATTAATTGGAGCTGTTCAGCTAAAACTGTAGCTCTTTGTCTGCCTTGAAAAAAATGTCCAATGGAAATCTATAATTCACCAAAACCACCATCCTCTAGAATTTTCCTCTATATTTTAATATGGTCTGGGTCCCGCCCCCAGTTGTGGTTTTGGTCAGCTGACTTAATTTACAGATGTTGTTCCAGTAAACTGCTTGAGCCGCTTATAAATAAATAAAGGGTACTCCAATAATCTATTTTTCCATTTTTCTAAGGGATTGTGGGGAAACCAGTATAGTGCAGGGAAGGTTTGGGAATCTGCTTGCCAATTTAAAAAAAAAAAAAAGAAAAGAATAAGAAGTAATCCTACTTCGTGGTTAAAGGCAATTGAACAAATTCACTCAGTACTTTCCTTTGAAGTTTTCCATCCTTTTTGGAGGTAACCACTCTAGCTAATTGACTCCTCTGGAGTTTCATGTGCTGGAAAATTCATTTGCCGTAGAATTACAATCCTTCCCCTGACTCACAGCTGAAAATGGAAGGCGGGCATGTTCACCAATGGTCTGGCCTTCACAGATATCAAGAGACTCTGTCCAAACCATCCTTTGGAGAGAGAAGAAATTTCACAGGCAGATCTCTAAGGCTCTTATGTCTATAACTGGCACTTGCCCACCATTCCTGACCTCCTTGCTCTCATCTGTACTGAAAAATGTGCTTTTATGAGCTGAAACTGGATACCTTTGTGTGTCTGTTTTGCCATCTATGATCACAGTAACAGCTAATCCCACAGTGTTTAAAGCCTGAGAACCCAGCATGATGATGCCAGTTGTGCATTTAATGACCTTAAAATCACTGTTAAGATGTTTCTTTTGCCAATTAAAAGAATATAAAACGTTGACATAGCATTGGAGTCAGGTGTGTAACCTCCTGGAGGTGAAAAGTGAATTTAATTTTCAGCTCTGTCAGCCAGAAAAGAAGAGTTGGTGTTATTTTGGGTTAGCTATTGGCCTAAAAGAGGTAAAGACTTAAAACCTAGGGGTGGAAAGACATTTTGTGTGACCCTGGCTTAGCAGGGCACCCAGTGTACACCAGCACTTGCGACAGCTGTACGTGGGTTACTTTGGAGTCCTCTCCTTATTCCATATATATATAAAAGCATAATTTGTAATTAAACTAAACTTTAATAAATAGGATTTTGGAAAAAGCTGATTTATTTTTTCACCTAACTAAACCTAGTAGCTGCTACGGGGGCCAGACAAGATCCATCACTTCTCTTTGCAGAGGTTCATGCCTATATTCTTATTTCCTTCTATTATCTTTAGGTTTTTTAGGCCTGGTGAGAGGGGAGGGAGAAAAGATTCATGTGGCTCCACCACACCTAAGCCTGGGGCAAGACATGTGGAATTTAACTCTGGCTCCCATCCATGAGCACACCTTTCTTGCTTTGAGAGGATCAGGAAGGGGGTTGTGTGGAGGGGGGCGTCTGACAAGGTGGGGCCTGTGTTGAGAGTGTAAAACTGGTCAGAGGAAGGCATTAGTGAGGGAGGAAGCCAGGAATGAGTGTTGGCCTTTTGTGTGGAGGAACAGAAAAGAGGAAGGAGGGAATAGGAGTGTGATAGGGCCTGAAATTAACGAATGGGGTGGCTGTAGGCAGAAGCAAATTGTTTGCATTGGACTGAGAGGGCAGAAATGACTATAGGTAGGAGTCGGAGCACAGGAGCGAAGGAGGGGGTGGGATTGATTGGTGGAAAGTTCCGGGAGCAGACAGCACAGGCAAGTGACCTGTCATTCTCCTATTTCATTCCAATATACCTTTTGATGGCATAAGAGCTAAGCCTGCATGTTAGCCATTTTCCTCATTGTTTCAAACACAGCCCCACTGAAAGTCACCACTCTGTTAGCCCAAAAAAAGCACCCCATTGTGATATCAAAACTAATTCCATGGTGATGACTCCCCTACCCTAGCTCCTTAGGCACCTAGGAACAACACTGTGATCCATAAAGTCTGAGTTAAGCACCCAGGCTCCATAAAACAGCATGCTAGGCAGGAGCTGCCGAAACTAGCCAAAGGGAGATGCCAACAAGAGGGGCATGTCCTAAGCCCTGTCCCTCTCACAGAGTTAGGTGCCTAAATCCAAGATGTTAGGAGGCCCCCAAGTCTGCAATCCATAGCCAGGAGCCCTTTCCTGGAGTCAGGCAGTTTAGGACCCTAAACTGTTTGTTGCAAAAATGTGTTGGACAGGCACCTAATGCCACACAAATGGTTGGGAGGAGGACAACACCATTATAATAATTTGTTTAATGGTCAGGGCACTCAACCTGGATGTGGGAGATCCTGGTTCAGTTTCCCATTTTGCCTGGTGAGGGGAAGGGATTTGAACACATCTCCCACCTTTCAGCTGAGTACCCCAACCCCTGAAGTATGGGTCATTCTAGTATAGAGCGCTTTCAGTCTCTCTTGCTTCAAGCTCTTCTGTTTTAATTAAATAATTGAATAATTAAATATTAATTGGGCCAGAAAGCAAGTGAGCATGGCTATAATTATGATCATCGATATTATTATTATTTAGTTGTATTATGGTGGCCCCTAGCAGCCCTAGTCATGGGCCAAGTGCTAGGTGCTGTACAAACAACAAAGTTGAAATGGCAAGCTTCAGTTTCTTTAGTCTGCTAACATACCAGCCCAGGTTCTCAGTCCCACTTTGCCCCTTTTCACCACTCTGTACTTATGGTCCCTTGAAAAGGGGTGAGTTTCCCTGGTGATGAGAGCCATTATAGGGATTCTGTGCCACAGTTTTTCCTCCCTTTGGCTTGCAGGACACGGCTGGGGGAAAAAACATGTGGTGGGAGCACAGCTGCAAGAGAAGCCCCATGTAAGCAGCCAGGTGCTATCTAGGGCAGTGTTTCTCAATGACTAGTACGTGACATGGTTTAGGAAGGCAGCGAGCAAGTCCCTGGTACCAAAAAGGTTGAGAAATCTAGAGCATCCTCCATCCAGAATCAGACAGTTGCACCGATGACCTAAAGCAACATTTGCACATCCCTTTTTGGTCCTGCACCCAGGACAGCTTGGCTAATCTGCAGAATATGACCCTTTTCGTTCTCATGTATTCTCTTTTCGGGGCCTTCGGTACATTCCTGCACCAGTCTGTATTTCTTTTACCCACGATAAAACCATTCTACTGCCTGGTCATCTCTCCCCATGAAATGAACATTCTGTATTCTCTGATGGTCTCTTTCACATGTAGCACAACTCGCCATGAGCTAGCCTATCTTTCCTATAGATTCAGGGATCACCAGTTCCCACTGTGTACATCAGCCCACCTCATCTCTGAAACACCAATGATAATGACCCTCTTGCTAAGCAAAACGTTCCAACTCACCCATGTTTGATGTTCACATTCTGGCTTCAGTGTAAGTATTTGTACTTTTTACTCCTAACAGATTAGGGCAGCTTTTCTTATTAGCCCCATTTACTGTAGCTGAAACCTTGCCTTTGCTCGGATGAATGTCTGTACCACAATGTCCCGGCCACTGCCAATCTGTAATTCCTGGCAAGTTCTTTTCAGACAAATTTATTTTGAAAAGAGGAGAAACGGGTCAGACTAATTTTCAATCAGGTGCAGAATCCTCTACAAAGACATGGTAAAAGGCAGACGCGGGGAAGGGAGGAGATTCCGAAACTGGCTCTGGTTCCAGCAAGGGCTATGATTGCAATGTCTGCACAGACTGACAGATCTGATGCCACTGTAGTGAGTGTAATGCTAGCAGATGTCATGTAATCTCATAGCCCTTCTGCACTAGAAGGGTAACAGCACTAATTAGAACCGCTTTTAAGAATGATGCTAAGATAGGTTCATCAAGGTTTCCTTACCCACTGTGAATAGGCTTGATTGTATTTTAAATCGTGCAACAACGCATGTTTTAAAGATTGCTCCCCCAGGTCTCTCGCTTGTGTAGCTGCAGGAGGAAATGTAATGCGGGAGATTTTGTAACATACTTTAAGTGTGGTGTGTTGAACTTTTAAGAAGCATGTGTGTGCTTACTGCACCTTTTAAGACCTAGGAAACTCTGGATGCAGACTTTGAAGGGATGATCAGTTGGAAGAAGTTTCAGCTGGAGTTGGTTGATGACTAAACCCAGGAAAGTAATAGGGTGGGGTGTTCTTTATAATCCCTCAGACTCGGCTAACTGGATTGTTTTGCTGTTCTGATCCATTTAGGTTGACTGTGTTTTAACTGAAAAGCATGACTGGCTGACTGAATTTTGGGAGGCATAACTCTCTTGGAAAGAGTTGTATCTAGCTTTTATCCATCATGGGGATGGGGGGTTTTATTTTGTCTATGGTCTGTTAGAGTCCTTAATTCAACAATTCACTTTTACTCAGACATTTCCCAAAGGCCAGGATTCCCAAAAGCTAATGCCACAAATCTATGATGTTGCTGATGACCTGGTCTCTGTTATGAAAAACAAATCAATAGACAAACACCTAGAGAACAAGCTCTATGACCCTATGGGTGATTTTATTAAGTCAAAACTATGCCTTCAAGAGCTCATATTCCAGAAACATTTCCAGTTTCATATTCACATTGACAGCATCATAGCCAATAAGTCTGCTCTGCCGAATGAGCCCTGTAAAGCTACAGTTTTGAAAACTAAGTTCAAAACTTTACATAACTATCATCCCATTCCAGACGCGATGTGCTCCTGGTTTGCTTCCAGTCCTTCCCAGTTATATAACTGAGACAAAACTACCAAAGATGAGTACAGATCACAGGTTGCAGCCTGAAGACCATTTAGTCGTTCACCAGTGTAATGAAGCTTCAGTGCAGGATTCATTGGCTAAAAATTTGCTTTTCATCTTTGGCCCTCTGCACTTCCTCTTTACAGACTTCAGCCCACTACTGTGAACTCTCCATCCTTTTCTGTGTCATCACAGTGGAAAGTCCCCCTCCTGAGAAAGTTTGTCCACAAGAGATACAAATCATCTACATAATATGCATGCCTGCAAGAAGCTATTTTTATGGGAGTACCAGAGGCAAGCCTAGGGGGTCACACCTTTACAATGTAGTATTTCTAATTTGAAGATAAAAGGGAGAAAAGTGCTTCATGACAACTCATGCTCTCAGCTGTGCTTCAAAGGACAGAAACCAACCTTTAGTGTCACATAAGTCTCTCAGGACTCTTATCTGCTTGTCTAATACTGTGTGTTCATTCTTGGACTATATATACATACACACACACTAAAGTATGCTTAAAGGATTAAATTCTGTGGACCTGAGATAATGGAACTGTAAATAAGCCAGGAAACCTAGAATTTAGTAGATACACATTATCATTGACTCAAAGTCAGCAAAACGTGCAAAAAGAAAACACACAAAAAACATTCCAGAATTCTCTTAGATTTGGCTCAGAAATATCCCACAGGTTTGCAAAGGCTTTGGTGCTAAAGAGGCAAAAAATAAATCATCTAACTTTTTAAAACCAGTTCTAGCTGCATTAGTTGCATTATGGTTTCATCCTAAGTGCTGAACATTTGAGACCCTATGCCACCTGACCCTTTCTGCAAAGGCATTTAGAGATCCCATTTCAACAGCCTGAACTCCAGGAATCTCATTATCCAAGCTCATCTGTCATCTTCTGGGGTTGAATGCACTGCGGGTTCATTGGGTTAGCGGTACAGGTACAATGGAATGATTTCAGTACAAGTTTCTGGAGCTCATAAACATTATGGAAATGGAAATATTTCAAGTATGGTTATGCTCAGAAAAGCAACTGAGCCAACATGGCAGCATCTTGCACAACAGATCCTCTCCCTGGGCTTGATTCAACCCTGCTGATATAAAGGAGGCAAGGTGCAACTGTCTGTGCCATCTGGGGTCACTGCATCCCCAGAGAAGCAAAACCAAAATCCAGAGACACCATGGGATTGGGACAAACCACTGTGATAACTGAGTGCTTTCAAGGATGTTACTGATGTTCTGTACAAAGGATTTATCCACCCGTGTAAATGAAAAAGGCAGCATGGTGGAGGATTAGAAGGTTGGAGAATATCATACAGTCAGCAGAAATGTAGGAGCAAAAGAGAGAGAGAGAAATGAGAGACAGCATAACTTCAGGTTAAAATGGCAAACATTTTGCAGGTGAACGCATACGTACCTGATACGCGGACAAAACATACATAAAGAAAGTGAGCAATGGAATGGCAGGGACCATTCTGCTGCGGTGAAATGTAATATGCAAGTAAGTGGTGGGTGGGATGCTGTGCAGACACCGTCTACTGTCCAGCTTCTGGAGGCTGAAGATAGCAGTGTGCTACTTCCTTTGTGCTGGGGCCTTCTATAGGCTTCCCACAGGAAGTCCAGAGGCGATGGAGCTGGGCCGCGTGGGTAGAGACTAGAGAAACTTTGACTGTAATGAAACAGGGAAGAGACAGACTCTAGTCTCTCCTCTGGATCTCTCTTCCTGGAAATGACACTCCTACACAGTCAATGCTACGTGAGTCTGTTTCCTTACTTACCTTTTCTCAAAATATGTCTTAGCTCCTTCTCTTCACTATGATCTTGTTTTAACTGCCCTCCAGCACTTGACTTCGATGAGACCGCATATCATTCTAAGGGGTCTAAATTCATAGGATCTAATTCTTCTCATACTTTGGCGTAAGGCAGGGGGACTGCTTGGAACTCAAGGAGCAAGAGTGGTGATAAAAAAAAAAAAGTATGAGAGGAGAGTCATGCCCATCATTTTGTACAAGGCTCATGGTCTGAGACCTGCTGTTTATCACCCCTGACTCTATTGCCATTCTTTTGCTATCTCCAGTTGGGTTCTGTTTCTATTTACCAACACCAAGCATTGCCAGACTATTTCTGCAGTTTGAGTCTTATTGGCAGAGGCAGTACCCTACACCACATTTCCTTCTTGGAGATGTGCCACTTCTGGTCTCCCAAAGGGGCAGTCAGTTCTTGAATAAAAACCTCTTGCTGGACCCCAACACCCGTTTCTTTTCTCAGAGCAATCCTGCCATTGTCTCCCGCAAGCAGCCTGTTTGGACAGAATGGAATTTCCAAAGCTTCTGCTATTGTGTAAATTCCGTGCATGGGCTCCTTCCTTCCTATGCTTTTAATCTGTTTAGTCGTAACAGACATTGGTTTTGTTTCTAATTCTCTGCTGACTCAGGCATGTTTTTATTTTTTTTTATATCTAAAAAGCCTGCCCATCCTTTTAATATCCCTGATGGCCCTACGCAAGCAGAGTACTGCAACAGCTTAACAAAACATGCCTCATGGTGGCTTTCCCACTGAGCCAAAAGATAGATGTGCTCTCTGCTCCAGCCATACTAACTAGCTGCTGTTTGCAACAATTCACGGATTGTTTTATTGGATTCCATATACGCTTCTTATCCACACATCTGGCCAAGAGTGTTTCCTTTTAAAATTCCTTTCATCCTCTTCCCACCTCTGTATTTCCTCTTCTCCAGCACGTTTAGCCTACATTTTTAAAAAATTGTTTCCTCATTTGATCATTTCTCTCTGTTTCCTCCATTTGCTTTGGCTGTGATTAATTAAATAGTTCAGCCCTCTATTACATCAATATCTCAATCAGTCTTTAGTCATTTCTCTTCCAGATTCCAAGCAGTATGACTAGTTATTTCTTCTCCTCCAAATAATGCCCATCCCCCCCCACTCTCTTGTAGCATGTACATCTTTTACATCACCAGAGTCTATCCTGACTTCTCTTCGATTAGATGGTTGGGGGAGAGGGGAAGCTGTGATTTGAAAGACTTACTATAAAGATTCAACTAAAAGCCCAGTTCCATTTTATCAGTCAGTGGCTAGATTTCCTATGCATGTTCCTGTGTAAGTCAGTATGTATGCCTCATTATACCAGTAAGAGTTCCTGCAGTTCAATAGCTCATACAGATGGCATCCTGCTTTTTAGTTCCTTGCCAATATTTGTTGTTCTTTAAACCTAGGAAAGTTCAGCAGTTCATTTCAGCTAAGTACCTGGATTTGGAATATGTATTTTGATTCAGGAACACTTTGTTATCAATCTGTTTGAATTAGGCAGTAACAGGAAAACTGATGGACAAAAAACAAACCCCTCAGGTTATAATGGGTTGCAAAGTTATAAGATATAATCAATGTTCAGAATTCTCTGTCCCTGGATGTATGAGAAAATTGACCATAGTGGAATGAAATAAATGTATAGACAATTTCTTGGGTGGCAGTGATATGCTATTTTGGTGTATGATGAGATTAGGTGCTTAATGACAGAGAGTGTGGTGCATATGCAAAGTCAGTTTCCTTTGTATCTCCAGTCTTCCCTATCTTATGTTACTCATAACCAATTCCACTCAGTAACGAAGAAAAGGTTTCTGTAAATTCCACAGATCTGCTCTAAAGTGGGGGGAAAGGAGATGTAACTAACCACCACACAGACACTTCAGATTTGGCCATTAATGAGTAAACAGTTTTGATAGCACTGTAAATAGCGAGTTGAGTGGAATGTCAAACCAGTTTAAAGATGTTTTGGAAAATGGTTGCTAAATCAAACACATTTATGAGAGTGAATTTATAGGTATTAAGCAAGCTAAACATTTCACTAACAAATGATTCCATGGTAGTTGGATTACACAGCCTGTAAATGTAAGGTGACCACTTTGGAACGACATGTATTGTATTTAGTGGAAGTTTTTTGCTAATGAATTCCAAGCAGAAAAGAGATCATTTCTGGAATACACAAACTTTCTGCAGCTGGTTCTTGTCTCACAGTGAAAATACACACAAACGAAGACAATGATGAAATGCTGGGTATGTCTACACTGCCACCTCTCAGGGTCCTACAACCCCCAGCTGAATGTCTACACTGCAATTCAACAACCCCTTTGCTTGAGCCCTAGGAACCTGAGTCAGTTAGCACAGGCCAGCCGGGGGAGTTTAATTGCACTGTAGTCATACTCACTGTGGACCAGAGTCTCAACTGCTCTGCACCTTGTGTAATCATTTACACTCATGCAAAGGGGATGTAAAATGCTGCCCTTCAGATAGAGTATCTTATTACTTCCACTGGGGAAAGATGTAAATGATAAAGTGGTGCAAGACACCAACGTCTGCCATGGGGAAGAAAGAAGTGAGCCAAGGTATTTAGACTCTCTCCAGTTGCACTGGAGTCTCTTCTATGAACTATTTGTTTAATCATTGAACTGGAATTCCTGAAACTGCATCCCTTGTCACAGTTATGTGGATCCTTAGGAAACAAAAATGCACCTTCAGGGAGCCCAGTGTCTTCATGAGTCAGTGGTAATGGGTTTTACTTAATTCAATTAAATGGGCAATATGAAGTCTCCTTTTTATCATATCCCGTGTTTTAATGGGTTATCAACAGGAGCTAAGGGCCTAATGCTACATCCATTGAAGTTGTTCCCGAATCAATAACAAAACTCCCATTGACTTGGATACGAATTCTACTCCCACTAACAGTACAGCCTCATTGACATCAATACGATTCTATGTGACCACAGCAGTTTGGAGAATGGTGATCTAAATTAGCACATCATTTCAATACCAGTGTACAGGTGTGACGCAGTTTTAATTAGAGTTAAAATGAGCATGAACAAAGATGGATGAAGTAAGTTTGTTCCCCAAGCTGTTTCCAAAGAACTTGTGAATAGAGAAGACTTGTTGGTGTCATCGGAAATACATTCCACTCAGCTCCCCACATAATTTAGATTTGATTAACAGTCTCAGCTCAGAAGCAATCCAGAAAACTGAGCTGAACTGAAACTTGAAATGGCTCTCCTGGATGGAGCAGCTTCTCCAAGTTAATTTTTACAAGGCAGCAAGGGGCAATTCAGACAGCAGCTGTCTGACTGTAGCTGGTTGATTTAAAATTGTTAAGAAGCAGTGAGATTTCAGTTCCATCACTGCTATCCCATCCTCCATCATCAGCACAATTGTTCAGTCAAAAAATAATTTTATACAAATTTTAGAAGAATGTCCAGTTAATCAAAATACAGAATACTGCAGCATTATCAGCACAATGCTATCATTCATGATTGTAATGTTCAATTCTGACACTTCATCCTCCTGACAGAGATATTAACATGAAGAAAAAATTGATTATTACCATGACAAACATAATATAATTTAACATCCCTGTGGGGGGAGAGAGGACGCCAAAGCAGCCACTACAGTAGCATTTAATTTCAGAAAAGGGAACTACACAAAAATGAGGAAGTTAGTTAAAAAGAAACTAAAAGGTACAGGGCCAAAAGTGAAATCTGTGAAAGCTGCATGGAAACTTTTAAAAGACACCATAATAGAGGCTCAATTTGAACATATACACCAAATTAAAAATCATAGTCAGAGGACCAAAAATGTGGCTAAACAACAAAGTAAAAGAAGCAGTTAGAGGCAAAAAGGTGATCCTTTAAAAAGTGGAAGTGAAATCCTATTGAGGAAAATAAAAAGGAGCATAAAATGTGACAAGCAAAGTGCAAAAATATAATTAGCAAGGCCAAAAAAAGGATTAGAAAAACAGATAACCAAAGATTAAAAAAGTGACAGCAACAATTTTTTTTAAATACATCTGGCTCAGGACGCCTGCTAAAGGAAGCCACTGGACGATCAGGATGCTAAAAGAGCACTCAAGGAAGAGAAGGCTATTGTGGAGAAACTAAATGAATTCTTTACATCGGTCTTCACAGATGATGATGTGAGGGAGATTCTCAAACCTGAGCTATTCTTTTTAGGTGACAAATCTGAGGAACTGTCCCAGATTGACGTGTCATCAGAGGAGGTTTTGGAACAAATTGATAAAATAAACAGTAAAATGTCACCAGGACCAGATGGTAGCCACCCAAGAGTTCTGAAGTAACTCAAATGTGAAATTGCAGAGCTACTAATTGTAACCTATCATTTAAATCAGCTTCAGTACCAGCTGACTGGAGGATAGCTAATGTGATGCCAATTTTTTTAAAGGCTCCGGAGGCGATCCAGCAATTACAGGCAGGTAAGCCTAACTTCAGCACCAGGCAAATTGTTTGAAACTATAGAAAAGAACAGAATTATCAGACACATAGATGAATACGATTTTTTGGGGAAGATTCAACATAGTTTTTGTAAAGGGAAATCATCCCCCACCAATCTACTAGAATTCTTGGAGGGGGTCAACAAGCATGTGGACAGGGGTGATCCGGTGGATACAGTGTACTTAGATTTTCAGAAAGCCTTTGACAAGGTCCGTTACCAAAGGCTCTTAAGCAAAGTAAGCTGTCATAGGATAAGAGGGAAGATCCTCTCCTAGATCAGTAACTGATTAAAAGACAGGAAACAAAGGATAGGAATAAATGGACAGTTTTCAGAATGGAGAGAGGTAAATAGTGTTCCCCAGAGATCTGTACTGGGACCAGTGCTGTTCAACATATTCATCAATGATCTGGAGAAAGGGGTAAATAGTGAGGTGGCAACATTTGGAGATGATAACTTTCTTGAGTAGTTTTGTATGTCCAAAGCAGACTGAGAAAAGTTACAATGGGATTTCACAAAACTGGTTGATAGGGCAACAAAATGACAGATGAAATTCAATGTTGATAAATGCAAAGTAATGCACATTGGACAACATAATTCCAACTATACATATAAAATGATGGGGTCTAAATTTGCAGTTACCACGCAGGAAAAAGATCTTGGAGTCACTGTGGGTAGTTCTCTGAAAACATCACCCAATGTGCAGCGCCAGTCAAAAAAGCTAACGATGTTGGGAATCATTAGAAAAAGGATAGATAAGACAGAAACTATCATATTGCCGCTTTATAAATTCATGGTACACCCACATCTTGAATACTGCAAGCAGATCTGGTCTCCCCATCTCAAAAAAGATATATTGGAATTGGAAAATATACAGAAAAGGGCAACTACAATGATTAGGGCTATAGAAAAGCTTCCATTTGAGGAGGGGTTAAAAAGCCTGGACTTAGAAAAGAGATGACTAAGGGCGGATATGAGAGAGGTCTATAAAATCATGACTGGTATGGAGAAAGTAAATAAGGAAGTGTTGTTTGTTCCTCATAACACAAGAGCTAGGGATCACCAAATGAAATTAATAGATGGCAGATTTAAAACAAACAAAAAAAAGTATTTCTTCACACAACACCCAGTCAACCTGTGGAACTCCTTGCCAGAGGATGTAGTGAAGGCCAAGACTGTAACAGGGTTCAAAAAAGAACTAAATATGTTAATGGAAGATAGGTCCATCAATGGCTGTAAACCAGGATATGCAGGAATTACTGGTTGCCAGAGTCTGGGAGTGGCCAATGGGATGGATCACTTGATGATTACCTGTTCTATTCATTTCCTATGAAGCACCTGGCATTGGCCAGTGTCAGAAGACAGGAGCCTGGGATAGATGAACCATTGGTCTGACTCTGCATGGCTGTTCTAATGACAAAGATTTTGACAGCACAGGGAAAGTAGCATATTATTAAATAACTGTCAGTGCAGTGTTCAGATAGAGAACTGGTGTTGGTCCCCTAATAATTATACTCTACATTGTGCATGATTCACAGTCCTCAAAATCATCTGAGCCATTGCTTGGTTTTGTCTTTGGCTGAAAGCTGTCCCTTTACCATACAGCAGATAACAGTACCTGAATAATCAGAAACACAAATTAGTAGTGCAGGTTGCACAAACTATCAAAGGATCAATATAAGCACAGCTGAAATAAATGGAAAATGCAGATATTTCAAGAAATCATCTAATTCTTTTCCCAGAAGAAGTCCTGTTTATAAGTACAGCATTTAGAACCTAAGGGAATGTATAAATATGATCTGGGGAGAGTAGGTTGCTTGCACACACAGGCCTGATCTGGGGCTATCCTGGGGAAGAGGATCAGTTCTCAAGCAAGTACAGTTTAATGCTGCTTCTTGATATGAGAAGAAACAGTTCATTCACCTCAATTCTGTTTCATTTCAGAACTCAGTCCTTCCAGGCTGTATCCAAATGAAACCATTTGAGATAACTTACCCCTTGATCGATTATTTTTTCATATATTAATGTAGAACACAATTTTTGATTTTAAGGGGTAGTCAACTTGAGTTGTAGCTTGAGGGACTGTTCAAGGGACTGCTCAATCTGGGATCAGGTTACTTTCATTTCCCCCATAAATAGCACTGTAAAATCAACATTATTTATTCTTGTAGGCGAAATATTGGAACATATAGATTAATGTGTGACTGGAGAAGTGTATAAGCACTTGGGAATAAGCTACGTTAAGAGAAATTTCTTGGTTAAAAATATATTTATTTCTGAAGACAATGGAGGTTCCCATACACAAAGATGGTTCCCATTAAGATGTAAGAGAATCCCAGAAAGATGATCCATTCTGGTCACATTTCTCCCTGTTCTATACCTACTAATTATTTGTACTTCAGAAACTGCTACATCTGCTAGGCATCATTTCCATTGTTTCATTTAATTGTTTTCCAGAACAAGGCAGAAGTGAGCTATATTCATCCGTGAAGTAACACCATTTAACTCAGGGATTAATTGGGCCCAATATGTCTGGCTGCATGAATCAGCTGGGCTTTGAAACAAACAAACAAAAAAACAACTATGGACAAAACTCTGGGGATCTTGCCATTATAATTTTAATTGCTATTACCCATTCCCTGAAGCCTACATTTAAATTTGCTCTGCTTGTATATTATATCCCTTCTCCCCAGCAGTTGTCTGTATTGTCTATTTAGATTGCCAATTCTTTCAGGCAGGCACTGTCTTTTAATCTGTGTTTGTACAATTCCTCATACAATGGGGACTGGATCATGGCTGGGGTCCCTAGACCACACCTGACTATAAATAATAATAGTATATAATAATAAAATGCATTCTCTTGTATGTTCATACAAGATTCTCCACGTCAAACAATCAGCTGAATAACCTAGATTAATTCCCCTGTAAAACAGGGAAGCTATATGTCCAGTGACCTAGATAACATTTTACAATGAGGTATCTGGAAAAAATGGTAATAGTAAGCTCCCTCCTAGAGATTAAAGAGTTAACCAGGACCATCCCATAAACCTGTCTAAAGAAGAGAGAGGATTTTTGGCAGTAGCGTTGGCAATGAAGATGAAGAGCTATTACATAACTACATATAAGATCTAATTATAGTTGTATATTTAAATGGTAGGCTCTTTGGAATAGTCTGTGGATCTATCTACACTGCCAGGTGGGGATATGAGTCCTCTGCTTGTGTACACATATTTACGCCAGCTCTCATCAAGGTAGCGCAAGTATAAATAGCAGTGTCGCCGCCGGTGCGTGGGTAGCAGCCGTGGAGGCACGGCTTAGCTGTGCCAAGTACAAAACCATCTGAAACCAGGGGGATGTACTTGGCACAGCTCAGCCATGACCCGTCGCTGCTGCTACTGGTGCTATCCGAGCTGCAGAGCTAGGGTGCAGAGGAATACACCAGAAGGGGAATCATACCCTTAGTGTGGACATAGCTTATGTCCTAGCACAGTGCGGCCCTGATCTTAGCTGGGGTTTCTACATACTACTGCAATATGATGATGATGATGATTTATAATGACAATTACTGTTAGGGGGTCTTGTTTGTTTGTTTCAATTTATTTTCTTATGCTCTGAACAAAAGGCAAAGAGAACAAAGTTTAAATAACTTGAGACGCTTCAGTAAAAATAGCAAGATGCCAGTTTAGAGGAATGTGCCTTAGGTTATTCAAAACACAAGTTTTCTCTGGACTATAGACCTAGTATAGAGCTGCCTCCTTCCCACTGATATGATGGTGTTCTTTCCCAGGCAGGAGAGTTCACACCCAGCTATTAACTGATACACAGGCTCAATGTGCTGAGGCTGAATCCTCAGAGATCTTGCTTCACCATCACAATGCCTTGCCCTGGAATCACTTCAACTTGGATGCCTGGTTTCAGGTTTCCATTTGAAGCATTGCTTTCCTTGTATCATTTTTAAATGGCTCTGCAGTGCAATATACCTCAATCTGTGTTCTTTTGAAAGCAGCCACAGCTGACAGAGTTCTCATTTCATTGCTACAGCCCCACACCCTGACACAGTTGATGTTCAAACAATAACATCAGCCTTAATAATCGGAAATAGTTACTCTTATTTTGAATTAAACAGTAAGAGAGGAATTAGACAGATGCACATATTATAACACTTCCCCGCCCCCCACCCCAATTTACTTTAGCCAGAAATAAAAGAAAGAAACTAGAAATAGATAACTGCAACAATTGTGAAATTACATTGTTATATGTGTCACGTGGATTAGATTACCCACAATTCCATCAGACATATAGCGACATAGATGGCAATGAGTGTCAAGAAGTGAAAAGTATGATGTTCTTATAGAAAAGAATTCTATTACAAAGTAATTTCACAGGCCTGCAAAATACATGAGTTAGCAATTTAATTTTTTGATGCTTATCCTCAGCGTATGAAGTAAATATGGATCGGACGTACAATATTGCCAGTACATAAATGTAGGTAAAGCCATCAGTGAATTAACAGAGATTAATGACAGATTGTGCTTCATTCTTGCCTGCATGCTTTGACTGGCAATGAAATATTTAGCAAGGTTGGTACTTAAATAATCATAATTAGGCTACAGAATGAACATCTTATTCTGCTAAAGAGGGGTAGTTCACACGTCTCAGCTGTTACTTCAGAATGTGATGCCTGCTGGTGTCTGCGAACATCTCTGCATCGGTTATATATGTTGACGATATAAGGGTTCATTTCAAACTGTAGGACTAGACATTTTTTTTTAAAATCTTAGATTCTGGAAGAAGAAATGATAGTCTCTTTAAAAAAAAAAGAAAAAGGAACCAGTTTATCAAGCTGCTTTGTGCCAGCCCAGTTCCACCTCAGGTGAAGGCTCTACGCATGTATAAAACATTCAAGAGCAAGGATGGCCTAGTGGCTAGGGAGCCTGGGACTTGGTATACCAGCCTGCAGTTCCCTGCTCACAGGTTTCTCCTGTGATCTTGGGCAAGTCACTTAGACTTTCTGTGCCCGAGCTCCTCATCTGTAAAATGGGGCTAATAATACCAGCCTACCTCACATAGGTGTGGTAAGGACAAATACATTAAAGATACCATGGGGGCCAGATAGCTACCTTAGATGGACTTGGTTCTCCTTTTCGGCACTACTGTAAGTCAGCTACAGTAAAAAAGGGAGGAGAATCAAACCTAATATT
>ML675603.1:97440574-97496451 GCA_007922155.1 Mesoclemmys tuberculata | reverse complement strand
ATATTGTATCCAGCTTCGGTGGCGGTGTTCCGTATTGGAATAGGTTTCAGTTCTTGGGGAGATGGCAAAAAAAGGGCAATCCGTGGAGATACTTTAAGAGATCACCATTATATGGGTGAAAGTTCTCACAAGGAGACTCAGTGGAGAAGTATCTTTGGGTAAAAATTGACGTACCTTTTAAAAAGTTAGACCTATGTAAAGCTGAGTAAATGAATTGCCTTGATGGCAGCAATCATTTGTTGCTCCATCATGTTGAGTGATGATTCCCCAACCCATGATGGCATGAAATTCTCAGAATACATGAGAATTGTTACTTGCAACCCAGCACCTGAAGAGGAAGTGGTAAGAGTCGAATCCTACATGTATACAGAGAAGTGACTCTTGCCATTAACTCCAGTACCTATGGTGTGATTGCAACTGTGGGGCAATGGGAAAATAGCTCTGTTCAGACCAGGTTAGTTAGTCCACTCTCAAAGTACTGTGCAAAGTTATTGGAACTACCCTCCACAAGAAGTGTCCCTTTAAAATCCACCATTAGGACTTAGTCACGAGCAGCAAAGCTGTCTGGAAATCAGATGGTTGTTTTTTGTTTTTCCTGGATATCCAGTGTATACATTATGTGCAGCTGAAACCTATTACATTTGATTTAAAGTGACAATTGATAACATGTTGTATCCAGACCATTATTGAACATAATTATTCAGCAGAAGCCATCCGGACTCACTTAATCACACATTAAATGTTTATTTAGTGAAACTCCAACTCTTGGGGAAAAAAATTCATGTTTCTGATTAATAGATTGTTATACAGTTTAGTTTACGATTTGTTGCACAACAGTACTTTCATCAAACTCACTGAAAAAGTGTTATATCTTTCTCCATTAGCAGCAAATTAAAATGGCTTCATTTGTTTGAAGTGAAAATGATTCATCTGCAAGGGGAAAACATAACGGGTTTGTTCTAATAAACTTATACGCAACTGTAAAATTCTTTCTAATGACGCTCACTCTCCCTCCCGTATACGGTTATGGCAGGCTGTTCTCATACGTAGTAGGCTCAGATGTAATTACACTAGTGTCACAATTTATTTTTATAATGTTGCCCCTTTTCAACCCGAGTGGCCAGTCAGGGCTTGAGAATGTTCCAGATGGAAGCAGTCTTGTTTATTTACAAGGAATGTACAAAGTCCTGCTTCTCCGAAGGCAGGAGGAACCAAGAACGGTCCGGAATCAGGGCTTGCTGTAGAGCCAGTCTCCAGGCAACCTAAAGATCACAGCTGGCCTGTCTAGGATGCCTGACTGGCTGTACTGCATGACTGGCTACATCAGGTGGTTGTTGGAAGAGTCAGCAGACCAATGCTTAAGCCCAGCAGTAGCTGCTGAGCAGCTCCTCAAAACCTTCTCCCACAGTTGCAGTAGCTCCTGCACTCGTGTGTTCCCAGCCCTGCCCCCTGCTTTCCCTCACTGTCGGTAACTCAGACCCTTGGTTATGAGTTCTGACCAGGGGCTCTGATTCCTGACCACTGACTCCTGCTCTAACCAGTAGGCATGACTCCTGCTCTAATGGAGCATACTTTCCACAACCCACCTACCATGCCACCTTCATCTCCAACTTCAGCTCCACCTACCTGAGAAGTTGAATGATGATCAAAACATATTTAATCAGTTCCTAAATCAGTGTTGGCTCCTATTTCTGCTACCCCTGCAGTCGTACCTTGCTGGCTAAGCCCAAGTAGGACTGATTATCAGCCTGCTGACTGGGGAGGCCCTGCATCCAGTGTCTCCACTCCAGGAAAAATCAGGTCCGCGTCTAGGACAATTTGAGGACTTTGTTCAAGTTATCATGGTGATCTTCAGTGACCCAAGTCATGAGCATACAGCCAAAACTGTTGTGGCAGGAATGCCGGCTGGTTGCTAAACACGCAGCAGAGTTCTAGCACGTAGTAATAGGTACTGAATGGAATGAGGCTACCCCGTCTTATCATTTACAGCTCAGCCTTAATGAAGATACTAAAGATGAACGGGCATGAGTGGAATCTCCGTCTGGCCTGGTTGCCTCAGTTCACTGATGCATCAAGATCAAAGACTGCCTTGGCCAAATATCGCCAAGGGGAAAAAAATGGGTTTCTGCTGGCTTCCCCCAGCCCAGCTGGCTCAGTCTCCCCCGTCACTAGTCTCTTCTCTCTTGCTGGAACCAATGCAAGTGGATCAAGTCAGGCTCGGCCACTCTGATATGGAGAAGAATTGATGCCAGTCTTCTGGGCCTACGCCTACGCTCCAGGGAATCAGAACACATCGCATCAAGCTGCCCTGACACGGTCCAAGCTGCACCCTGGTCAGGAAACAGGAAGCCCTAGCCCCAATCAGGGGATCTCCTCTCCCCAGCAGCCTGCACCGACACATCTCCAGCTCCCTCTCTGGTTCGGGCACCCTGTGATGCCTGACACCAATGCAGAGGTGCTGGTGGACTTGGGTGCCTCGAGCAATTTAATCGATCAGGCATTCACTTGAGCACACAAGATCACCAATCAGCACAAGGACTCCTTCTGAATTAGTGAAGTCCCATAGATGGGTCAGGACCAATTTCCTTTCATCAGGACCAGTTACCCACTAGGCACCATATCCTGTGAGACACCAAGAAACCCTCCAGCTTGGGCTAATTTGTGCACAGACCCAAAAGCTCTCTCTCTGACTTTTGCCAGGGTCTCACGCTATTCCCAGGCTACTGCTTGGTTATCTTGCTTTTTGCCTTTCCTTTCTCTGTCCTTGTCTGGTCTCAGTTTCTGTGTGTGCTCTCTTCCCACACACCCCTAACAAAAACTATACTTATCCAAAAGGTCCTAGGCAGCATGCAGCTGTACCACTGTAGCACTTTAATGAAGACAATCCATGCTGACGGGAGAGAGCTCTTCTGTCCACATAGTTAATCCACCTCCCTGAGAGGCTTGCTTTCTCCAGCACTAGGCTGGTGCATGAAACCAGTTGAAGACTTTGCTAATGTGCTTGGTGCAGGTGGCTGTGAAACGCTGAAAAACTTTGTTTTGTGTGCATTGCTCCTTTAAATATCTAAGAATTCTGCAAGCCTTGTTTTTCCACTGTCTTCCACTCTGTGTATTCAGTTACACCTGTGGAGAAAGTGCAACCTGGATGTTAAATTCTATTAACTGTGTCTTACAGCTGGTTGGCACAGGTGTAAGTGGCTACCCAAGTGCAGGGCTACAGAGAACCAGGCCCTGCCTGAGTACAAAGACAACTGCAATTTTGTTCTGACCATTGCTGAAGCGTGTCACGGAAGAGGCAGTGAACATGGCTTTCTCTGGAAGAGTTTACATTTGTACTCTCATTTTCCAAAATATAAATTACAGTTTCAATCTGACTACTAATATCTCATTGGCTTTTGTGAATGGGAAAAATGTTCTCTGTTCTTTTGATTTCTTAAAGGTGACCTACACCTGCACTTCTTTATTAAGTATATGGGTAAAATATCAGTCTCCCAAGTAAGCCCTAGCATCTTTCCTCTAAGGGATTGGTCTTGTTCTCTAGAAGGTTTTGCAGTACGTAAATATTTTATTAAAACTTATTTTAATAATAGTGTGATGCCGATAAGTTTGATGTTACATACACCTTGAATGATCCAGTGTGGTAAAAATTAATTGGCACTTACTGGAATTCTCATTTTGTTTCCTTTGATGGCTTGCACAGAATATAAGCGAACATTGTTTTCATGGCTTTGATTCTATATTAGAATTCTATGATCCTGTATTTCATATCTACAATAAAATCAGATACTGCAGTGATGGGAGTCATAAGCACCTAGATAGATGATAAAAATGTTGTTAGTGAGTCCTTCAGGGGGTGCTTTCTGAGAGAAGGCACTTAATCTAAAGAGCATGGAGTTGTTAACTTTTACTATATAGCATATGTAATACTCTAGTTTATTATTCTATTGTTCAGTGCCGCAGTTGATGTGCTGTTTAAGTATTTTTTCCCTCTAAATCCATGGAGTTTAAAACAAATACCCCAGCCTCTGTCTCAATTTCCTCTTCCATAAGATGGTATAGTAATACAGATATAACTCACCAAGAACAGTATGCAAATCACATGAGGAGCTATATATGGAAAGCAATTATATATAATAAAAGTTGCTATTTTTTAAAATCAATAAATTGATTTGTTTCCCAACACAGTTACAATGCTATTGTTATATAAGCTGAATTTCACTTGTAACACAACGCTATTATTGCAGCTGGTAATAAATAAGCACTCTAATTGAATTTATATGCACTGTGGAAATTTTCAGACAAAGCATCAGGAAGCATTTTATAGTATCCTCACCAAAGGAATCAGTGTGTAAAATATTTGGGGCAACATCCAACTCTCATTAGTCTCACATTGAATCAAGGCTATGAACAGGAAAAGATACACAGACAAGCCAAATTGAAAATATGAAATAAAATAAAAGGTGACTGCACAAAGGATAAACACAATACCTTATTGTTTTTACAGCACCCAAAAGCATGCTTAGATGCCTTACATCACAGATCAATACACATGGACACTACCCCGTAGAGCTTACAATCAGAGATGTGGTGTGCAAAATAGGGGTATTAAACAGTAAGGAAAAGAACTGGGAAAGGAAGTTGCTGTTCCTTAAAGATTACTCAGAGAGGCAAAGTGGGAGATGTAATAGCTTTTATTGAACCAACTTCTGTTGGCAAGAGATGCAAGCTTCTGAGCTACAGGGAGCTCTTCTTCAGGTTTGGGAAAGGTACTAAGAGTGTCACAGCTAAATACAAGATTGAACAGAAAGTTTAGCATACGTAGTTAGCACATATTCTAAGGGACCATTCAAGGTGAAGTGGCCCATTAACATCCTTATGGTCATTGGATAAAAAGAGGGGTTGGGGGTTTCAGACTGTTGCAATAAGCCATAAGCGCAGTGTCTTTATTAAGACCATGATTTTTATTGTGTAGGAAAGTTCAGAATTTAAGCTCCCAGACTCATCGTTTGAAAACACTTTCAAAAGTGTTTACGGCTTTATTACAGCCTGTAATCCACTAGTCCCACTTTATGTCCTGTGAGGACATGGGGTGTTAAGAGGCCACTTCACCTAGAATGGTCCCTTAGAATATGTGCTAACTACGTATGCTAAGCTTTCTCTTTAGCTGTGACGCTCTTAGGCCTTGTCTATACTAAAAAAAATAAGTTGACATGTTATAATAGCGGTGTCCACACTGCTCTCCTTGGGTCTGTGTAGTGCGTCCTCACGAGGAGGACTTCCACCGACCTAAGGGGCAGTGTGGGGGAGCTGAGAGGCCCATCTCTCAGCTCCCTGCTGCTGCCCCCTTCCCTGCCCAAACCTGGTCCTAGCTGGGAGTTGGGGCAGCTGGGCGAGGACTTTTTCCACGTCCTGCCCAGTCCCAGCTCTGAGCCAGGAGTGGGCTGAAACAGCCCACTTTTGGGGTCGGGGCCGCAGCCTCTTGTGTCCCGGCTGGGAGCCAGGTGGCAGCCTCCTGTAACCGTGACAACTGCCTGCGTCCCACTGGTCCCAGCTGGGGGGCAAGCGGCAGCCGCTGGTGTCCTGGGAAGCCAGGCGGCAGCCACCTGTGTCCCACCCGGGCCCGGTTGGGCGGTTGGGCGGTTGCCTCCTGGGCTTGCAGTCCTAGTGCCAAGGGCAGCCTCCTGCACCCCAGCTTGTAGCCCAGCAGCAGCCGCCTTTCTCCTGGGCTCGCAGGGAGCAGCTGCCTGCGACTTGTTCGAGTCCCAGGTGCTTCCACCGGCAGCAGCCCACACCCTGGCTCGGAGCCAGGAGCCCAGTGGCTTGAGGAGCTGGCCTTCAGTCCCACCCCCCTACTTGTCAATTTGACTGCAGAGCAGTATAGGAGAGTGTCTCCACTGCTCTAAGGGGACACTGTCTACACGGACACTGTGTTGCCTTAGCTTTGCGGACAGAAGCCATACGCCGCTCAGAGAGGTGGTTTTATTTTGTCGGAAAAACGGGGCAGTTTTGTGAGCCGGGAGGTGACTGTAGTGTGTACACCAGCACGGCTTGTCGACAAAACTCTAGTGTAGAGCAGGTCTTAGTACCTTTCCCAGACCCCAAATGCTCTGTGTAGCTCAGGAGCTTGTCTCTCTCACCAACAGAAGTTGCACCAATAAAAGATATTACTGTATCTCACCCACCTTGTCTCTCTAGTATCCTGGGACCAGCACAACTACACCAACACAATGTACAACATTAAGATTACTCAGTATAGGAGCTTGTATGGGACTCTCTGCCACATTTCATGGTAATTAGTCTAAAATGTTGCCAATCAATCTTTTAGTCAGCCAAACCACTGTGCTATTAGCTTTTGCAATTATATTCAGTCTCTTATAATGGACTGTAAAATCCCAGGTTTCGCCTGTAGGTGCTTTCTGCACCCTGGGAGGGGAGAATGCCATTTCTGATATTGCCACAGCTTGAGGAAAAGCCAGCCCCTCTTTATACAAAATCTGCAATGCTGGCAAGTTTTAAAGCCTTTCTTGCTCAGTCCTTGGATTTGGTTTTTGAAAATTCCGAAGCGCCAGCTTTTTTCTTAAAGCAGCTTATCCCCGAACTGCAGTAACGTCAAACCATTTATTTACAGACTCGAGACAGCCCCAGCTGAAGTTGTTGGAATGGTGATAGCTGGTAATGGGGGGATTAAGGTCAAAATCCTTCAGTGACAGAGATTATTACTTTTACGTTCCCTTCTGTTGTAGATCTCTGTGCGTTTTTTAGAAGTGATCAATTCTTTCCAAATTATTCATGCCCTACAGTAAAACTGTGACGATCAAGCTGTGACAGTGCTCTGGAGCACTGGACTCTCCTAATATATTACTTAGATTTAATCAATAGCAACTTCCTACCTGTAGCTGCACTTACATGTGTTCTGTTATTTCACAGTGCTTTGTGCTGGTTAATTTGACCCTGCCATGGGCTTCAGAATCCAAAAATCAACAGTGTCTTTATGTTTTGTTAAATCAGTAGGAAAGACGCAATGGAATCCATTTTAAACAGGAAAAGAGCAAGCTGCTGTGTGCAGTGTGAAAGAATAGTGTGCCAGTCTACGGAAAGGTCAATATCAAAGTTTGTTTTTCCTCTAAATTAAGACCATTAAAGTTTGGCACACTAGCAGACTTTCTGAAATCTCTGCCTATACTCAGTTCACTCTTCTCCCCAGCTTTCCTTTACCTGATGCATACCTTGGAGATCTGATTGTACTCAACACTGTACTCACATGCTCAAAGTTAGGTTTTAAGTACCAAGCTAAAGAGTCATTGGAACCAGGGGACTGGATGTTGCATCTTCCACTTCCCAGGTGGCTGCCCTAATCACCAGGTTGAATCTGTCTTTGGCCCAATGACTAAGTATTTATACAAAGCTGGAACAGCTTCAATAGAAGAGATTGAAGGTGCCCCACATCAAAATATCCCATGGCCTGGGCTTAGAGCACTCCCATGAGCAGTAAGAGACCCCTTTTTAAATCCTTTATTCTCCACATACACAGGGGGGGATTGAAGTGGGTCTCCCACAGCTGAGCTGAGGGCGCTAGGCACTGAGCTAAAAGCTGTAAGAGTGGTAGTGTGTCATGGGGCTTCTATGCCCTGATGTGGGCATTGGGACATGAACTCAGAGGAAGAGCGGAAAAGGCCAGGGGTTTGTGCCTACTCCATCCTGTCCTCTTCCGGGCTGGCATCAGGGTGGTCCAAGTTGGCAGGGTGGCCCGGAAATCAGGGTCACATGGCCTAATAGCTGGAGTCAGTCAAGAGGCCTCCTCGCAAGGCAGCGTAGCCCTACGGCTGGAGTCAGTAACGCAGCCCCCCTCGTCGGGACAGCGCAGCCTAATGGACAGAGTCAATGGAGCAGCTGCCTGCATTGGGGCAGCATGGCCGAATGGCCAGAGTCAATAATGTGACACCCTCGTCAGGGCAGCATGGCCGAATGGCCAGAGTTAGTAACGCAACCCCTTTATGAGGGCAGCATAGCCTAATGGTCAGAATCAATAGCACAGACCCCCTCCCTCCCCACGTCAGGGCAGCACAGCCTAATGGCCCACTGGGATAGTGGGACGTCCCCTTTGGCTTCTTCAGCCTGCAATAGGTCCTTAACCCTTGCCATCGCAGTGCGGGGCTGATACGCCCAGTCACACAGTGGCACCACCACCTCCTCCTCTGGCTGTTTGGTGTGGCCGCAAGCAGGCACCAGACTCATTCTCACAAGACGTGTCTGAGGCTTGGTCTACACTGCCGGCGAAATTCAGTGGCAGTTGACGGGAGTTGCACGTGCTATGCAGAGTAGCTGATGTAACTCCCGCCGATTTTGTAACTTCCGTTTAGTGCGCCGTCTTCACCGCACTGCGCCAAGAGGAAATGCGTACCCGCCAATGCAGTGCTATGCTTTTTGGGGAGATGGTTGTATTAGATCGACTTCCGGATCGATTGAGCCTGTCTTCACTCAGTGGAACCAGATAAATCGATCTACTGGCAGCAGATTTGCCACCATCAGTGAAGACATAGCCTAAGGCTCCTAAAGCCACCTGACTCCAGGAGAAGTTCCCAGGTGTTGATCCCAAGCAGAGATAGGCACCTTCTTACAGCCCAGACTTAAGCACCAATCTCCGTGAGGGGACAGGGCTTAGGACACACCCCTTTTGTCTGCATCTCCCATTAACTGGCTTAAGCACCTCTGTGCTTATTGTATTGGTTTTTGCCAATCAAATTCTTAGGCACTGGTCTCTCTCCATGAATTGGATAGAGATTCTGGATACCTAACTCAGCTTTGTAGATCCTATTGTTGTTCCAGCAATTTCCTAGGCACCTAGATATTTAGGCAATGCTCAGCCTTTCAATGCTTAAGTCCCTTTGTGGAGCCAGACCATTGTGACCACATGAAATGGTCTGTTGCAGAGACAGAGCTTGGAACAATTTAGCATATTCATGCAGCAACGCTGTGTTTTATGTAACTGTTTTGGCACATCCATATCTTAAAATGGTAACCATACCAGGGTACTGTGGTACTTCTTAAGATCTTTAATCCTTAGCGCTCAGGATTGTTACTGGGGAAAAGAACTTTTGGGTAGCTTACAGGTACAAAGCCCTGTATTGTGGCAGGAGTTACACTGATTGACAGAATCAGTGCAAGTTCAAAGATTCGTTGCTGGTACATTGCACTGGTTCATCTAGGTCTGAACAACACTTTAAAAATGCCTGCAATGGTTTGGCAGTTGTGCGTGGACACAGGGTATCATACAAGCATTGTAAGCTCAAGGCATTTTAGTTATTGCTTTTCTTTTTCCCCATGTTTAACTTAATGTGGGCAGAGTCTTAATATTCTAAGATTAAAGAAACAGGGCTTACTTACTAGTAAACTGAAACTGAGTACATTGTCTCTCCAGATCCCCATATTTTCCATGTGAATCGTGACGCACGACACGTGACTTCTAAAGAGGGGATCTGCAGAAGCAATTTCATAACGATCTTGAACATCAAAGCTTCAAGATTCTCTACAGCGGACAGGCTGTGGCTGTCAAGGGAATAAAGGAAACTCTTAAAAAGCCAGGAATTAAAACACCACAGATGATTCTATGCTGAGCTTGTGAAAGGCACTGTAGAGAATTCACAGCCACAGGGGAGTGTATACTAAGATGGCTTAAAGTCTCCTTTATACTTTCCCAATCCTGGGCTGTTCTGGGACTCCTGGTATACTCTTGGGGCCTGCTTAAGTTACAGCTGCCTCCCTGGCAGTACTGTGGGTTTGGCCCTTTAAATTTGGAAGAGAGGAGTAGTTGCAGCCCTAAACCATCCATTTTGTAACTGGCTGCTGCTTCCTGGACCTCCCTCTTATCTGCTGGTGAGTACTCTTAATTCTTGTTTTTTATTTACTCTTAGCTTTCCTTTTTCCTATGCCTGAGGAGATGGTATATTTTGTGATACATTGTCTTTGCTCTTTTATTCTTTGCTAATATAAACTCAAATCCGAGCCCTGTGTCAGCCCATGCAATTGACAGATGTTCAGGAGAGCAGCAGAAAGGAATCTGTTCTTAGAGCCCTCTGGGAGGAACAGGATGTGGGAATCTTTATGCAGCCCTTCAACAGGGGGAGCATGAGGGGATTTGCACAGCAGTGGATCCCCACAACCTTTCCCCTACCTCACCTGCTCCTGTCTTACATGTATTACAACAGAGAGAGGCCTTGCACAGCTAAGCATTGCACTGGATAAAGGGTGTGCACTGCCTCCCACTATCCAGTCCTCCTTTTTCCAGTCTTATGCAGCTGAACCAGGTCTGGGGAATCTCCACCCAGAAGACATTGGATGTTGGCCTTCCTTGCAAACTCAAAGTGAGTCTTCTAGTCACTGGTAGAGCTGATGCAAGCCAGGTTCTACTGTAGTTTTCCTTCCATCTCATTTCTACTAATCAGTGTTTGAATTTAAGGTGCAGCATGGTGTTTCGAAACTTGATATAAGATGCATGAGCACCACCAGAAAACCCCCAGTCTAGGAGATGTAGGTTATTGTGTGTACTTCTTGCATTACAGTACGGTTGTTAATGAATCTTTTAGAAGGCTGTGGAATGGGAACATGGCAGAGAAGGGAGGCCAAGTGCAGGGAAACAGAAGAGAAGGGGAAATGCTAGGTTCGCTAGCCATTAGAAACAATGGCGTTAATGGTCATATAAAGTCCATGTGATCATGAATCATTCACTTGGTGAAGATCACTAATCCCCAGTCTGTACCAATGTGGGACACGCTGTGGTTTGGCTCCAGTTTTTCACAGGGTGAAGGGGATGTAAGAAAGCTTCAGAAAATCAAGGGTGTGGTAACACAAGAGAGCCAGACATAGGCTTTGCAAAGTCTGTGCTTCAAATCCCAATGTCAGATAGCAGGAAGGGGGATGCCAGTGGCCTGCAGATGGGCTGGCTTTAAAAGGCCACTCTTCAAGTATCATGGCCTATTTAAAATAGGCTCAGCTCCAACAATAACAGCTTTTTTACACTGTGCTCCAGGAGTGGGGACCCATAACATAGCCTCTTTGAAGAGAGGAATGTAGCTTACAACCTGTGGGGAAAGAACTATATTTCATTTAACTTAAGCTTAGCAAATTGGATTTATATGGTGCCGCTTTTTAGTGATTCATCCATGTACAGGTTGGTTGATATTGTAACTGCTTGTAATGGCTTTCTTATAAACAGATGAAGATACAAAACCTGGGTGACTTTGTTTTTGGTTACCAGAACAAGTTTCCTAATTAAAAATGTGTTTAAAACTGTAACTGCATTCCACAGTGTTATGCACTATGTGTAACGAGCTTCAACAGTAGATAACGCAGAGTTGTCAAATCTTGCAATTTTGTCATGAGCCTTGTGATTTTTTTGCAGTGTGTTTTACCTTCTTGTGACTGTCCGCAGCTTTCTGGCAAATTTTTCCCTTTCGCAAAATGGCTGTCATTTCCCATTCTTTTCGACCAGACTGAATTACGGGCTGCTCTCAGCCAAGACAGACAACTTTTCAATACAGTCTTTGCATGCAGAATTGAGACTGCTCCTAGTAAAAATAATCAGCATCTCTTATTGTTTTTAAGTGGACTGAAGCCAGGTTGCTCTTAGGGAACATGAATGCCTGCTGGGGCCTCTGGATGGGAAGCTGGAGGGAGCTCAGGTAGAACTGGTCAGAAAATGGTATTTTCTGATAATTTTAAAAAGAAACAATATTATTTATTTTAAAACAAGTTTTCAGTCTTTGATTGTGCTGGAGAATTCCCGGAGAAATGGAAATTCACTTACACTTTTTTTTAAAGTCTATTCTTCATTAAATATGTTTATTGACAAAAAAAATGTTGACCAGCTTTAGAGATCAGAGCATGCGGGAAGCAGAAGAGAAAGCTACTGCAGCACAGAGGAATATAGGGAGACAGAACCCCAACAATGGGGAATAGGTCAATGTGTGTTAAATGAGGCAGACTGGGAAGGAAACTTGGGGTGTGGGAAGCAAGATTGTGGGAGTTGTAGGTAAATCTAGGGAATAACGTAGACTGGAAAGGTAGAGGTGGGAGACTGTAGAGGGTGCCGAGGAAAGAAGGGAGAATATGAGAGGTATGTGATAGTGAGGAAAAACTTGGGGGGACAGATACACATGAGGGTTAGGTGAGGGCTGGAGATTGGGAGGCAATTCATTATTTCTTCAGGTATCTGACGATTTTTTTTAATTCAGTTGTGATTTTGAATGCTTGGTGTTGGCAGTAATGTTAATCTGCACCTTGTCACACAGGCTTCAGGGTCAGTTCCACATTTTTACAGCTCTGGGCAGCAGTTCTCTGAGTTGGCCCTTGATCTGATTGTAAATTCAGGGCTGTGGTATTGGTATTTACGGTGTTGGACGTGTTTTAGAGCGGAACTTTTCATATCCTAGATCCATCATGTTAATTGGAGTGTTTTGCTCAATGGACAGTTAAACGGGGAGGCCCAGTTCCCAACTGTACCGTGGGAGGAAGAGTTTATTGTGGTGACCTTGTGCAGCCCCGTACTATGAGTATGAGTGCAGGGGCTCGTTAGAACCTGAGGAGAGAGCTAGGTCTGTCAGCATGACTGGGGGGATACGTCCCGTTTATTGGGTAGCTTGCAGGACAGAGAAGCCCAATCCAAAGGGGGTTCAAGGTAAATCAAGGTTAGAAATCAATTTGTACGGAAAGTATGTGCACAGAGAAGTTAAGAAGCCCCAGGAGAAGTCACTGCCAGTGACTGTTTCATTCTTATTGCGTAGCTGTTCAGTTGCTCAAGAAAATGTTTTTGTGCCCGTATTTCCCTCCTGATCCTCCCCTCCATTCAGAATGCAACGTAAACTTTTAATAGATCGTCATTATTGCCCACTGAAGTGACTGTCCTCTTCCATCCTTCCATCCCGTTTCAAAGTCAAAATTTAATTGAAATGAGACAAGGCAGACATTATAATGAGATTCTATAAATAGGGTGTAAAATGTCATCTTAACAGGCATAAATGTGACCCATTTAAAATACCAGTACAAAGAGAAATTGTTAAATACATAGCCTCATTACACACCAAAAAGTCTATTCGCAAGTTGTTTTATTCTTTTACTGTTATTTATTTAAGATGGTTCCCGTATATGATTAAGTATTTTCTGGTTTGGTGCCTAGTAAATGTATTTTGCTAATAGGTTTATTCATTTTACACTTTGAATTGCTGTTGAATTTGTTGTACAGATAATGCACTCTTTTAATAGTCTCCTTCCTTCAGAAGTTAGTTTTTAAAGAGTTTCATTATATAATCTATGGCCTGGTACCCAAAAAAGGCATTCTTTCAACAATTCCTCATTCACAGTACAAGAGTTTTCCTGATACAGGGTGTTAGGATGGCTCTATCCTTTACCTGTCCTTCTGTCTCTTCAGAAGACTACCTAAATCAGTAGCATAGGCAATCAGGATTACATTTTAGTTTAACAATCCCTTTTCAAAATATCAAATGCTCTCAGACTTCTAGTTACCTAAGCAATGGTTTGGTGAGGTTACATTTTGCAGTACTTGACACATTGCACTGCATATTTTCACATTCGTTTTTGTCTCATTCTGATAGGTTGCATCATGTTTTCATTACTGGTGTACTGTAATGTGGCGGTCTTCAGAGAAAAATTCCTATCCAAAATATTTAAATGTTGTCATTGCTCACATAAACATGAAAAAGCCCACAATAAAAACATTGGGATTTTTTAAACTTCCACTTGTTAATTTTTTTAATTAAATATTTTAATTTAACGTAGAAGTGGGCCAGTGCAAACTTCACGTTGGGAAATTACTATCTGTAGTCAGTCGACAGTTAGATCTAGAGCTATTAAAATACCAGATATGTAGTGATTGGCCCTTGCAGGTTCTACTTAGCAACTAGGATGTTTGAAAGTTTGCTATATTTTTTTAAATGCTCATATTCACTCACTTTAATTCTATGCAAAAACCAAGCATTAGTGCAGCATTAAGTTAAGAAACCAAGCCTTCCTCAAGAAATGTGGATTTAAGTTCTTATCCCTGATAATATGGGTTGAGATTTTTAAAGCTGACTAGAGGATTTAGAAACACTGCTTACATTAATGGAAGGTGTGTGTTTAAATCTTTTACTCGGCATTGGCAATACCAACCACAGTCTCTTTATCGTTGTAAATTATTTGTCAATTATTACAGTGTAAAATGTAATGAAGTATTTCCCAAGCTGAAATCTGCAGACCATGAGCTGTCTGCTGTCAGTTCTCAGGACATGGTAAAAGTGCATGACCTTGTAGGTGGCTTAGCATCAGTGCAGCTTCAGCGAGATACAGACTCTAATTTTGCTAATGTAAACACATATTAAGAGAGTGTTTTTAAAATACCTCAGCATAAGCAACAGAGAGTAGGAGAGCAGAAGACAAGGGAATAGGAAGCGTGAGCATCAGAGAGAAGTCCTTCTTCTGAAAACCCTTGGCACAATTTTGTTTGTTGGAGATGCTGAGGTTGGAGATCAATGTCCCAGAGACCACTTTTCTAGAGAACCACCTCTACACACAGTAAAGGGCTATCTATTTGGTCCTATGGCCAGTTTTGAGATTTACCAGTTGGCACAAACTCAAAAGGTCTCTGTTTTTTAATAATGGTGATTGTTCATGATGACAAAAAATGGGAGATGAGTAAATGTAGTTGGTAGGGATGTGAAAGATTGCTATGAGAGACATCTAACCAAGAAGTTCTCAAACTCCTGTTGAGCCGGTCTGGCACTGTGACAATCAAATGCTATGAACAAAAGGAGGTGGTCACAAGCTTTGCAAATAACACTGCACTTGTGCACATTATGAATGACTGTAATAAAGGGTTGGCAATAATGTGACAGAAAATTGAGTGGATTGATCCATTCAGCTGGCAGATATATGAAAATAGTGTATGATGTTGTATAGTGTGTGTGTGGGGGGGGAAATGGACAGTTTTTTCTTGAGCAGTCTGGTCAGAACCTTGATGCTAAGGCAATTAAGCAAGACAAACTAGGATCTGGCCCAAACTTTACAATGAGGACTAAGGACACATATGCACTCACAATAACTTGGTGTGAATGTGGCTAGAGAAAATGTAATGTAATGTCTTCTAGACAGCCAAGATATCTGGCTGTTATCTTTCCCTCTCCCTCAGGAAGGAACCCAACTGTTTTAAAATCTAGGTGCCCTGTATACACGTTCTTGTGGAAGAGACAAGGAGATTCAAAAATGTCCTAGGTGTGTCTCTCTCTTACCCTAGTGTTTCCTCACCCTCTTCCATAGAAGTCCAGTCAGTGCTTTCATGATTTCTTCAGGCTCTTTATAAACCCAAAACAATAAGGAAACAGAAAGCATACCATGTGATTCAGGTTTTGAGTTCCAGATGCCAAATATTTAAGATAATAGAACTGTTCTCAAGCAGCCCATCGATTTAACTATTTTCATAACAACTGTTTACTGAACAATTACTAATAAAGACTGTAAAAATCACGCTTGTGACCAGAAAAAGGGACACATGCCACACGTTTTTCATAATGAATAGCTTGATGAGTTCTGTCTATTTAGTACTGAATGGTTGCTCTGACTTCAGCCTAGAACTGCAGTGCTTGTCAAAGATCCAAACAAGTTATTTAAATCTGAGCTTTCTGCTATTGTCCATGGCAAGATGACGTGTGCCTTTTGGTCCTGAAACAAAGTGTGTCTCTCCAGTGTAATTGAAATTCACGTCACCAAACTAATGGGAAATTCAAACAGCCTCCAAGTGCAGGAAGCAGCCCAGCCCCTGAGATGCTCAGCATGAAAGCGCTGTGTCATTGAGCAGGATTTGGCGTTTGGGTTGTGTGGAAGGCAAGCCCAGTGCGTCAGAGAAAAAGAGGTGAGGGGAAAGGTGCATAATATACTCTCCAAAGCAGGAATCATTCAGGTTCTCCAGACGAAGAGCAGGGAGGAGACCATTACAGTTGATTACTAAGAACTTTCTTGCCAAAAGCATTAGGACTTGACTGTGTTTTTCTTGGAGACTTATTCTCATGATTGCATCTAACACTGTTAATGGGGAGGAGCAGCAAAAAAGAAAAGTGGCTTTAAATTCTTTTTTTGCATTTGGGTATTTCATGAATGTTACACCGGAGACCAGACAAAACAGAAAAGAGAATTCAAAATTTCTCTATGTAGAGTGTGAACTCTCAGGAGGAGGACTGTCTTTTACTAAATGTTCAGACAGCAGTAGGACCGGACTCTGACTGCTCTAAGTGCTAATGTAGTAGAAATAAATAATTTTGTATCTGTAGTCAGTGTAAGTAACCTGAGAGTTCATGTAATGAAATGTAATAAATAAGGGGGAATAATTTTATGCGGGCAAGAGCTTTTGTTCTCCCACTAGCGCTGGAGTTAGGCCTCACGTCAGTTAGGCCCTTTGCAAACAACAGCTTGAACTGTGATTTTGTAACTGCAAATTGTGACTAGTCGAGAGCTTAGTTTTAAATGACTTTAAGGACATAGTCAATGGATATTAAATGGATGCAAGGGACGTGGTTTAGTTTGCATCCACATAATAGCTTTTCTGACATCACAGTCATGTTTTTGCTCTCGTTTCTGCCTAACACGGGTTTGTAGGAGTGCATCCTGGGATGTTGTGGGCAGGCTGAGTGACAGCTTGGAAGCAGAGCAGACATAGTAAGAGCACTTGGCACACACTCCACTACTAACTGAAAAGAAGTGAGAGGGAAAACGCAGAACTTTGGGTCCATTCACACTGCCGAGCCATGAGTAGGGCAGAGTAGAGTTTGATTCTGTGTTCTATTTCAGCACAACTCTTTACACGAAATTTGTGATGGCACATGCCATAAACTGAGTTTGGGATCAGGATTCTGGTTTTGGCCGTTTACACAGATAAGAGCTAGATCTGCATTTTGCAAAATTTTACAATATCAGGAGGTTGTTCAGGTCCCAGGTCTTGATTTAACTCATTGAAAAGTAAGGGGCTATTTTTCAAATTTAGGTCCAGATCTGGTTTTGGATTTCAACTATCCCCAAGTTAGTGGTTATTTAGATTCAGGATTCTAGTTCAGGCCTGTTACAGAGCTCGGATCCATATCTGATCTTACCCAAAATCTAAGGAAGGGAATGTTCTAGATCTCAGGTTCCAGTCTAATATAGTTAATTGTGCTAAAACTTACAGTAGAGGGTCTAAAAAAAAGAAAGATCCCTTGTAGCTTAGAGAATGATCAAACCTGGAGTCCCCATCGAGCAAAATAGCATTCGAACAACTAAAAGCTCCAGAGCATTTAGTACTGGGATTTGGGTTAGCCCAAAACAGAGATAGGGGGTCAGTTACAAATTTGGATCTCATGGTGGAGTTGAAGGCTGTCCACGTTTTGAACTGTTCAGATTTGAGATTTAGCCTCTTCCCTACCTGGAGCCCATGTGGGCAGATTAGCATCTGGGTGATTTTTAGGAGAAATGCACCCATCACATTTGCTAGGAAAAGCAGCATTAATATCATTTTAACATCACCAATGGCCCCGCTGTTGCTCCCTCCTTCTCTGTGATGAAGAAAACTATTGAAAAAAGCCACAGGACTGTTTGTTGTAGATTCTACACTAATTTGCAGTAGATAGAACCACCTGTCTGTCTATTTCCAACTAACATAACCTATTTCCCACTCGGGAAGAATGTAAGAGTGACTCAGAGCTTGGAGGGGAAATAGGATGGTGCTGAGGAGAGCACATACTGTGTTTGACTCTAATTCAAGCAGTCAGCTGGTTGAGTGAGCTAATAACAGAAGACTGGTCTTTCCTGTATGTGACAACAGTGGGTGAGCTTTCCCCCGGAAATCTGTCTATCTAGTAAATGTAAAGCCAAGCATCTGGATGTCCTGGGAAGTACAGCTGTGTGCGTACTACTGCTGATTCTGTCATTGAACTTGGTTTGGGAGGAAACCATCATTAAAGAGAGTCTACTGCAAAATGTAGAAATCTATTTTCTTAGCTGTTTCCCACAGGGTGTTTCATTGTTTCATTGACATTAATTAAGGTCTTGCTAGTAAAACATACACCCCAATAGGAAAATATTATAATTACTACAGTAAATATGTGTATTGAAAACCTGAATGGGATTGAGTTTTTTTTCCCCTTCTCTGTATTTCTCCTACTATTTGTCTTCAGCAGCACACATTTCCTATAGGGTGAAATTCAGCTTTCTGCAGGGGGCTAACACAAGAATGCCTGCACTACTTAACTCTTGTGTTTGGGATCAGCTGACACAGCAGCCATGCAGGAGCGGGGGCCTACAAATTACAAATCACTCTGCTGTAGGGGAAATGTCTCTGCACTTGATCCAACACAAGCCAGGATGGAAGGCAGTGATGGGACAGGGCAGGGTGTATAAAATGACCCTGCATGCATCCAGTGATCCTCTCATTCCTCCTGGCGTGAAAGCACTTAGCAGCTGTGGACTGTGCTGGCCTTCGGCTAGGGAGGCTGGATTTTACAATTCCCATCTCCCCTGCTCCCAATTCTATTTTACTGCAGGATAAGTTCTTTTCAGAATAGATGTTCAGTGTTGCCTCTGCTTGTCTCGCTCCTACAAAGCTCAATTTGTGAGACCACTCCTTCAGCTTGAATATTCTTGGTTTAACATTGCTTTCCTGGTGGACTCCATAGGTTTTAGGTGAGAAAATAATATAATCTGCCCATTCTAGAAGCAGAAAGAGGAAAATACAATGATTTCTTTGTTCAAAATATCTGGAATTAATCCTTTAGTTGGCAACAAGTGCAGTAACTTACCTATAGAATACGACAATCCTACAATCACTGCTCTGCGACACTTTATATCATGATCCATCTGTTTTTGTTTATTAGTTTACCAGCTGAGACTTTAAGGAAGTTTTTCCATTGGGTGTACATCACCCTTGGTATCAATTTCTTAATAATAGGTGAGTCACATGAGCTCCTTGGGTCATGTAAAATAGCAGGTCATCTAGAGAAAAACGACAGGTCAGTTCCCTTCTGCTAGGAGCCTAAGAAGCCAGAATAAACTTGAAAAAAAAATACAATGTAGATAAAACAGGGTGAGGAGAGTCTGAGCGTACAGTGTGGTGTATTTATCTGTCCTTTTAGCAAAAGTGAAATTACTCTATTTTATACTAGAGCTTCTTTCTAGATCATGGTGACCTGAAAACATGGTAGGAATAAAAAATAGAATGAAGACTATTTTAATTTACTAAAGTGCTTCCATCGGCAACTCCTTAGGTGTATATACAAATAGTTAAAATATTGCAATACCAATTGACCCAGTGCCAGTAGTTTTAAAATTCACACTCACTAGCTGCACGCAACAGTAGTCAGAATAAAAGGGCTGGATGAGAAGCAGGAGGATCACATCTGAGCCACTTGGTCACCATGTTAAACAATCATTGCCTACGAGTAATAAAATGAAATGCTTCTCTCCTCAAGTGGACTAAAAATTAATCCAGAAGAGCACAGCAGACAGCCCAACGGGGCCTTGCCCTCGCAAGCTATAAACAAAACAAAGCTGTGCAAAAAAACCCAGTTCAATCATTACAGCCTCATACTGAAATATTCAGATCAGATTTTTGTCCTTTACAAAAGCTTGAGTGCATTTGGAAACAAGGTTTTGGTTCAGATCAGTATAAAGATAGGTGATAGCTACAAAACTTGGATTTCAAATGCCCCCAAAGGTCAGGTGTGTTCAGACCTAGGATTTTGACACAAATCCATCTCTAGTCACGATACTGTGTGTGAATAATAGCCGTCATTTTTTGTATGTCGCAATCTGTCGGCTTGTGCCTGCCCTTTTTGGAGTCAATGGCAAAATTCCCCCTTTGACGTCTGCAGGTACAGGATCAGACCGTATCATGGTTGTGATGCTGCCCCGTGAGTCTTATTCATGTAAATAGTCATTCGCATTCAGGAGTGGCTCAAATGAAACTGAGAGCAAGGCAAGTGAGTTTACAGGATTTAGTCCTAGATCGGCTACTATGGTGTCACATGTGAGACTGGGTGGAACGTGGTGTGATAAGGCACAATTAAATGTAACATGGAGCGCAACATCTCCAGATGGAAACTGGAAGAGTGTGCTCTTTGCCAAAAACTCTCTTTTTTTATTCTTGGTCCTTTTTGAACGGCAAACTATTTTAACGGCTTTTTAAAATGAGATTCCAGGAGCTGAACCTAGTGCTGGAGAATGGGTGGAGTCCTTTAATAATACTTAGCACTTTTCATAGGAGGTTCTTAGTGTACAAAGCTGGATAAGTATCATTAGCCCCGTTTTACAGGGGGAAATTGAAATAAAGAAGGAGCGAGGGGGGAAAACTCCCCTTGACTGGAATGGTGCAGGATCAAACCCCCAGTGAATCACTCCCTGAGACTCAAGCCCAAGGTCACTGAGTAAGTAAATGACAAAGCTCTCAACAGAACGCAGGTCTTCTGATTCCCCAGTCAGCGTTCTTACTGCGCTATGCTATTCACTCTTCACCTAAGGATACGTATATTTTCTTGATGTTGACCAAGATCCAGTCCTCCCTAGAACTGTACTGATGGGCACTGAGGGTTACTTAAGAGTCACATTTCATGCAGGAAGCCACATAAATGCTGAGACGAAGCAAGTTCAGAATTTTCCTCACAGGTGAGCAAAACCTTTCTCTTTCCAACTTTTTGTTTCACTGGAGCCCAATCACACAGGCCGTACTCAGGCAAGCCTCCCGTTGAATTAAATGCAGATGTTGCTTGCGTAAGTACTGCCGGCTCCTACTGAAGACAGTAGGAGTTGCATGTGCTCAACTCCACTTGGAATCAGGCCTGCAGTTTGCAGGAGTTCTCTCTGATTTGACGCTCGTTGGCAACAGATGTCATAATTTTGTGAAGCTATTTCAATTAGGCTGTTTTTATTGCTTGATTTTTTTATCAATTTATTGCAGCGGTGCTGTTTTTATCACTTGGTTTTATCCATCGTATGACACCCACAGCTGCAATATAAATATACCAGACAATGAAAGAAGGTGAAAGCTATACTTATCTAAATTAGTCAGAGTAGGACACACACAGTAACTCACTTAGAGCAAAACCATGAATTATCATGACCTTAACCTCTCATTTGAAGAGAAATGTTTTATAGCACAAACCCATCATTATGTATAAGAGTTCTATTTTAACAATCATAAGACTTATATACTTTCTAAGAGGTGGGTCTAACTTGTGGTTAAATATTGCAGACGATCGTCTTGCTGATCTCAGGCATTTCCAGATTAAAATGGAGCTGTCTGGATTTTTCAAAACCCCATGAAACTTGTAAAAATATCAGATCCATCTCCCCCCATGCAAATATCCGGATCAGAACGTCAATTCAGCATCCTGCAAATCACCTGTAGAGTTTTATTTTAATAGATGGTCCTATAGACTAGCTTTCATTTGCTCATAGCCTTGTGAAACTCTATATTTTGGCAAGTGTAATCATGATTTGTCTGTCAGATTTTAACCAACTATTGTAATTTATTTATAAGGCATTTATAGATAGAGAGTTGCAATTGTGCTTTTCTAGATGGTATTTTAAAGGGCAAGGTCACAAAAGGACGTAGGTGCTTAAATGCAATTTCAGGCACCTAAATCCCAGAATCAGACCCCGCTGGTATCCACTGCTCAGCTGCCGCTGAATCCTGTAGGCACTTCAACTCACTCCATGCCTACATTTTTTTGCAGTAGAGGTTCTCTAGGCACCTATGTTATGCTTCGGAGCATGTGCACTGCAGCTTCTCGAGGCATCTGACTCTTCTGCACTGCAGAGGAAGACAGCTGCTCCTCCTTCTGACTTACCTGATCCAGTAGGCGAGATCTGAGGCTTTCTATAAGAACAGGCACCCATAGATAAGCTCACATGAAATGGCTGAGCAGAGGGAGAGGAGAATGAGAAGGATTTAGCTCATGACTTTAGCCCAGTGGGTTAAGGTGCTCACCTGAGATGTGGGAAATCCCTGATTCAAGTTCTCCCTCCTCCTGAGGGGGAGAAGGGATTTGAACAAGGATCTGCCACCTCTCAAGTGCATACCTTACCCACGGTGCTATGGAATATTCTGTCGTGCAGCTCCCTCAGGAAACTGTTCAACTGTGGATAAGTAATTAAAGTCACTGGAGCTGCAGGATTGCAACCAGGGTCTCCCACATCCCGGGCGAGTGCTCTAACCACAGCTACAGCATCTTTCCCATGCTTGCTACGATCTGTCTCAATGACTTGGTCACCATGTATCTACCATGGAACAGCTTCAGCAGGAGAGTTTGAGGGAGCCCCACAGCAGCAATCCCATAGCCCACTAGTACAGCACTCGCTGGAGAGGTGGCAAATCTCTGTTCAGATCCCTTCTCCCCTCCTTGTGTGTGCTCGGAAACTAGCTCCCTCTGCAGCACTCATTTTTAAGGTGTCAAAAAACTGCTTCTCTAACCCTTATCTTGAGAGAATATTTGACCAATGTACGTGTGGGTCTTTAAGGACACTTAAAGACACTTTTGTCTTCCTGAGACAAAAACACAATTTTGGAGAAGTGCATTTTAAACCTGGGAGTTTTAAACCCTCACATTTGATCATTAATAACTTGTCCAGTTTATCTCAAACTTAAAAAAAATAACTGAGTGACATTTCTAGCACGAGTTTTTGAAAACTTGATGGGCAAGATAATCAAATTGGGATGATGCCAGCAAACTAAACACAGTCTTAACTAGAGAAAGATTATGTCACCATTCCATCAAAGACAAAACTTTTATGGCCTTGTCTACGTTAGCATTTATTTACCTTAAAATTTTCCTCTGTTGCCACCACCAGTTTAGCTCCAATACTGGTAACAATAGTTGGAGTCCTTGTGGAGACAAGGTGTTTGTGGCCACCATGGTTTCAGCCCCTTATTGTGTAGACCTGTTTTGAATAGGGTTGGATGACATGAGTACTGATCCAAAACCCAGTGAAGTTAATGGAAGATTTTCCATAGTCTTTCATGGACTTTTGATAAGGTGAATGGCATTTAAATGGCAGGTGACACCTGGAGTCTTTTCTATGCTAGTCATTGCTATTTTGATGGAGCTGCAACAATAAGAAATATTAGGGAAAAATACTAGCATGCTACCAAAAGTAACTGCACTACCAAAGGAATTTAATTTCTTGGAGGTAAATGTCAGGGATTAGAGAGAACATTTCTTCCCATGTACCTTACCCAGGTTCCTACCGTGAGAACTTAGAGGAGAAAGGTGGCCAAATCCACTGCTTGCATAAGTGCTTGTGATTTCACTGAAATCAGGGATTGGACACATGTATGCCAGACTAATTTGGCCCAACATTTCTACTATGAAACAACATTCTTCACTGTAATGCTGGTAATACTTTATTCACGGTCGCAAATATGTGCACTAGAAGATTGTTCCCCGTTGTTTAATACAAAAAAAGTTTCATATTCATAGCCTACATTCATAACCTACATTGGTGCGAGTTTTTTCATTCCTTTTACTTGGTGGAATGTTGTGCCAAGTGAAGGTTACCAGCGAGTCCCAGCTATAGCATACTGAAGACTTGAAATTCCAGTGGCCAGATCCGACTCTGTTAAACTAAATGTCAAGTTTAACGGAGTCAAATAACTGAGTCCCTGCATTCAAGTAACTGAGAGAAGAATTGACCCCAGAGGAGAGGATGCTGGACCAGTAAGCTTATACTAATACAAAAATCTTATTATCTAGTCCACTAGTATTACAATTTATATGTAGCTCTTATTGTTTTTAGACTACAGCAGCAGGGAAAGTGATGTTCTATACTTAAAACCTGTGATCTCATAGGTCATAAACCTTATTCAATTACACAAGCAATACTTACCAGTACAGTACTTTAAACACAGTTTATTAGTTGTTATTATTAGGTCTCTCAAGAGATTACTCCTATTGCATCCTGTAGAATGTGATTTACAATAGTGTAGTCATCTGAAACTGCTGGATTTGTTAAGATCCTCAGATAATAGAAAACCAAGTCAAGCAATACACAGAGATGCCAAGTGGACTTAAACAAAATGCTGTTTCTTACATGAAAATATATTACTGTATTACATTCCACCCACCTTTCAGCAGGCAAAGAAAAGTGGTTTGTAATCAGAACACACAAGCTAAAATGAGAAAAATAAGCAGGCATTTTTATAAATTCTTCTAGTATTTATGGGATCATCATCTTCTCAGTGTGATTTGAAGTTTTGCAGTAAAACAGATAATGCTTGGCTGGTTCTCTTTAAAAAGAACTGTACATCTGATCTTTTCAGAATCTGATGATCAAATCTCTGAACTTTTCTCCTTCCCACCATATCTCAGAAAGGAAAATTACATGCTAGTCTGTGCACATGTAAGCCAAAAAACAATGAGTTACAGATTCTAAGCCTTGAAACCAGTTCATAAATTCTCAAGTGATAAACTGTCTTCACTTTAATTTATTAATAATAATTCGTTCTCTTTCAAGAAAGGGATTTAATGTGGGCTTTGAGCATTTATCTTAAAATAATTCATGGAAACCTGTTTTAAAGTTGAGTTCCAATGTTTCCTTTGCTTTTCCTCTCTGTTAAAGGCCTGATGCTCCCCTTTGCAGACCTGGAGAAAAAGACAGCTCCCCAGCCTGTTCCCCTGTTGCTTCTAGATTCTGTGAATTCCCTTATGGGGGAGCTCCATGAGGATCCAGATTCCTGGGGTGGGTGAAACTGTTGGACTGTAAGGGTGACTGCTTTCCATGGTACACTTTCACATGGGCCTAAGGTGTAAAATGGCTCAAGTTACTACAACGATTACAATAAACAATGACGTGCAGGTGGAACCACATTCCAAAAGGTGTTTCCAGGACACCAGCGAGTGGGATATTTGGCAGCATTGAGGCATGGGGATGAGGCTGCTAGTGGATGATCTGAGATCTTTGAGTTTAGGGTACAGAGGTCCTGGTCCTTTTTCGGGCGTTGAATTAAGGGGAACATCCTCCCTCCTCAAAGAGTAAGAAGGGAGCTTGGAAAGTTGAAACTAAATTCCCGCTCACAGGGCCCAGTCCTGCAAGCTGTTGCACACCCTAAATTCAATGGGAGTTGGCAGGATCAGGCCCTTATGCAGGAATAACTATGTAGGGGAAAATGGGATGCCACAATTGGCTGATGAATTGTTCATGAATATAATCGAGCTCATTAATACAAACATAACTCAACCAAAATAAATTGTGTTTTGTTATCAATAATACACATGGGTGACAACTTACAGACAGTGATGTTTTTACGTTAAACAGTTAATGAATTTCAGGATCATGGTCAGACAGTACTGCACATGGCGCTGCATTAATAGTCAAAATCCATTCTCTGAATAAGGTGCTTCCCCCCAAAATAAGAGTTTGACATTGCTCCCATTTTAAAATGTCTTCCTTTCTGTGTTCTCATTACCATTTAAATGCAAATTTCTATTTATAAGGTTCTATGTTCTTTTCAATCTTAAGCTGCCCCAAAATATATATTTTAAAAACTACTTCTGAATAGCATGTATCAGCTTTTGGTTTGTTCCGATTTCAACTGGTATGTAATTACAAAGATAGTCCTGCTCTCGCTGAAGTAAATGACAAAAGTAGCAGGTCCATATGCTACACACACAAAAGAAGATTGAGTGAATGGCAATCAGATGTTGAAAGAGTTCAACTTTCTGCCAATTCAAGTATATTTTGATTATTCCACATAATAAACTGACTTTGTTCAGCTTCTTTCAATGTCCCAAGTAAGTTGCTTCCATCACTTCCTATTTACAGATTGAGTAGTAGTGAGCCACTTGGGATGAGAATAAAGGAAGCAGTAGCTAACAAGGAAGAAGGGAGAAGAAAAAGGGACCCTAACAGTCCCCAAGAGCTGGGCCACCAAACTTTGTTTTTAAAAAATGCAGACCTTTAAATTTATATGCCTCTAGTAATTCTGAACACATTCAATATGACACTGACTCAGGTTTTCCAAAATATTTAATATATATAAATACATATGCTGTACTGTAGAAACTTGTAAACAAATCTGGTTTCATGTTGATATTGTATGATTCCATACAGTAATGCACAAACGGCATTTCTGCTAGGGACTGTGAAGTTCAAAAGCGTGTCCCTTTTACGAACAGATGTTGGTCCAATAAAATGTATTACTTCACCCAGCTTGTGTCTTTCATCTCCTGGGACCAACATAGCTACAACAAAACGGGGGGAAAAAATGTGGACTCTAAAAGCACTCTTACGTAGCTTTGTGGGAGCTAATAACCTGTGCTGATATCCAATTTTCTGAGCTGCTATCTGCGTATTCAAGGCAATACGGATCTTATAGTAGTACTTCAAGATTTATTTTCATATCAAAGTTAAGCTTATCTTAAACACAGCTTCAATACATAAAGTAAGGAGAAAACATCCCTTTGTAAACACCTATGTAAAGGAAATGCAGCCTTTATTTTTACTGGCATCAACTGAGATATACTGTCTTATTATTTTCTGTTCTGGGATATAGTTATAGCGTTATCCCATATCCATGGATTTGAGGAACCTATCGTAAGCACATCAAAAGATTTTGTAACTGACTTTGTTTTGCAGGTATTGGCTCATTTAAAAAAGAGGCATTTAAATCTCAGATACATCAAGTAAATTTGAAATTTCCCATTAACTAACCTTCCTGTTAAGGAGTTGGAAGAAAACCAGTGTTAACAGTACTTTCAGTAGAGAAAAATCTATACTAATAATTAGCACTTCTTAGGGCTGTATGCAAAACACAGTAAAGACATTCACTAATCTACACTGTGCTCCTGTGAGGTAAGACTCCTAAGTATCATTATCCCCTCACAAATGAGGAAACAGACAGAAATGAAGCGATTTGCTCAAGGTAACACAAAGCTGTGATTGGAACAGACCTGCTGCCACGAGCCCAGGTTCATTCCACAAGACCACAGTGAGTCCATTCCTCTTTAATCTGGCCATTGGAATTCAATAAGAGACTATGGCACTAAGAATCAGTGGTGTGGTGGGAAGTGGAGGAGACATCTGACAAGAAGCTTGGATGCACAGGGAAAACTGCGACTAGCTGGGCAAAGAGACTGGGACAAGGAGTCGGAGGCAGGGGAGATGCAGACTGGCCGAGTAGCCTGGGGAGGGAGAATGGGACTGGAAGCCATGACTGGGGAAGAGAATAACTTGCTGAGGAGCCAAGAGGGAGGCAACTGGGACTTACTGGGTGTTTAGACGGGGACATGGAGCTGAGAGAGTAAGGTGGGAGACTAGGAATAACTGATCAAAGGAACTTGGGGCAGGGGGAGAGACAGGGACTGGGTGTCTGAAAAGGTGAGAGGAGTACTTGTGGAGCAAGGAGACAGACAGGGAGCCAGGCATGGGGAAGAGATGGAACAGAGAAAGATTGGAGAGGATGAGGCAGAAGGGATAATGCTTCAGAGAGAATGGGCAAAACAGACAGCGTCCCCTACATCACACTTCCTTCCAGAACCCAGACTGGAATCCAAGATTCGCAAGTCTCATCATTCCTCTACTGTCAACAAATATCTGTAAAACCTGTTGGCAAAGCAACTAATACCCCAAGGACTGCTCTACAGAGTGGATGCCAACCTACAGTTACTCTACTAGCTGATGTGACAGAGGTTGGTGCAGTGAATCTGAAGATTCCAACCCTGCTGATGAACCATGTGGATGTTTCTAAGATGCTGATGATGGAGTTTCTGTTCTTTCAGTTTGCTTTTTCAAAAACCTAGGAAATTTCATAAGAAAAGCTACATTAAAAATAACATTATTATGGTTGCAAAGTCAAGCATTCAAAAGTTAGGAAAATGCCAGAATTTAGGTTTCCTGTGCAACATTAATTCACCCATCTTTTCCTTATTCATTATGATTGAGTCTTGTATCATGGTTTGTGCATATAAATTTAATTACACTGACAGTTGTCTTGCTTATCTAAAAGCTAAAATATCCCTCTCTCTTTCCCCACCCAGTGCCCTGCCCCTGTGTTAGGGTAATTAAGTTTGTAATATAAATATTAGCATTTGTATAGACCTCTTCATTTTCAATATGCTTAATGGATTTTAACCAACTAATCCTCACAACAGCACTCAGAAGTATTTCACCTGGGGGGGGAGGGGGACTGAAGCAAAAAGGCTGTGACTTCTCCATAGCCACAGATAGAAATCCATAGGCAAGGCAGGTTTAGAACTCAGTTCTTGGTCCCTTACTCTTGTGCTCAGCTCACTCATTCATTTTCTGAGCCAAATATTAATATGCATAACAGCAACGATGAAATCCTGACCCCACTGAAGTCAATGGCAAAAATCACGTTGCTTTCAGTAGGGCCAGGATTACAGTCTAAACAGTCAGGCTATTTTTGTTGATTACAACAGGCTTCTTAAGAGTCAGCAAGCTAACAAATGTACAGATGTTTCAACATTAAAATTAAATATTCTTTCAAATGCATATTTCAGTACCAGCCACTTTCAAACATAAATCCAAGTATAAATTTGTTAAAACCCCTCCATAACCTCAATCCCACAGTGAGAGTTTCATTCAAAACACTGAATGTTATCCCAAATCATGGCTGGTCATTCAATGGTATTTTTCAAGTCTTAGGAAACGATACTCGTTGCTTTTCTTAATGTCAGGTAACCCGTAACAACGTCTGAAGGAAGCATCCGAATGTAGGCAAATTCTTCAATGGTACTGAATCTCATCTTGCTCTGTGGATCTGTATAATTTGCCTGGAAAAGAAACAATGGCAGAGATACAATTCAGAGAAAAATCTTAGTAAAAATGTCAAAACAGAACATTTCCTGAGTCCATAATAATGTGTGTAACAACTGAGAAATTTACAATGTGTTACCATGTGACAAAAAGTAGCTTCTTCTTTCTTCTCGCACATGTCAAAACCTTTATTAGAACTAAACAGTTCCCTGAAAAAGCTTTTACATAAAAAATGCATTAAACATAAGAGGGCTAAAATAGCTTCAGATACAAATCTGCACAGCAGAAAAAAACCTACCACAGCGCTTTAACTTTACCCTAGTAACCATGTGTCTGGTACAGTCCTTTACAAGGTAGTTCTCCAAAGAATGGGGTGGTTGCCAATAAATTACCAACCAATAGGCTGAATTATAGGTGGTCCAATAGCTTTGGCTTGGTTTCCCTGTTTATGTTGGATTGTTTGTAGGTTTAGTTTTCTTTAAAATGGCAATTAGAGAAAAAGCTTGTTGTTCTGACACTGAACTGATAAGTAGCTTGACCTCAGTGTTTTGCATTGCTCCAGATTTCTGTTTTCAGCATCATAATGTAGTGGAGTGACACAACTAACATTGGTCTAGTTGTATCTTCCACTTCTGCTACATTTAGATTGGGGCATCTGACATGGCTATTGGGGACAATCTAGCCAATTGCCAGGGCAGATGAGAGTTATGTAGCAGAATATATTGAGGACTATTACCATATAGTCTATTACCATATATTTTACAGCATACCATTTTACACCACAAAACATTAACTTAACATGGAAAATAGCCCAAAGAAATAAACCTTTACATTTAGTTTTCAGAAAATGGCAAAAGTAGATCTTAATGAAAGACCAATATCCTCCCTGGTGTAGTCAGAGTTATACTGGCTATGTATTTAAAGTTACATCCAAGTTCTGTGAGTTTGGCCTAAGGTCTGTAAGAAAAGTCTAAACAAACAGGTTGATTCTTAAGGGACAACAACAGTAAGTTTTTTACCTAAATTGTATCTGCTTATTTATTGTTTTTCATCTAAAACCTTTGTTAAAAAAATTATGATCCTAAGAGAATCCTTACACTTAACACTGGAGGTGAAGCCATTACTATATACTAGATGTAATTACCCTCTAGTGATTTTCAGATGAATTATGCCAGAAGCAATCTGAAGATTAAACTTTCCCAAATATTTCTACATTTATTTTAAATATTTCTAAAGATAAAAAGCAGAGCAATACCATTTTGCAAGGAAAAAACCCTCCACATTTTGTAAACTAAGTCAAAGGCTGCAGATACTTTATCATGTTTGAAGTATGTAATGATCTTGGTCTGTTTCTACAGCAACAAAGATGATACATTTTCAAAAAAGGCAGAGAAGTTCAAGAATTTGATAATTTTTTCTGTTAGATTAAATTACGTAGGTCTTTGGTCATATTAACATATAAACCAATCTTCTAAGTTTTATCAGAAGAGTTTAATTGTCTAAAAATGCAAATGCAATCCATAAATACAATTCTCTTTGAACTTGTAGAGCATGCCACATTAAAACTATAAATTGGCTGCCTTGTTAGACCATTAAGTGATATAATTCCATCTGTGTTACCACACAGAAAGAGACAAGAATCAACAGATTTCAGTTGTGGTATTTAACATAACTGTTGATGTACTGATGACAGTGTTTTAATGCACTCCTCATTTTATAAAAGCCAGACCATTTAATACTTCCTTGCATGAGTAATGCTAAAGAATTTATTGTACATAATATTTCTTGGGGAATCCTGCACTCCTCACTCAGGAAATGTTCTTACACAAATGCTATCAGATTTCTCACAGAGAACATGGGGACATTTTTTGGCCTAGACTTCTAAGATATTCCTATTCCCCCTGCATCTTTTCATTAGGAAGTGATTTTAAGAATAAATGTAGTGCTGCTTATGAGCCAGTTCCAGCTTAGCAATTTAAAGGACACATCATCTCCTATTTTAATAAGATATTTTTATCACAGTCAGGAAAAACCTTCCAGCCATAAGCAAAATAGGAAATTTGTCTCAAGGTGGATTCAGAAGATGGAAAATTAGAAAAACTGAAGGAGCCAAAAGAGAGGAGAAAGAGGAAAAAAAGTAGTGAGGAATGCAGTCATCAGCGAAAGATTATCTGGATCATGCTTGAGTAGTTAAATTTACATAGTTTGTTGACAGTGACGGGTGGGGAAAAAAGAGGGGCAGAGCCTGCTGAAGTCAGTAGGAAACCTATAGGCTTCCTAAGGCTAAATTTGGTCTCCTCTGGCTAATTAAAAGCCAAACTTGGATGCATCTTTATATAGCAGAGGGAAGTAACAGCCTCTCTAATCCATGTGCACACTAACTGACCGATTCGGAAGAGAGTCAAGGCCAGTGTGGAAGGGAATTACAGAATTGCTTTAGGAGTGGAAGTCAAAAAGGTGATTAACCTCCCTCAGCAACCCTCCCCTGTGCTAGGCCAGAGACGATACTGCAACCCAAGTTACCCCAATTAAGGCTGCTGTTAACACCTGCAAAGCAACTGTAAAGAGAGGGGATGGGGAGCAGATAGAGAAGGACGAAGATACTAGTTGCATCCTGTTTTTCTGCTAAAATCTGGGTTTTTTTTTGTTACCTCACCCTCACAATTCACCCCATTTGTCTGTCTCTTCCACCTCTTGCATCCTGTCTTTCATATAGAATGACTTGTTTATATGGCACCTTATACAACTGAACCCTAATCCTTCTTTGGGTATCCTGGGTGCTGCCATAATATAGATAATACTCTAGTTTTAAAAACAAACAAACATGCAAGTCTATTTGGCTGGAGGAGAGTAATTTCATTGGGTGGCAAGCTATGTCCCAAATGACATGAGAGGGAGGCATGTGTTTGAAGCAGTGGTCTGATCAACCCTCTAGATTTGGGAGTTGCCAGCCAGAATCCAAGTGGCCATTCAATTTCCCAGATGTCACTCACAGATGAAGAATCCTATGGGAGAAATACTGTCTCTTCTGATGCCATTCACCACTTGCCTTTATATAACTTATTACATAAAAAAAACTATATTAAAAGAAAATTAAGGTTGCAAAGTAAAGCTCTCAAAAGTTAGAAAATGCCTGAATGAATGTTGGTTATACAAGCTTAACTCCAGCCCCCTTGCGTGCATGTATTATGATACAATCTTTAATTACATGATCACATTCTATTTTTTCCATAACTCCTGCAGCATTCAGTGCACAGAATGGACAGTGCTCACTTAATGAGCAACTATTCAATGCTTTGTTTTCTCCACATTGTGCAGTGTCTGGCCCTTTATTTACTCCATGCTATTCTAACCCTGTTCTGAAGACAGAATTATTAATTTCCCCATACAGTCTTCTATGATGTTCATCACTATGGTATCTGAGTGATTCACAAACAAAATGAACTTATGTTCACAACAGCCTTGTGAGTTTTTCTGCATTTAGCAGTTTTTTTGCATTTAGCTCAGCACTTCTGCAAATCAGACCCTCCATGTTTAAAGTTAGGCACCCAAAAATTGAGGAATATCACAATTAGTGGGCACCTATGAAAAGTATAGTTTAAGTGACTTGACTAATGTCACATAAGAACGCTGTATCAGAGACAAGAGTAAAACTGGGTTCTCCAGGGCGGCATTCAACTGCATTAAGTATGCTCAGTGTAGATGGACTCTGGATAATTTAGCTGCCAGATTTTAACAAGTTTCTACTGAACATGAATGAACTGACATTTTTCAAAGGCTTATACTTTGGCCAAATTTGGGTATTTTTTTCACAACAGCAGCAAAAGGTCCCTGACACAAAGACCACCACACTGCCACATTTCAAGTTCCTACTATAAATCACAGGGGCACCAGAGCTTCTCAATGAAACAATTGTAAGAATTTTTTTTTAAATGAGCCAGGCAACATATTTTTCCCTATTCTTATTCTCTGCAACTTTGAATCATTTTTCCAAATAAGATGAAGAACAATCAGCCAGAGGCAGACACTCACCATAGAAAGTTTTAGCCTATACAGTTAAAGCCTGGAAAAATAAGCAACTGAAAACAGGGTCTTTCTTGTACTTGGGTGTGTGGGCTACCAGCTCCATTAATGTGGGTGGATGAGAAAAACCAGACTCCACCCCTGTGAAGGGGCAGGGACCCAGGGAAGGGAGACTTGTGTAGCTACCTCAAGGGATAAACTCCTTAATCTGCACTGGATCTGCATGAAGTCCACGTAGGTCTTGGGAGCTATGTGATACAGAGGCAGTTTAGATCACAATTTGGCCCTAAATCAATGGGACAAATTTAAGTACATTGCTGAAGTGGGACCTAAGTTGAGTAAGTTTTTATTTTGTGTTGTGAGAAATGAGATGCCAGTTTAGACAAGTTAAAGAAAAATACTTACAGGAAGTCCTGATATATCAGAGTATTTCTTGGCCGGTCTAAAGGAAGGAGGGGCATCGATACTGAAGTCTAAAAGTATGTTAGCGAGAGAAAGAAAAGCATTAACTTCTGCAGTCTAGCTTTTCAGTGTCATTCGTGTGTTATTTTTATTTAAAAAAACACTGAAAAGGTAAACATTTGTTTAAAAACACTAATTTTACTAAATGAAATCTTTACTGACTAGCAACAGTAAGGCAAAGAGACATAAAGCAGAATTAACTGAAAGCATTTAGTTTGCTGTTTTTGTACACTAAGGCCCTCATCCTGCTTACCTTACTGAAAGGAGTAAGGTGAGCAGGACTGGACCCAAATGCAGAAAAATGCAAGAGAGCTATTTGTATTGCATTATATACACACTGGTTTCACATAAGTCTTAATGACAGTATTTCCTCTACAATCAGATATTATACTGCAACAATAGCCACTATGCTTGCTATACGTTAAGACCACCAAAAATTGCTCAAGCTCTGAAATACTGTAATCCAGAAAAGCAAAGTAATCTTTTAAATCAAATAAATCTTTAAGCATGTGCCACTTTAAGCCTGGCCAATGACCTAGAAAATTGTCTTAATACTTAAACGAAATGTGGAAATTTCTGTTTTTTAGACAGTAATAGCATTGCTCTTAGATGCAAATGTTTATTCAGATACAATTTGGTATGTTTCAAGAGTTTAAAAAAAATCCCTAACTCTACAAACTACTAAGCTGCATATATATATCTTGTACATGGCTAGCTTCCCCCCACATGCTTCTGATTCAGATTTTATGGATGAAGGATTCCAATTGAGCAGATTAGATCCTTTAATCGTCATCTGCACTATAAGGCAATAATTTAAAAGATATTAATGCCATAGGTAGCTGTTTTAAAATATGCAATTATTTGTTTTTCTGTCATTTTTTAAAAGGTATAAATTTTTTACAAATAGAATGTAGTGGAAATAGCACCATAAGCAGATTGTCAGCAACACACAGTAGTCTGCATTTTCCTATAACAGTAGTGTCTAAAACACTTTTAAAAATGGCAAGTTATTTTTGGAAAAAACACTTGAGGGTATGCCTATACTACAAAACAAGAACTAAAAAACCCTGCAGCAGTGAGTCTCAGAGGCTGGGTCAACTAACTTGAGCTTGCACTACCTGGCTAAAAAGAGCAGTGCAGACATTCCTTTTCAGGCTAGAGCCCAGGCTTTGAGAAGCACCCCTCTCACCAGGTGTCAGAGTCCAGGCTCCAATCTGAGCGGGAATAGTTACACTCTTTTTAGCCCCATGGCATGAGCCTGTCAGTTGGTCCAGGCTCTAAGACTTGCTGTCACAGGGGTTTCTTTGCAGTGTAGATATACCCTGACAGTCTGACAAATGAAAAAGAAAACTGCAAACTCAATTCCTGAGGTGCTTTCTTATTTCTCATTTCTTATAGATTGCCCAGGTAAAAACTGAGGGCTAGATTTTGTGTATCTTATGCATGTTGTGTAATTCCTTACTCCATGAGCAGACTACAGCAGACATGGGGCTGCTCGTGGAGTACCACTCAACATGAACAAAGGTGACAGAATTTTGACCTGAGTAAGCAACTCAGGACTTGGTTCTAATAGATTTATTTTACTCACGAACTTCTCTCTCTCAAAAACGCACAAACTTTCTAACACCACTCTCAATTACATGCTTCATGTTCCTCTCCATTTGGTCCTGGGGTCAGGCTGTTTTTAAATGTATCACTGGAATTTGTTCAACCAGGATACTAGTCCATGCACAGATAAAATGTAGGTTCATATTAAAGAAAGTAATTTGTGTGGATTTTATTATTTATAAACACATGCAAAGCATCTAAGCAGCTTACAACTAGGATCATTTAGTTGCCATGGCAATGCCCTTTCAGAAGCAAGAATTTGTTTTAGGTTCTTCCAAGTTCTGTTCTTCTTGCCAGCTGCTGCTCCACCAATGCCGGAGTGCTAGAATTAAAACATGGTATTTAAAGAAAAAATAAATAAAGATAACTATTTCAAAACACAACATTTTTATTTCACAATCTTTGTGATATGCCTCATCTTCTCATGAACCATATATCCCCCTCATTTATTTAATCAACAGCCTAACACACTATACTTCAATTTTCAGTTGCAAGAAAAACAAAGCTTTTTTGGACTGTGTCAAAACTACTACATTTGGGATTAACTGAAGGAAATTAAAACCTTTTTTACATGGAAAAAGAAAATCAGTCTGGTTAGGGTTAGTCTTGAGATTACAGGATTCAGCACTTGTATGCACTTCCCATCACATTAAAACTGTTTACTAGGTATCTAAATTTGTGTTTACATGTCTAAATTATCTCTCTTTTGCATGGCATATACAAAATTACAGGTGCAACTCTATCTCGGGGTCAGTGAACAGTAACTGTGGAAAATACAACTTATCCTGTAAAATGTAATCAATGCTATGAGAAGCCTGGTGGAAATCTTATTTTTCTTTCATATGCAAGAAGACAGAAGAATAGAATAGGAGTAATAGAATGTTGTGTTGGAAAGTCTATTTTGCATTTTGAAAGCTATACTAAAGGAAGCCTTGCTATAGTTATTATAATAGTACTTTAAGATATCAAATGTGATTTGCTATGGAGTAATTTATTTATGTCCCTCAAGAGAGAGAAGATATACAACATACTGAATTACTTCTAAATGATGAAAGGACTTCAGTTTTACTTGAAAAAAGAACACGTTCTTACGGCTAGAGGTGTTCTCTGTTAATAATTACTACCTACCACATTTATCAAAACTCTCACAAAGTTCTGCAAACATGTTTTTGCTGTATTTTATAAATTGGTGTGTAAATTGCTTTAGAATGGGTGGAATGGGAAGGATAAAGTAAATGAATGGGATTCACTAGGAAAAGATTTTCCATAGAGGTGACTGTAAGATACTGTATTCAGGGAGGATGCTCATGAGCTAGTGATACATGAATATTCAAAACGGAAAGTAGATGCAACATTAAGCTATGAGTAACGCCCCTGGTAACCTAGATAACACTAAAAGAGAGAGATGTTTGACAGATACCACTTCCATTTCCATTCAAACACATTTTTAACTCAGATTCATTACATGGATTTTCCCATTACCTCGTCACATTTAAAGTTATCTATTTGCCCTATTACTGGCACTTGTGGGGTGATCTCAAACCAATGGGAAGATTCATAGACAACTGGAAATATACTAATTATTACATGATGAAGAATTAGTTTTAATAAAAGGAAGCTACCATTTTTTTCACACTATGTTTTGCTTTTAAATCCATTAAAGCAAGATTTAAATATCTGGATTTAAGGCCCAACGCTACAAGGTGCTCTGCACCTTCTGGCTACTGAATGGATCAAGGTATTGAGAACAGGATTGAGAGCCTTTCCAAATATTTAAAAATACCTATGGGTGGGTGGTATAAGAATGATTCTTGCTGATTATATTTTACTTAAATAGCTGGAAATTGCTATAAATTGGATTTACATAAGCAAGACCAGCACAATTTCAGTGCTGTATGCTTGAAAAGGCCCTGATCCTGCATGCAAGTCTATGCACATGGATTCCTACACGTGCATGGGGTGCCTTTGAAGTCCAGGGGGTTCTCTTCTTAGGCCTACCAACAGAGATCCAACTGCAGGATCTGGGCCTAAAGCACCTGCATATTTCTGATAGCTTTATTGGCAAGAAAGGGACAGAGATAGTACAAGATTTGCTGTACTGTTCTCTGAACATGCCTCAAATTCATTCTGGAGGGATCACCCCTAAGGGTTTGAATGAGTGATACAGAAAAGTACTTTCTATCCTGCACCTCCCTGCTGAGACTGCCAACAACTAAACTGATATGCACTTCTGTCTGCTAGAACCTGGAGTGAGTCTCATCTTACACGATAGCAATCAAACAGCAACAATTGTCAAGTGCAAATGAACTAAGCTGCATGTGAACTGGTGACTTATTGGAGAAAGGCTGTAGATCCCATTATCAATCCCTTGATCCAGTCGGTTACCAGAAGATGCACAGCACCTTGCAGCATCAGGACTTAAATTCAGATATTTTGGTATCCACAGGTAAAGGCCAACTTCCTCCTTTTTATTTTTTAATGTGTAACCAAAAAATCTCTCGTGCAGTGAACTAAGGGTTTCTCTGTTTTGGGCATACTTTTAAAAGTTAAGCATTATTTTACTTTATTTTCTTTGCAATGAGATTAAGATAAAATTATTTTAAAAGTCAGAAAAATTGTTATTCACAGCTTGTGAAGATGTGGGTTCAGAATAAGCCCCTAGAGTTTCCCTCTGATTGATTAATTTTTGTGCCATGCGTAAGACAATTCCGTGGAAGTTTTCAGTATAATTTTACAGTAGTGCAACTGTAGTGATAGATTCTGTACATATCTCTATTTCCTACCTGGGAACATCACATTTTCAGTTCAGATATGGTGAAGTTCACCTGAGACATGAAGGGCCAGCATAATGCATCTCCACTGCCCAAATCCTGCACTCAGGCTATATAAAGGGGCTCTGGGTATATAAGGGGCCTCTGCATAAACGATGCACCCCAAAGAGCTGGTGCCTAAGGGAGAGGTCAGAGGAGCAAAGGATGTAGTGGTCTAAATGAGAACCTATGATTCCGGGGCAAATTTCATACCTCCTGCCCAACCCTTCTTGGTAAATGACACAAAGCTGATTACTCAGGCTTTATTCTGAGGGATGGTTGTGTTTTATTCATACATAATTAAATTACAAGGATCAAATCTTTCTTTCTGAGCAATGGCTTAGGACCAGCACTCTGAGAAGGTTACTAGTCCAAAGAGCTTTTGTACAGTCTGTCAAAGATGTCCTAGCCCCGGCAGGAAGCAAGACAGCAGATATTAAACAAAAACAAAAACCCCAGCACAATCACATTAGCAGCTGTCATCATCTTGCCATACCTCTACCCGCAATTTATTTCTGACATTATTTTAGCAGCCTGTACTTCACAGATTGCTAGAAAGCTGGAATGTCAAGATTTTAGAGAGTACTAGTGATTGAGAGAATGGCTGCTAACATTATTTTGGAAATGAAATTACTGAGGGGAAGCAAAATGCAATCACTAATGACGTGATTGATTTTTAGTTCCATTATTTTGCAACCCAGTGAACAAAAGCCTCATGCACTTGATTCCCAGATTTACAATGGTATAAACTGTTCATTTTTAGCTTTGGTGGCTTGTGAGATACCAGGCCATAAAACCATTACACGCACCTCGATCTAGCATCAGTGCTTTTTTGGCAGAGGTCCAGGACTTAATATAAATCTTGCCTTTGGACCAGTGTCATTTTCATGTTCTGTAATTTTATGCACACTTTGGCTATATCCTGGATTTTGAAGCTGAAGTTCTTTAAAATTGATGGTATGATATGGTCCCTTGACTTGGCTCCTAATCTTACTTTCTTAATCGTAATATTAACAATGCAGTAATATAGTATCTTGGGTACTATTTCATGAAAGTTTGAGAATTTCTAATTGTTAAAATACTTACAATGAAGTTTGGATCCTTAAATGGCAATGGTTTGATGGTGGCTTCCATTGGCCCAGTACTGGGATCTGCAGTCATAAATTTATGCTCATTCATGGCCTCTGCTCCTACACTCTGCAGAACAAACACACTTTCATTGTTTATTTGTTAATCTGAAGATATTTAAAAACAAGTGAACAGTTTTCTTTGCAAATATTAACTTTTTAATCCATTCGTTGTGTAGTAAGCCTTTTTGAAACTTTGAAAGTGTTACCTACCATTAGTAGGTGTTGCATTAAAGGGGACACTGTCAGGCAATTAAGGACTAATACTTAAAATCAGGCAGCTAAACAAATTAAAATTGGGAGAAAGGCAGATGGTTACCAAAGTCTATTGAATAGAAATGCCATAGGTTTTCTTTTAATGCCACTGAAAACCAACCTGCATAAACTGAAAGAGAGCACATGAGCACATAAACAGACAAAAGTATATAACATTTGTTTCAAAATGTTTGGAATTAATAAAGTGTCAATATGAACACAACTTCAAAATTTACAGTGGGCTTTTTCTAAAGTTCTTAATCAATTTTTCCTCTAGCCTTGACTTCAGTGTCATGTCTAAGTAAGGGCTGAGGAAAAACTGATTAAAGACCTTTGTATTAGTTCAAAAATATGAGTCTTGCAAAATTCCACATGCCCACCGGCTCTGGGTTAGGGTTTTTTTTTTTTTTTGGGGGGGGGGGGGGGGGGAGGCGGGGGAATTGGTATGTTCTTTTAAAGTCATGATTGTAAGGAAGAACAAGGAAATGTGGGTCTGGGTTAGACAATTTTTGTGATAATTTTACAAGGCTGATGCATAGTTTTTTTTAAATCTCGACAATGCCTGTTAAGATTCCATTCAGTCTGTATCATGAGTGACAGAAATATAGCAAATACTAAATACACAAAAATTCATAGGTGACATCCTGGCTGTACTGAAGTTAGTGGAAATTTTGCTACTGGTTTTAATGGTCCCAGGATTTCACTCTCTGAATCTATTTTCTTGAAGACCAAAAGGACTAGGTAAAAAGTTAACAGCACTTATAGAACAGGCTGACAAGTATTTCTATATCCTGCCCATACACGGATTGTACTATAAAACCTCTTTTTCCATAGAAGACATGCATTGCAAGACATTCCATGCTTATACATGCTCTTTTACATGGTATGCAAGGCTCATTGGTGTTAGTGAATTACACAAATGCACCTAGAAGATGAGAATATATATCTAAGGCTGTCATCTAGTACACCCTTATGCATGTGATTATAAAGGGCTTATCTGCATGCTTAGCTAACCACATGCATAAGCAGTTACAAGTTTAGGACCTAGCTGTGCAAGTTAAACACTCATTTGAGGAAATATGTCACTCATTGTCAGTGATGGATTTGTTTTCTTCCCCCTCCTTTTTATGTGGCATTTCCTTTACTGGAGGTTTGCAACGATGGTGGCCCATTTTGTACAATGATCTGCTAATCTCTTTGTGGATAAATAATCCCTTAGATCTACCCAGTATACCACATAATTCATTCAAGATCTTTTTCTGCCATCAAACTGCCCTTCCACTGCCTGTAAACATGGACTGCCTACTGAGCCTCTTAAAATGTGCCCTGAAATTCAAATAATTCTGTTCATAAAATTTCTGACTATTGTTTGCTGAGTTTGTCATGTCCTGGACTTTTTTGTTGGTTATTTGATTTATCCAAACGATCTTCAGAATTGTTCTATAACAACATAATTTATAGGATTGTAATTTCTTTATTATTGATTTTTTGAAAGTCTATATTTTCACAGCTGTAATTTGACACAGATCAAACCTAAGTTTTTAAGAGTTAGGAATTTAAATCTTTAGTCTTTTTTAACTAATCAAACGGATTCATGAAAGAAAAAGTTGAACATGTTGAGTAATGATTCAGTCAACAAGTAACATTGAAATTAAATATTCTGTTAAATATTTAATGAAATTAAAAATTCAACAATTATAAGGACATTTTGTTTTTCAAAATTACATAAGGTCTCAGCTGATGAACCTGTACAACTGGGAATACTATCATTATGATGTCAGTGCTACTGCCATTAAAGTCCATGGCTTAAACCCAATTCTGCTCCCGTTAAGGACAGGGCAAACAGACCCGCTAATAGGAGAGGAATTAATCCAGAAACAGAAAAAGAAAAAAAAAGCATTTATGTGTATGTATGGAGCAGCAAAGAGAGAGAGTCCCACTCCTCTCACTCCTATATGGCTAATGATACTGAGTTGCTAGGTCTCAACCTCTTTCTTACTTGAGCAAAAACAATGCCATATTCTTACAAATATTTATACTTACGTCATATAATTTTAGAAGCTAGTAATTCAGGTTTAAGGAGCAATCATTACTCTAAAGTTATTCTTGAGAAAGCTGGGGGTGAAGATATAGAAGGATTCTTGATCAAAAAATCATCTATCCTGCTGCAACATCTCTTCTCTGCCTTTTTGTGTCACTGTAAAGTCTTTAACTGAACCAGTCAGCACTTGCAGAGTTACTTTTTTAAACAAAAAATTGTTTTCTTTTAATTTTGTATGTTTTTGTTGTTAGATTATAGAGCTGCATGAATAAGTGATTTTTTGGTTTGCTGGAATATCTGAAAGTCTCAAAAAATTGTTTTGGGTCAAATGAAACACTTTCCATTTTGAGCATTTAACTATACTTAAAATAAAATCAATGGAAACTGAAGAAGACATTTTGAATAAAAATCTAAACTTTTTTTTTACATGAGAACAGTGAAACTGAAATAAATTCCCAAAACATTTAGGTGTGATCAAATCTGCATTTTTCACCAAAAAGTTGTCACAAAAATTTCATCCAGCTCTAATTATAATTCAATCATCAACTGTTTTTAATAAATCAGTTAATCAACATAACTGTTCAATGGTCTCTTGCACATTATTTTCTACAAAACTTAACTTTTGAGTAGGCATTTCAAATAATATCCTAAGCACTGGTTCAAAATTTAAAGGCAAAGCAATTCAAAATATTCAGAGGACATAAGATGGAGGAAAGAGGGTATTATTACAAATATAAGCCCTGATTCTGAAACCAGCTCTGTGCAGACAGACACCCATTGGATTCAGAAGGGGTTTTCTGCATGGACACAGGACCTGTCTAAATTCAAAAGCAGAATCAGGGAATTTGGGCCCAATCTAATAAGCACTATTGAGTCTAGTGTTTGACCTGATTGGGATTTTCACTCACAGTTGCAAATACTACTCCCAGCAGGGGTGCAGGATCAAACCCTTAAGGAACTACAGGTTCTCAGTACTTCTCAGGATCCAACTGAAAATGATGATCAAAATCTAAAGTCCTGGTAACTATGAGATAAAAACATAATTGAAAGACATGACAATCTCATACAATGAACAGTCATCACTGATTCTATTAAAGCTTTAACCTACAGCAGTATTGGGATGAAAGAGGACTATTTAATGCAATGTTCCTGTCTTTCTGGAAGGATGTAAAGGAGTTTCTCTGAAACACAGTTTCCAACATAGGTTATGTTCTTAGAAAGACTGTCTATATCATTTGAGTTCCTCTAACTGGAAAGCCTTTCAGACACCAGTACATCATACACAATTCTGAATTAACATCCTCACATTTTAACTACCAGTCAAATATTTTCAACAATTCTAAAAATTGTTCCAAAACGTGCTTAAAATGTCAGTGATTTAAAACACAAAAACTATAATCAAAATCAAACAGCACTTGTTTCAGACTATTTTTTTTAAGTTTCAAGAGGTGAAAAAAGAATTCAAATTAAGTTTGACTAATACCATGTTTCTCCGAAAATAAGACAGGGTCTTATATTATTTTTTGCTCTGAAAGATGGGTTAGGGCTTATTTTCAGGGGATGTCTTATTTTTTTCCATGAGTGTAAGGTGTATGGGGACCTTTACTAGTGAACCGCTTGTAAACTGTAACTAGGGCTTATTTTTGGAGTAGGGCTTATATTTCAAGCATACTCCAAAAATCCTGAAAAATCATGCTAGGGCTTATTTTCGGGGTAGGTCTTATTTTCGGGGTATGATCCTGTTTTTCTATGCTACTTGAAATTGAATAATATAATGATAAACAAGTACAAACCACTGCTTAAAACCTGAAAGACGTCAAAGGATAATTAGTGCTCAAAAGAGGTATCCTCTCCCATTCTAACATTAGTGGAACAAGTCTCTCAGTCAAATGGTGTAGCTTTGCTTTGGATTTAGAGTCTAGAGCAATAAAGAATGGGTTACCTAGGGAGGTGGTGGTATCTGCATTTTTAGAGGTTTTTAAGATGCGGCTTGACAAAACCCTGGCTGGGATTATTTAGCTAAAGTTAGTCCTGCTTTGAGCAGGGGGTTGGACTAGATGACCTCCTGAGGTCCCTTCCAACTCTAATATTCTACAATTCTATCCCTCTTGGATAAAAGAAAGGTAAGAGGCTGGAGGAAGAGGGCCTCTGGCATAGGCAGAGCACTCTTAACAAATGGGTCAGAGGAGCAGCTGAGTTTGGGGAGCAGATCTGATCTGAGCTTTGTTACCTTAATGTTGGTTTCTTTGTTAAGGAAGCCAAACCTCAGGAATGAGTCTAGTTTGGACTCTAGATAACATCTGGACTGTACTGGAAGAGCAGGCTGGGAAAGCTGCCTACTCGCACATTAGTTTCACTCCTAGGTTTTGATAGATTTATTCGTTTTTCTACATATTTTGTTCCAGATTCCCTGCGTCTGATGTATTATATTTCACATCTCATCCCCAAAGATTTCTTCATCCATCTGGTTTAATTTTGGAATAGGACAGCAGAAACTTTTAGAACATGGAAGCAGAACTCTTTGTTTTGGCTGTTTTGAGGTAGAATCAGCAATGTGGGTTTTTGGGGAGGACTGAGTTCCAAGTCTAATTAGTTTTTTGTGAAATTGCTTGTCTGCATTTTAAGTATTTCTTCAGCAAAGCTACGTAATTCTCTAACTTTAAAAAAGGGATGAAAATGCCATATTGGAATAACTGATTTATGCTGATGATTCATTTCTCAATTCATTTGGACACATTTCATTTTTGTATTGTATTTTATAATTTGGTTTCAACATTATTGTAGCATTTTATGAAAAAAATATTTAAAAGATTTTTTTTTTAAACATCAACACTATGCATACACACACAATGCTGGTGTTCTGTTGCTGAACACAGGGAAATTGGGGATATGGTTTGGAAAAAAATTGAATGTATACCCTATTGTAGGTAACTTTTTTGATCTTAGGCCCCTTTTTGCTGAATGTTATAAACAGTACCTCAATAATTGTAATTCCAAATGGGAGTACTTCAGGAAAAAAATTCCAAATCAGATCAAAGTTTTGGTTGTAAAACTTTGACCTAATATTAAACACTATAAGAAATAAAAAGATGGGAACTATTTATTAAGAAAAACATTATTATAAAACATTAATTTTTACCATAGTTACATTGAGTAGTTCAGCAATAAATAAAGATAATCTTCCATGTCGTATTTTTGTTTTCATAGTTCTTATTGAGTAATTCTTTTAGTATTATGGTTTTGCCCCATGTAGACAGTCAGTGGCTCTAGGGCTATGCTGAGCAGTAAAGAAGCTTTGATGCTGGATCAGGCCCTGGAAGTCAATGGCAAAACTGCCACTGACTCCAGTAAGCATGTGCTTTGGCTTTCAGAGGACAAATTTGTCTTTGACCTTTGTATAATTAAGTTATTACTGTATCGTTGTAGTCATGTTGGTCCCAAAATATTAGAGAGACAAGGTGCTAATGCTAATTATACTGTAACATTTATTAAGCTGTTTTAATATATTAGCTCTCACAGAAAAGGAGATAACTCTGAAGATTTATTCAGTACCATAGGGTCCAGGTCCATACTAGGGCTCTTAGGCACTACAGTAATACAAATAATAAATAATAGTCCACAGACAGAACAAGTCTTCTCCATCTGGTTGAACTGTATTGGTTCTTGGGTTCAGTGGAAAAATGTTTCTTCTTCTTCTCTATTGGAAAAGGAAACCTGATGTGATTCCCCCCGCCTTTTCTTTTTCAGACTTTTGGCATATATTGGCTTTTTAAGAACACTCTCCTTTCAAGAGAATCAAAGGATTTCATGTGCTTATTTTGGGTGAAGGAAAGAACTGAGAACTAGAGATCTCAGCTTGAGACTGTTCACATACCAGGAGAAAATATTGCATTTATACCACAAGTTTTGTTCCGAAGAATACCGAAGAACATCATATACTAAATACATAAAGAACCTCAGAAATGTAGCCACCGCTGAAGTGGGAGGCAGTAATCAGACTGGCATTGGGTCCTAAGAAAAAAGGCAGAACAAGAGTCTTCTAAGTCACAACCAGCCAATAGTATAGGCAGTATGCTCATGCATACAGTATAAATTAGGAGTAAATCCATTTAAGTAAATGGAGTTTCACTGTTGGCACCTCAGTGTAAATACACAACAAAACATAATACTCTTGCTTAAGTACAACCTATTTTCTTCAAATACAGCAGGTGTACTAGTTAGCAAGGAAAGGTATTAACAAGACGACAAATCAGACTAGTTTTGTTTTGTTTTTTAAAGTGACCTCTACTGAAAAACGCTATGACCAATTTCCTCTAGACTTTCTATAAACAATCCCCTTTGCCTTCAGAGAAAATATGGCAATATTCAAGCCAAACCATTCTTCCAAGCCAAAGTTACTGGGAGGCTAAAATAGGCTTTATATTGGAAGCTGACTGTTGCCTTAGCTGTGGAAAGGTAACTGTCCCTCCCACTCTTCCCTTTAATTATAGTATTCCAATAAGAGTCTATTGAAGTGGATGCTTCAATTATGGAGGAAAAAAGCTTAACGTGTTTTTATTGCTGATGGCTGAATATATTTATAAAAGCCTTGAAAAAGAATGGGGGGAAAAAATCTGTCCTTCTCCTACTGCTTAACAGCTGAATGGTTCAGCTGAATATGAAGTGTTACTGCTATGCAAATTAACTCAAAACAGGTGACTGGAGCTTAGAAGTAATTTAGTTTGCTGTAAAAAGCATTTTCTTGTTTGGACTATGACATAAAAAATAGTTAAATTGAAATCTAAATAAATAAAGTGAAAAAAGGTTTGCACACTTTAGAGAAAATGATCTGTACCGTATTCCTTCAAACTTTTATACTCCTGTTTTGAAATGTCTTGAAACATCTCATATTCCATCTGCCTGAGAAAGGCTGACCAAAATTTTACTCATCCACTAAAAGATTGAACTGTCACAAAGTGATGGATAGCTTTTCTATATTCTCTGTAGAGCATTTCAATATCATAGACTCCAAGTGCTCTTGATTAAAGGGTGACAAACTCATTTAGAGTCCTGTCACTGTCTGAGCTTCAAATCACTATCATTCACCTACATTGGTGCTTTCAGTGACAAAATACCTTACCAAAATGTACAAAATACTAATTACTTTAGTCACTTAGATGGAGGTTTAGAATACCCTAAAGCAAAGCTCTGTTAAACTGCATGAGGGTTTGAATTTAAAATTAAAAATGCAGTCAAATAGAGGATAAGATTTTAATTACATTTCTAGTCTTCAGTCTCTCAAAACCTAGAGGAAAAAGAGCCAGTAATTTCATGAGACAAGAAATCCCTTTTCACTGGTACAGCATACTTTAAAAAAAAAATCCTTGAATTTACTTTGTTCTTTTAAAAATTATTAAACTTTCAAACACAGAAAGACTGACAAGCTTTAATAAAAGCTTTGGTTTCTTCTCAATACATTTCAGATGTCAAACATATTTTTCCATTTAAAAACTTTCAAGCACTATGATGGACAAAGTTCTTAAACTTTGCAGATATTTTAAGAAAACACCATTTTCTAGAAGGGAAGAGCCTCAATAAAATGTAATTGGGAAACAACTGTGGGTAGCTTCCCACAATCCCAGGAAAGCTTGATTCAATTTGCATTTGCCACAAACCTCCCTTCAGTTTAAATGACTGCAAAAAATCTCTCACTTTGAGATTTCATTTGGTGGGTTGGGACTATTTCTCATATATAACATTTGACAGTTTTCTTTGTTAAGAAAATTGTAACGTATTACAAATTCAGGAGCTGGATAGCATACTAAAGAAGTTCTGGAGCTAAGAAACTTGGGATGTGTGGAATGAAAAAGTAAAGTGTAGGATACTACATAAATTACCAAGAGTAAGACAGAGTCCAGTAAATAGAATAGTTAAGGTTCTTTGAAGACAAAATAATTCTCCTGAACTGTTACATTTTAAAAATAAAAGCAATCATACTAATGATTAAAGATTATTCAATTAATACATTTGAACTGAATTTTTTTTACACTTATCTGTATGTTTCTATGAACAGAAAAAAAGTTTCATTGTTCTAGTCTAATCTAGAATTTACAGAAACTAAATTCCATAAAAAAACTCTTTAAATCTCTCATTTTACATATTGCAGTTGTGTTAAGGAAAAAGGATACAGGAAGAAAAGGATGATCACCATTTGCTGATGTGCCCTCAATGTCATAACACTTCTTAGCAAGGATCTCAAAATCCCACCAACAAATAATGGATTGCAACCAAGGAAGGAGATGAGAGAGGACAATAACTCTAATATCATAACCCATCTGCCCTGAAAAGTGTTACATAAGAAGACAATAGAGAAATAAGGAAAGAGAAAGCAGAAGTTTTGATTATTAGGGCTGGCTAGAAAACAAACAAACAAAAATCAGTGTTATGAACATTTTGAGGTTTTGACATTTGTTTAGTTCCAATGTAGAATGTAAACAAGACCTGTTGAAATTTTTCATCAAGAGAGTGAGCCACCCTAGAATAGCCTATAGACTGGTGGCTAGGACACTTACCTGGATGTGGGAGTCCCTGCTCCAAATCAGGCAGAGACCCCTAATTTCCTAACTATTGGCTATTCTTGGGTGTTGCTCATTCTCTCTCTCTCTTCTCTCCAGCACCTCCTCCCTTCTGGACCCAAGAAACTTTCCTAATAATTTTTTTGTCAAAATCAATATGTTTCCACAAAACATTTGTGTTTCCACTAAATTGTATTTTTTGACAGAAAAAAGGTTCCTGTTAAATTTTTCATCCAGCTCTATTGATTATACCCTTCCTGAAATTAGCAACGAGTCTCCAGTAATAACTGCTATATACATCTTACCAAGTTCCTGTCAGAGCACATGGACTGTCAACTAGTGTCCAAACTTAACCTCTCCCAGGGTTTTATCTTAACTGGTAATTCAATTACAGTAGAACCTCAGAGTTAAGTACATCCCAGGAACAGAGGTTGTTTGTAAGTCTGAAATGTTGGTGACTGAACAAAATATTATGGTTGTTCTTTCAAAAGTTTACAACTGACCATTGACTTAATACAGCTTTCAATGCAAAAGAAAAATGCTGCTTTACCCCTTTTTTTTTAGTAGTTTACATTTAAAACAGTACTGTATTTGCTCCCCTCCCCCAATACTTTGTGGTTGTATATTTCCAGTTCCAAATGAGTTGTATGGTTGACTGATCAGTTCGTAACTCTGGTGTTTGTTACTCTGAGGTTCACTTGAACAGTAAAACAACATAACCTTCGTGCCCTTTCCTACCTTAGCTGTTTTTTAGGCTTTTCCTTCTGTCCTAGCTCCCTTTCCACTCCCTGGCATGTCTACGCTGCCACCGTGGCAGGAATCGATGCAGTGGCATCAACTGAGCAGGTCTATTGGGAGAGCATTCTTCCGTCAACTGACTTAGTCTACATCCCCAGAAGGCAGCGTGGACAGGAGACAGAGACTCCCACCATTTTCTTATCCTTGTTGGAGCAAACCGCACCCTCTGCCAATATGACTCAGCAGTAATTGCAGTGAGTCTTAATGCAGAACTTTAGCATTAGGCCCTATAGTAATTTAGGATACTTCTACATTGCAACCCCACTCCCCCCCCAAAAAACCCATGGTAGTGAGTCTCAGAACCCCGATCAACTGACTTAGGCTTGTACTTTGAGGCTAAAAATAGCAGTGTAGATGTCCCCACTCAGGCTGGAGTCCAGGCTCCAAAATCTGGTAAGAGGGTGTCTCAGAGTCCGAGCTCCAGCCAAAGCAGGGACAACTACACTGCTATTTTTAGCCTTTCTCATGAGCCCCATGGCCTGAGTCAGCTGATTTGGGCTCTAAGACTCAATACTCAGGGGGATTTTTTGCAGTTTAGCTTTACCCTAAGCAGAAGATTCCTTCATTCCTGCACAGGCACAAACCCAGCAACACCCTAATATGCCCAAAACATCCTGCCCTCCACACCCCCCCCCACAATCTATCATCACATATGAAGCATTTCATTCTTAAGGCAATTTACAGTAAAAAACAAAAAAACCACCACACTGCCCTTGAATTTCATGTCATATACTAATTCTTCTAACTGACAAGTGATACAAACTTCAAAAGAGCTTGCCAAATGTGTGCCACATCATGGATGAATAAGATACTTGTAAGAGGTCAATAAAAGGAACTACTTGTCCATTTTTATAATTTCTAATCTTGGGGCTAGACAGTATATAAGGGAAGCTAGTGATATTGGGGGCAGGGAAGTCTTTTTGTACATTCACGGAATATTGTAACTCCCCTCCTTTACTTTCTAAACTCACAAACCCAGAGTATAGTAGGCCTTAAACCAGGCTTCTCTTCTTGGAGTAGCATGGAAAATGTCCTCCCGTACTCACAAGACTGTAGATATAGTACCTCTGGGAGACCTAAATTTTCCTGGATAATGAGGAAGTTGCTAAGTGAACAGAAATAAACACAGGGCAGAGTCTAGTTTAGAAGAGAACAGTGTCACACAGCATCTGTTGTGAACTACTTTGCTTTCTTTATACAATAAAATGCCAGTTTGAGGACTGTTTTCTGATAATATCTCCAGGATATGCTGCTTTAATAAAATGTAAAGATTGAGTAGCAATAAAATGCACCTTAATATTTTTGATTGAGTTTGAAGAATTGCCACATATCCTGAAAACAGCTAGACAGTCTTGGATTTTGAAAACGTGTTGCATCCTGATCACCTCTTTTGCAGGACATAGAGCTGTGAAAAGACTGATTGTTCCATTGCATCAGAATTAGTGAAGTATTTGCACTCATTTCAAGAGTGCAGATGAGAAAGAAGCAAGGGTTTTTGATTTTGTAGAGGTTGTCATACTGACTGGATTGGTGTGGGGGGCGGAAGGAGGCATATGTGTTTGACATCAGTATGTCAAAATCATAGTGATTCATGAGATACATGCCATGCCAGGTACAGTTATAAAGGTTATAAGGTGCTGAGTAAGAAGATAACGTTTGTTTTTCATGTGTATACCTGCATTTCAAACTGTGCTGTAGAAGACACACCCCAGACAGACAGGCCACAGGACAACAGCCTGCTTAATGGCCCATCAAGACTTTACAGAAGCAAACGGCCCAGAAAAGGAACTAAGGGCATACCTGAAGAGTTACCAGGACTGGCTCATGTGACTCTGGACTCCATTTTAGTGCCTGTAAAATTCCACAAGCAGCATGATCAGAGGCAGAGGGTATATAAGATCAAGTCACAGAAACCGTTTTATCTTTGTTCCTGTCCAGCTGCAGACTCTGGATCAACACACTTTGCAACTGAACTGAAGGACTTAGACCCATCCAGGTACTGGATGTATACCAGAGGGACTATACAAGCTTGTAACTCCACAATTCTTCTAGAAACCTGATGTACATGGACTTTCAAATAATTTGTTTGTATCTGATTGCTTTAATCCTTTAACATTTCTCTTGTTGTTTGTTTTTCCTTTTATAATAAACCTTTAGTTTTAGTTACTAAAGGATTGGCTGGCAGCGTGGTATTTTGGGTAAGATCCAAACTTATAGTGAACTGGTACTGTGGCTGGTCCTTTGGGATGAGAGGGAATCTTTTGAGTAAAGAGCATAGAGTTTAAATGACTGGTCTCTTTACTGGACCTGATAGCAGTTTGGGAGCCAGAGACTGAAATGCAGTAAAGAGGGCTGTGTGTATTTGCACAGTGGCTTCTTGATGACCAGTCTGGGGGAATCAGAAGCACTGTTTGTGGCTGGTTGGGAAGTCTGACTTCAGTGTCACCCACCAGTGCTGGGAGAATCTGCTCTCCTTTTACAGCCTGCCCTGACCTAGGCATTAGTGGGCTACCCTGGGCATGGACGGATCACAGAGGTTTTATGGGATTTTGTAAAAAAAAAACTCCCACAACAAAATATTTAGCATAGCAATTAAAAAAAAAAAGAGGATATGCTCAAATTGTGAATCAGAATATTTAGAATTATAAAGATTATGGAGCTAGACAGCCCCCAAACTGGGACTTTTTAAAAAAGGCTGTAGTTCCTAGCTGTCCTATACTATATAAAAATAGTGACTATTCCAAATTCTGTTCTTTTCTATGTAATACACTGTTTTGGGAATTGAGAACAATTTTGAGTTTAAAAACACCAGAAAAGGTAAATCGCACATTGATTTGATATAGTAAGGATATGAATGAGCCAACACGTTTTGTGATAAAGGACACTGTAGCCACTTGACATTGTGTAACCTGGATCCGTGCTGCCCAGACTAAGCTGGAGGAGGGGGGGTTTGGGTCACGGCTCACTCACTACCAATGCAAATCAATCCCCCTTTAAAAAGAAAAAGAAAAAGTAGAAAGGAGGAGTGATGATAAAGAAAACAGAAGGGCAGACACTTGTGGGTGCAACAAATGAAGTTTCACACAGAGCAACATCACTTTTTTTCTTCCCACTTCAACCCAGATTCCCCATCAGGATGTTGAATTTACTTGAGGGCAACTAATTTACAGCTGAGACCTAAACTAACAGTTTATCTTCATTTATTCAGTCCAGAACCATCAACTGAAGTGACACCATGCCAGATTAAAAACATTTCTAACTCTCATTTTAAAAAATGAGCTAAATTTGGGGCCTGAACATCCTGAGTGTATCTTGATATCTAATTGTTTCCACCCCATTCGAGTTTAAGTTTTAGTTCATTGTGCTGTGTGGACACAACAGTTAGAAGCAGCTACGGTAATATATACTGAAGCTCTTATACATTGTTAGAAACCAGCATGTCTTAAAATTGAGGATATTACTGTTCTGCATGAGCAATAATATAAACTGTATGATTACCATGCAGTCTATCAATTACTGGGCTAGTCTCTCAGGGACTTTCAGAGCTGTCTCAATCCCCTGGTCCCTCTTCTGTCCCTTCTCCCCGTTCCAAAACTCTGTTAATTTCCCCCCAGGTTTCACTTCCTCAAATACAGACAAACTTAGAGTAAGCTGTTTTCCAGATGCACCACAGCCTGCCATAAGATATGTGATTAGTACCTGGATGGGTCCATGGTTAGCGTGCAATAAGTAGAAAGTCATTATCAAGGCGGGAAGCCTAAAAAAACTGATCTAACTTAAAGTTGTCCCACATTGAAGGATGTATCCCTCAGAACGGCAGGTATTTTTGAAGTGATGGTATTTAAACAAAAACTTAGATTTTTACATAGTTCACACATCAGGAAGATGTCCACATGGAGCTTGGGAAGTTCTCCCCATAATATATTCTCTCTCTGATGAAAATTGATTAAACATAATGAACATGAGACACCAAACTGTTTTCACCTCTACTAATATAAGTGCATAAATAGAAAGGATTTGCCATATTGAAAGAAATCAATGATTCAGCTAGTTTGGAATCTTGTCTCTGGCCTATAAAGCTTCAGAGGAAGATTTAAAAAAAATTCCAAAAAATGCTTCCCATCCATTGTACAGTAATATGGCAAGTGGAGAGAAAATTTCTTCTTGAATGCAGCTGACAGATTATGTCCTGAAGCATGAAGATAGAAAGCCTTTGTAAAAATTTTCATTGCAATGTAACAACAGATATTTGGTCTTCCTAAAATGATAGAATATGTGGAACTTTCTGCCACATCTTTATCCATTAGTCAGAAAAACTATTTCATTTTATCTAGTCTGAATGTCTTTTTATTTAACAGAGTATTTCCTTTTTATTATGGGGCAACGTAAATGGCCTCCACTATATCATTAGCTTATAATTTTGTCACCATTAAAAAAACTCTCCTTTATTTAGTTGATCATTAGTTTTTCCTTACAATTCTCAATACATTTCTGTTGTATCCAGAGAATACCCCCACCCCTTCTGCAGGTAATTTAGCACCAATATACATGGAATGTAACCACAATATGAATAGCCCAATGGATAAAGTCCCTGCTTTGTTTGCTTCTTAATACAAAACAATTAAGTTCAAAACCCTGTTAAACTACAAAATTAAAATTTCAATTAACTTTCCTACTCGAACATTAACATGTTTACATAATATCTATCACTTTTCTGAATCAAAAACTGTAACAAGCCTGTAACATGTACTGAAGTGTGTAAAAGAGCAGTTCAGATATATAAAGCTACAGTATCTAGATAAATAGCCACACTATTTCCAATGGTGTCTTGTTAAACTTGACCATTTTAAACAACTAATTTGATTCTAACATGGCCATTTTTATGAGTGTCACATCTTAAGTGAACTGTCTTTCTAATGTGTGAAGTCTTTCGAATCAAATTTTCTATACCGTATCACTATCATATCTCCTCTTGCTCTGCCCTTTCAAAATCAAATAATCCTAGTATATAATATGATCTCCTTCTGATAGAAACATCCAATCATTCTCCTAGTCTTTTTCTGAGTCTCGTGTATTTATGCATCACAAAATGAAGTGCAGCAGTAGCAATATCCAGCATAGATTTTAAAAGATATTTCATGCCCATTAGCTAAAGTAAATTAAACCTTATGCTGGGAGAAAGAGAGAAGAAAGAGGGTGAAAAAATCTGACACCAATTTACTGAGATCCACAGTAAAATCAATACATATGTGCTATGATATAGTGAGAAGGGTGAGAGCACATCTGTGTTTATTCTCAATTTCAAATCAAATCACATTTAGGCGGCAGGAAGGAGGAGGGGGACTAGCATTTCTCTGGAGTTGGCATGGGTTGATTTAGAAATTCACATACTTTTGTGATTACAAATACTCTAAATCCTTCAATATGTGACAAACGTCAAGCAAAGTCAATTCATAGGTCTCACAGCCTTGATAGTCTCCCTTTTAAATTGACTAGTTTTAAAAATTTGCTTTTTCTATAAAGCTAAATTAAAACATTATAATCTTGACCAGATGATATTACAAACATTATTGATAAGTGTTTATTAATTATATGTTATAAACATAATTTTCCTTTCACCAAGGATGTGGAGGGATGCCGGTTCTTTAAGAGTTTGGATGAATTACACAACCATCAACAAACAATATCTAAGAACAGTCCTGGTTCTCATTTGTGGCCCACTAGAAAAGAAGCTGGTCCTTGGGAGAGCACAAAAGGAACCTGCTGGTATTGAAGACTCATATTTAATATTTGGCTGTTCACCATCTGCTTTGTTGCAACACCTAACTTTGCAAGGTGTTCCAGGGCTTTGCTTTGACTAGGATTTAAAGATATTATGTTACAGTATGTTAGCTAGCTCCATTTAACTAACGTTGTTTAAAACTCTAACCAAGACAAGATAATCTGGGCTAAACTGGTTGAGTTGACTCATGAAATCCCAGGCTTTACTTCAGAAGGTATTTCAGGCTTTTGGTATTAATGAGGTGATGTATCTCCTCCATCCTTCCTTCTGGACAGATGTGGATGTGATTGAATTTGAGAGAGAGAAGTTGCATTCCTCATCCCAGCAATCCCTAGCTAAACAATGCGCCTTTCCCCAAAATCTGCCACTACATCCAACAAGGTAGACATTTATATTGACTTAACACAAATCTAATTAAGTCAATATAAATTAACATCCCATGGGAACACTTCACATCTTCCAAAAGGCAGATGTTGCTTCAGGCTGCCTGCAGACTTAGGGCTTGTCTATATTTGAAACAATACAGTGGCACAGTAGCTATTGTAGTGCTTCAGTGTAGACATGGCCTACACCAATGGGAGGGTAATCTCGTTGGCATAGATAATTCTCTTTCCCGAGAGACAAGAGCGCTGTCTACATGAGGTGTGGATTTTTCACAATTCTGAGCAATGTAGATGTATCAACCTAACTTTTTAGCCTAGACCAGGCCTGAGATGAACATTGCTTTATCAGTTACATTAAGTTCATATATTCACAGTTATCTTAACAACCTTAAAAGCTAAAGAACATTTTTTTAAAAATGAAAGTTTAAGCTCCAGAGAAGAATGATATGACAGTTTTTTAAAAATCAATAACTACATAACCATTTATACACTCACATGATCGTATTATATCTGGTGCCCTGATCTCTACCATGGCAATGGATTTTTGAGAAACATGATTTGTTGTTTGTTATTTTAAATTCCAACTATAAAAGAGAACTGTTGCTCGCTGCAGATTGCAAGCAGAGCTAGACACCTATCTGCAGTCCAGATGTAGGTGCCAAACTGTGTGAAAACGTGGGGCTTAGGATACACTTCTCTCAACAGCATCTCCCCTTGGTTAGCTTTGGTTGCTCCATGCCTAACATGGTGGTTTTTGTGGATATCATTCTAAGTTGCTTATCTGCAATTTTCCAGATGCCTAAAACTTAACACGTAAGTACCTTTATGGATCCAGGCCATTGTGCTTAAAAAGACACCAGCTGCCTGGAGTCCAATGTATACTGGGATTCCCATCAGTTCTGCAACTGATGGAGCTGAAACAAGGGCAGCAACAGTTATTTTTATTTAGCAAAAAAACAAAACAAAGAAAAAGAAAAAAAACCCACCACCCACAAACACCTCATGTAGACAACCCCTAAATGAATGGTGCTGTATCAATCAATAATAAAAGCACAATAATTTCCTACTGGTTTCCATCACTACTTCATAAGCACATTAATCCTCAATATTGAAAATACTGAACTCCAGCAAAGTTTAAGTATTTTTCAATGACAGAACAGTGTGGCAGGAATAATTATGTAAGGCTAATAGAAGTGATGTAATCAAACTGCAATCATGTTTTCCTGTAAATCCATTTTCAGTTCTCCATTTGGTAAAT
>ML675603.1:97354446-97440174 GCA_007922155.1 Mesoclemmys tuberculata | reverse complement strand
TAAATACAGGGCATTATTTCCATAAGGGCTGTCTCTCTTATTGCAGACATGACTGACGAGCATTATGTGCTGTGGCCTTCCAAAACAAACATGACTCAATACCTTTTGAGTCAGTAACTCATACAAACAGTGAACAATATTTTGCTTTTTATGTTTGTGAGACATAGATGAATTAAGGTAAATTCTCAATTTATACTCTAGGTCATGCGTTGGGTAAATATAATTCAAGTTCAGTGCAGAACTGCATGGATATGTAGCACTAAACCTGGTCCTTCTTCCAGGATGCACAAGAGCATACAAATCTACTTTCCCATTAACCAATTATTGTACCAGGCAAAATTGATCCTTTTCTTTTATAAACAAAACTGTATTTGCTCTCATTACTTTTCTTACCCCATTTTTTTATTTGTTTGCAATCTATAGTTCAACCATACCAACATTCTTCCCAGATCAAAAATTGTAGTAGCTTTTACTCTATAGCATGCAAAAAGGAAAATAAGACATTGTGGCTTGGGGGCAATAGAAAAATTATTTTTGTTTAATTTCATGGAGACTGAGTCACAGATGTTGAAAAAAGTGCAAAGCACTAAATGTGAAACACATCTATAGTGACAAGGGCCAAGCACAAGGCCCTGCGCCTCAATAATTATTTCCATGATTCCCAAAACTCAGCTGAGCGCTTTAAAAACATAGAAGTCAGTTCCATACCCTAAAAGCTTGTAATCTAGCGCTCCAATCCTGCAGACATTTACACAAGTGCATAACATATGTACTATTGACTATAATTTGCTGATTTAAACTGGGGAATGAAAATTCTAATTTTTCTCCAGCTGTTTCATAGTGTTGATTTCTTTACAAGAAAAAATATTCTATATAGAAATGAGACTAATTATAAGCTTGGCATATGAAGTTTTTATCTAAGTTTTCAACTTGGAAAGTGAATGGTCTGAAAAGTACAAAGCATTGTCATAAAACTTGTTTTAAAATTGGATTGTATAAAAGATGTATCTACCTATCAGATTGTTGGACAGGTGAATCTCATTAAGTTTAAAAAAAAGTCCCACAATGATCAGCTAGTCAGCAAGCAACTTACTCATAAAAAGAACAGAAAAGTTTGCAGTGTTTGCGGATAAATTGATTGCTTATTTACAGATGGACACTCATGAAGTAGAGAACTGGTTTGATGAGTGGTTGCATTTTGATTAGCTTAGAGAACAGATTTATTAAGTGTTTCATCTTGTCTGAGACCAGCTTATTATGCATGAATACTTTTGTAGCTGTGTAACTAAAAATTTGTAGGGTTTTTATGTGGCATGGGTAAAAAAATTATTGCTGAAGAACATGCCAAATGATGAGTATTTCTAACTAAAAATATACAAACTTCATTTCTAGATTTCCCTTCCTCTATGTGAGGTACAAAGAATATGGCACTCTGCACAGCTAATCACATCACATCACACTGTGTGTGATGGCCAGGAAAATGACAGATTTTCTTCATCCCAGGGGTTAAGCATGCTGTTGTTGGAGCCTAAGCCCAAGTACCGTTGTGACTTTTTGTTCATAATGTGACTTACCCCGCACCACAGAAGTCAACAGCATACTTTTATATATAGTGCTTCGTACACTGTGACGAGAAATTACTTCATCTACCAAGGCAATACAGCTACCTCAACGGAGAAATGCAAAAACTGTTAAGCACACAATACTACAACCCAATCTAGGGCAGGAAATGAAGGACTATTTCATTTAACTAGCAGCTGCCTATTGGCACAGAATAACTCTCAAACATAAAAATAGATAGCTTCTACAAACTATCAACATATAAAATATACTCTTAGGTCTTACCATCCTAGAACATCCAGTGTTCCGGATTGCTAGCCACGACAGCCCTTACAAGTGGTTGTCAAATGTGACAATCATTGTTAACATCGTAGTAGTTAATAGCCAGTGTTACAAATAATTGTGGGCCATGTTCTTTCTGCTTATAGATAATACCAGAGAAGGGGAAAGGAAGCTTTGTAAACACCACAAGCTGAACTTATAGGAGTTGCAGGGACACTGTTTAGCTGAGGGAGACTTCAAAGGGGAACATGGATGATGGTCTTCAAGTTGCAGTCAGAGAATCTGCTGGGAATTCCAGAGATGTCCCTACTGATCTCATGGCTTTTGTGAAAATAAGCAACGCTACTAGCAACATTGCTCACTTAAAAGCTGTGCTACCACTAGAGCTAGTCAAAAAATATGAAAGTAGACACTTTTCTATGAAAAATAAGGACAAACTTTTCATGGAAAATTTTCCTGTTTTTGACTAGCTCTAGCTACTATAATGCCTCTTGAAAAGGGGGTAGAAATCAGAGGATATATACTATACACAAAGCCTACAGAGACTCAACTCTTAAGCTTTCACATGTTAAGGTATATGTTTGTGCATGCTCCACTGGCCTACTCCCCATTTAGCACGTGTAACTTAAGAGATGCATGATGCTACACCACACTATGTAATTTAGGTCCTCACTCCTCGTGTTAGTCTAGCTCAAGTGAGAGCAGCCCACACGGTGGCATGAAGATGCACGCTTTGCATCTTGAGTGAGACAACACTCAATATGCAAAGAGTAATTGTATTAGCAGCTGGTGAGTTGTGCTAATTCAAGAGTTAACTCAACAGGCCACCTAACTTGAGTTAAACACACCACCATACTTGAGTTAAGGGGTTTGGGTGAGACTTGAGGGACGGTGAACAACCTGAGTTAACTCTGCGGTGAAGACAAGTCCTTGAGCATAGCACAGGACCCTAGGTTAGCAGCAATCGTGCTTAAATCTAACTCCCCAAAGCAGGGTCTGCTCAAGGGTTCTAACATGATTACAATTTCTAGTGAGCGAGATACACATACATTGGTTTTAAACGTGCTTTATTGCATCTATGTGAGATTACATCCCTTAGGCTATGGCTATAGTATGCAGTTAACCCAGGTGCTTGGCACCAACGTAGCCTCGCTCAGGGGTGAGCACTTCCCCTGCACAGCCCTATTTGCATTATTGTGTCCTCACTATTTCTGCACTCACCTGTGTATATTTGGGGACATATCCCTTGCTATTTGTGCTGAGATACACTAGGATTCTTTCCCAGCAAATTGAAGAAAAACTCATCTATCCTTCAGGGAGACTGTGGAAAGGCACTGGAAGACTATCAGCATCTAAATAATTTCTTTGGCCTGCATCCTCCCTGCCAAATGAGCAGGCTTTAGCCAGAGTTAAAGTGAAGCCAAGGCTCTTACTCATGCTCCCCAGGCAGGGAAACTAGCCCTGGTTCAAAGTACCTCCAAACCCAGCTGAGAGATTCTTCAGTATAGAGAACAGGATTAAGGCTGAGCCATAGTTAAGTGCGCAGTGTAGATACAAATACAGACAAGGGTGGAGGACAAAGGCTTTATCAGTCTAGCAGTATAAATGGTTTTGAAAGAGTAGATGAGATGGGGACTGACACAGGGTGACCAGATGCCTCGAAGAGAAACCCCCGACCAAGCAGAACAACTCCAAAGAGAGGATGGATGTGTGTGTACAGGTGAGAGGCCCATGACTTCCCCGCTCTCACAGGCTGCCACGCTGGGGGCAGGGAAATCCTGAGCAGACAACGGCAGGTGAGGCGCAGCAGTGGAGCGAAGGCAGGCCCAGGAAGGTGTGGCGAAGAAGAATCGAGGTCCAGGAACTAGAGGCTGTAGCAAGAGGCGGCTGCGAGAGGAAAACGTGGCTGACGGAAGAAACGACGCCGCGGCTCTCCAGCTCCCGTGTAGGTCGCAGCCCTTTTGGCCTGTAGCGCGCCTCGTGCTTTACGCAGGCGGTCCCTGTCCTCGTGGCCATTTCACGAACGGGGAAACTGAGGCGCAACGGTTACCCGAGCGGCTGGCGGTGGCCGAGACCAGAACAGGCCCTAGGCCCAGAGCCCCGCCCGCTAGGCCACGCGGCCTCACACAGTGGGCGGGAGGGAGCACAGGCGGAGGCGGGGCAGGATATTGGGAGACGTCACGCAAGAAAGGGGGGGGGCATGATCAAGCCTGACCAACGTGGAGGGGCTACAAGTCCCCCCCCTTCTTTCGTGTACTCTGCCTACGTGCCGTCACTGGCCCCGCCCACTCTTCCCCTGCACATGCGCACGCCCTTCCCAGTCCCCTCCCCCATTGTCCGGTTCCCTGCGTGCGCGCGCACGGCGGCGGGCTGTTACCTGGTGGGGGCCGCTCGGCGCTGCCGGCACCTTCTTCTTCTTGCTGGGGCCGAGGCCGCTGCCGTTGCCCGGGCTCGCGGGCCGCTTCTTGCTGCGGGCCGCCCCCGAGGCGGCGGAGGAAGCCGCTGCCCCCGCCGGACCCAGACTGGTGGCCGCGGTGGCCATCTCGTCCAGCCCGCCCTGTATCAGCGAGCGGCGTCCCTTGGTGCGCGCATGCGCAACGCGGCCCACTTAGCTCCCCTGCCTTTGCGATGGAGCCGAGGTCCGGCTCAGCCCACTGCGCATGCGTGGCTCGGCCGGCGCGGGTCGTGGCGCTGCGCGCGGAGAGAGGAAAGCTGCGCGGCGCCGGGGGCTTTAGGCTACGTCACCGTCTCCCCCTGCCCTGTGTGTGGCCGGAGCTGGGGTTCGGCCCCTCTTTCAGACTCGAGCCCGGCTTTTCGGGGGACACCTGGGGAGTGGGGCGGGGGCACGCGCTGGTATGTGGCGGGCAGGGCGGGGCCCTGGGGGAGCCCCTGACACGTGCCTGGCCTGAGGGCAGGTCTCTGCTTAAAAGGCTGCCCTGGCGCAGCCGACCCCGTGGTGATCTTAAGTGAAGATGCTAGGTGCCAGCTCCTGCCTGCATCCTTAGTCCACCTCAGCAGTGGCGGTAGCTGGGGGCAGTGGGACATAGCGCTGGGTACAAGTAGGGGCTAAGCTGGGATCCCTGAACCTCGAGCGAGGTACACCCATGCAAGCCTATAGTGTAGACCTGGCCACAGCCTGTGGCTTTCAGTTCGGGGGACTGTTTTTAGTGTAGGTTGGAGCCACAAAATGTGCCCAGCCCTGTGTTCGTCTGTTAAGCAGATACAGAATTGTTGGTGTATCAGGCCAGATTCTCCAGACACAGCTGCATAACCCTGTATATTTCAGTGGCATTGCAGTGGGAGTAAATGAAAGCAAAATCTGGCTAAAATTGTGATTTAAAACCTTATTTGCAGTGGAATTCTAGCCATGTTGGTCCTAGGGTATTAGAGCGAAAAGGTGGATGAGGTAATATTTATTGGACAAACTTCTGTTGGTGGACGAGACCATTTCTCTTCAGTTTTACGGACACTTCTAAGCTTGTCTCTTTCACCACAGAAATTGGTCCATTAACAGATATTACCTCATCACCAACCTTGTTTCATTTAAAAAAACCTGAACTTAACGAGAAATTCATCCTAGAGAATCTAGGATGAAATGGCTCTACAGGAAATTTGTTCCTTGACAAATCTTTAAATGAAAGGAACAATAAGGTTAGGTTGAAAATATTTTGTTTGCAAACCTGAGGAAGCAGAATAGGCTAGTGAGGACTTAATTTGAGTAAAGCCATATGCTGTTGGCTACCAGGTACTGCTATCGTGGTCTCCATAATTTCTCTCATTCGTTTAAATAAAAGCCTGTTTTGATTGTTATGATTGTAAAGAAAGCGTTCAAAATCTGACCCCATTGATGCAGCAATATTTGCCGTTGTTTGCAGGGACACTAAAACTAACAGCTCTAGGAGGTTTGAGTTGGCCCATTCAGCTCCATAGGTGGTTAATTAAGGGCTTGTCTAGATTATTAATTGCATATCAGTGCAATTACACCAGTGCAAATTTTCCTAACCTCAACAAAACCTCAGGAGCCCCCTGATGATGATTTAATTTGAAAGGCTGAATGATTTTGTCATTAAGACACTAAAACTACCTACATTCAAATTCTAGCTCTGCCATGAAAAATAGGACTGCTGCTTCCTTCTTCCACCCCCCTTTAGAATTAAAAAAAAAAAAGACAGTTTAGAATAAAAGGCAGGATGAGGGAAAACAATATTTCTTTGTCTCCTCTTCATTGTACAGTGCTAGGCACAACCTCTCCCTGTCCAATCCAGCTTTATCTTACGATATCTCCCTGTTGTCTGCCACTCTCATTCATTAGGCCATTCAATTCCTTACCTCCCCGTTACTCAACTCTGACAATTTAAACAAACCCTCTCCCAGCTTAGAAATTCTTCAGGCCCCCTGAGCTCAGACCAACCTCCTCCTCAGAAACCCTGTCTCTCACACGTCTTCTTGCAAGCTGAGAACTGCTCCCTTGCTAACTAATCTCTCCAAGGCTCAGAACTACTCCACGCACACATAGCTATGAACCCTCTTGCACTCAAGCTCAGACAACCAATTTCCAGGTTCAAGATGCTTTCTCCTCCTATCTGTTGTCTGCTACCACCAGGCTCAGAGGTGCTCTTTACATGCTTCTTGCTAGACGGAAAGCAGAGTCAGTGGACGCATGTGCATGTGATCTGAAATAAACCCACAGAAGCCTGTAGTCCGTGCTGTGTACATTCTCCATGTGCTTCCTGCATGAACCTCGGGATGAAGGTTACAAGGAGCGTGAAGACAGTTCTATATGCAACCTCTCTTTGGGGCAGAAAAGAAATAGCCCCGCAGAATTCTGCATTCCATGCGTTGTAGCGCCTCTCTCTGCTGGTGGAAGGAAGTCTTCTGTTGGATCTTTATTTGTACCTCCATCAAGAGAGGGGGCAGTGCCTGAGCTCAGTGGTGCTGAGCCTTTTCTCTGTCGTGGCACACCTTGATACCTTTCATTATTTTGAGGCACACGACCATACAGTCTCCAAATGAATTCATGAATATTCATGAGCCAATCCAGAACTCTTCGAGTAGCGCTTTAGAAAATTCCATTGGCACACTTACTCAGGCCTGATTGCACACTGGTTGGGAAACACTGCCTTAGCTGCTGTTTTGGTAGTGGCAGATCATCTCCGTCCAGTAGAAGGCAATTTGTTTAGGAGCTGGTATTTAAAATTCAAAGCACGCTCTTCCTGATGGGCTGGTGTTGCAACATTAGTGGTGCTGTTGAGCAGTTAGGAAGCTTTTGGCATCAATAACTGAATTAAATTAAATTGATAAACCAGGGGTAGACTGATGTAATGTGACCACAGAGGAATTTGTACCAATTTAAGTTGATTTAAAAAAAAATGATTTTAGTTAAAATGGTGTGAATTTTGTGTTTAGACGAGACCTCAGTTACAATCTTAGCATATTTATTAGCGTTATATCCTTTCAAATTTGCTACAAATGTTTTGTGGTTAAGGTAATGGACAGGTATTCAGGAGATCTGGTTCTGTTTCTGGCTTTATAACTGATAATTTGAGGAATGTGTCTGTACAGCTTATGAACTCTAGTTGATATTATGATGTTGCTACTATGAAAATTGCTAGGTCATGGAATGCTTCCAGGTGTGTATCCTACCATTTCTGGTAAGTCCTATCCCTGCTGACCAGGCACAATGGTGGGGTATTAGAACACAGTGACCACCTATTCAGGTGAAAATACCTGAATGACAATGGATTGGCTGGAGCTTGGAGAAGATATGTCCTTCAACTTGTCTGCAGGGAGGGAGGAAGTGAAAAGAGTGGAAAATTCCCAAACTGGACAAGGGCAATGGCAAAATAGGAGTTAAAAAAGACTTATTGGGGAAGACAGAGAGCCATGCAGGAAGTTGTGGGCAGGAGAGAGGATGGGGATGGACTGGCCAACCTCAGAGAAGGCTCCATGTTTCAGCGTGCAATTTATGCACTTTCAGCAGATGGTCCCTGAATGGCTCCAGAGGATTCTCAGCCCAGCTCAAAGAATGTTCTAGAGTGATGAGGAAACTGAGGCAGGAAAGTGCATTTTGGGTTTATTATTTTATATAGGTCTTGTATTTCTTGTGTGATTAAGTTAAGAGCAACAGTGCTAGAATCCTGTGCAAAATGTCTGTGCCTTCCATTTATTACATCTATCGTGCTGCAGAGGTAAACTGAGCCCAGAATACTCATTTGGCTGGAGTTCTGGCAAAGGGGGTATTTAAACTCGGGGGGGGGAAGTCTGAGGAGTCACCACTGGTTCTAGGGTTGGGCAGTGGGCTGCATGATTGCAGCTCTCAGCTAGGGGTGCTAGACAGAGAGTCTGCACCCCAAGAGTATGCCTATATAGGTTGTAAGGTAGAAATAGTGAATGGACTTTGTTCAGACTGGAGGGTAAAACACGCTAGATCCAGCAGCTGGATGCCCTCACAGCAGTCTGATGAGTGGTCAGGAGGGGGAGCTTGAACAGGAAGGCTTTCAGCCTTTCTTTTCATATCTGTTAAATGGGGATAACACTTCCCTATCTCATAGGGGATTTTGTTGGACTAATTCACTTGATGAAGTGCTCAAAATATAAAGTGATGAATACCATAGGAATGCCTATAAATCGTAACTATATGTAGTTATTTCACAACTACAGTTTACTGGAGCTGGCATCAGACAACTAATTGTTATTAATTTGTCAGTCCCTGATAACATGCTGATTTAGGCTATACTGTTGTGTTTTTTAAGAGGAAGGTGCAAGACATAAAGCTCTAAACATTCTCTTTTTAAAATATGGCTGGTTAGACTACAGGATTCACCACATTTTTATATGGGCTCTGCAAAAAGAGCAAAGATTGAAGTTTTTAGCTTTACAGCATTCTCAGCTAAAAAGCATTGGATTCCTGCAGGGCAGCTTGTGAGATCTGATGGCATTTTGTACCTTTTTCCTTAAAAATACTGAGTGGCTCTGATTACTTTGGAGAGCCTGCAGTGCAGACTCCTGCAATTTGTTTGCTGCAGGCACTGTAGTACCTTTGTTTAAATATAGTGACAAGTACTTTTAAAATAGGTATTTCAACTTTGGATTATAGACTACTGAAACACCTTTAATATTATATAATATCTACTTCAATACAACCTTCATGTTGTAAGCTTTGAAAACTCCATCTTTAGACTCTTAGAATAAATAGCATAGAGCATAAGTTCTCTAGAAATGCTTTTTGTACCATTTTCATGGTAGTTTATGTCCTATTTTGAATATATTTTAAATTTGATATCTTTGGCACATCAAAATTGACTAATAAGAGGTAATTTAAAAAGCTTGTTCCGCGTAGATATTTTGTAGTAGTTAGTTGAATTACTTGTCTACTACTAACCTACTAAAGTTGTAACTTTACTTTTCCAACGGGGATTGTTTAGCCATATTTTCTCTATATCGATACCGTTACTGAAAATGTTCTGTAACAGTTGCACTCTGATTGTAGAAATCATATGGATGGTATGCCCAGCAAGTTTCACCAAAATACCATGTAAACAAAAAATACACTTAAAAATACGTTTAAAAAATTAAAATCTGTTAAAAAGAAATTTTCACACTTGCTTTAAAAAAAAAGTGTAAGGATAAAATGTCATCTTAAATGTCATGTGTGTCAAATACATACCGTGTAGGACGCTGCTACTATTTGCCACTGCCATAGTGGAACACTATATTAATTATTTACTAGTTGATTTAATATGGAAAGTCTATATGATCATTTTAACTTTTCTCATGAGCTGAGAGTTGCTAAGATTTTCTGTTTTCCCCAGTCTAGACTTTTCATTTGCGTCCTAATAACCATGAACTTGCTTTGTACAAACATTCATACGAAGAAATATTTAGTTGCAGAAGGCTTTGTAGAAAGATAGAACATAGAATTAAAAATATTTACTGAATACATTGTTCATTGTGCGTAGTTCACCCAGCTTTATTTGTTACACGGGTTCTGTCATTACACAATTTCCTCAATTGCTTCCACATTATGATAGTGGTATTTGTATTGCAATTAGTGTAGAACTTTAAACAAGTTAATATTGCCAAAGATCTCTTTAAGGTTTAGTGATCCATACAATGAGTCAGTTATATGCATAGTCCTCTTGCCTTTATTTCACAATGACAAAATTATAAACTTTGTTTAAAACATGAACTAAATTTGCAAAGTGAGAGCAGTGTAAACCCATTAAAAAAACAAGCACTGTAACAAAAGGAAGTGAATAGCAAAGGACACAATTCTCACACTTTTTACAATATAAACACTATTCTCATCAAATTTAAAGAAAAGCTAATTTCATCACAACACAACCATGTTAACTTGGTCTCATGGAAGAGTAGGAACTTTTTATTTTTATTTTATTTTATCTTTAACTATTTATTTGGGAAGTTTCAACAAGTTTACAAATCCTTGCTATGTAAATATTAGAAACAAAATCATTACAACAGTTAGCTTTTGTGTAAAGAAATATTATACAGGAATATAGTCATCAGATCCTTCTATTTAAGAGGGCGTTGTTGAATTACAGAGTGAGCATACAATTACGATGTCATTTCTAGTGATTTTATTAAATTGAGTGGAATCTCCATATACACATTCAAAAGGCCAGGTATGTCTATCAAATGTTATTTTTTTTAAAAAAAGACGTGCCTTTTTTTTTTTTGGGAGGTGAATGTACTTTGTCTAAGAACTGAATAAAAGAGAATCAGACATATAAGTATCGATCTGTCCTCTGCCATCCTCAACTTTCCATATTTTTTTGAACCATTCCTCAATGGTTGTGCTAATTTTCTTTTTTTCACTGAGAGGCTACCAATAGCCAAGTAGCTACGAGCTGATGAGAGATTGTCTTCATTTCCTTTGTGTGATGCTTTCCACCAGGAAGCTCTGGGAGGATTACCACAAAATCATTTGCTAATAAATATCCAATATTGGTGATATTCGGTTACGGAATGCATCACAGAACTATCCACTGACTGGATATGTCAACCATATGTGCATAAACTCTTTCACCACAATTTCTCCAACATTTATCCTCATACTGTCTCTCTTTATTTTTTAACCTGATTGGTGTGAGGTACCAATGAAAGAGTATCTTAAAGACCTTTTCTTTTATTGTGCTACACACTTGAGGTTGCTGGTCCTTTTTTCCAGATCAAGCCCCATTCTTCTGGGGTAATTTGTCTATCCATGTCATTTTCCTGGCATGTCATATATGGACACTTTTTGGTTAGGAAATTTGTCTGAAAAGATTGATATGAATTAATAATAATTTGTTTGTTTTCTAATTGACCAGAAGCCAACACTTCTATTAAAGTTAGCTTTCTGTATAGAACAGATTTTCTAGAAAGTTGAGAAACATAACATCTGACTTGAAAGTAGTAGTACCAGGGAAAAGGGGTACCAGTAAAGTTAGTTTTTATCTCTAAGTAAGTTAGAAAAGATTCTTTACTAAATAGTAGGCCAACTGTGTGTATTCCATGGCTCTCCCAATCTTTGAAACTCTTGTTGGGTTCATGTTTTGGGTATAATGGGTGTCCCTGGTGAGGGAAAAGATCTGATTTGATCTCTGGTTCTATCCCAAACCCAAAGAGTAAAGTATGTGTGTAAATTTTTTATTAATCCACAGTAGCCTAGTGATATTTTACAGTGCTACAATTTTCTTGTTCAATAAAGACCCAGTGTTTGGCTGGGTTAGAGCACTCCCAATCCCCTACTGCTTTGAAATGGCTGTCTTGAGAGTACCATAGAGTATTTGGAACAGCTAGTCCCCCCTGGTCAGTGGGCGCTCTCATTCTTGGTCTTTTCTTACTCCATATAAATTCTAACAATATCCTCTATTCCTGTTAGGGTTTTATCTGGGATAATAACAAAGATTTTGAAATAAGAAAGATATGCTTGGCAGGATATTCATTTTGTCTGTGGCTATTCTGCCCAACCAAGAAATGCATACTTCCCTAGCACTCCAGGTCTTTTTTTTCCATTTGTTGAAGTGGTGATTTGAGATTTAAGTGAGAGAGCTCTGTTAGGTTGCTTGAGGTTTGAATTCCCAGGTATCTTACAGAATTTGTTGCCATTTGGACTCAAATATTTTCTGGAAGAGTGACTTTTTGGCATCTGGCAAATTTATAGCTAACATTTCATTTGTAATAATTTACTGTAAGTCCAAATACTTTCCCAGAGCCCTGGATTTCTTTAGAATCTAATTTTAGAGAAATATTTGGTATAACTAAAAATAATATCACACCATCTGCATATAATGCTATTTTCAGATGTGTTAATGCAAGTTGTATTCCTGTGATGGATCCATTGTTTCTTATCCTCTGTACAAAATGCTCCATAGCCAGTGTAAAGGAATTCCGTAGACATCCCTGCCTGGTCCATCCCTCTGTGTAATTCAAAAATGGTATAGATAACCCCATTAACTCACAGCTGCTTTTGGGCTGGTGTAAAGAGTAATTATCCATTTAAGGAACTGGAAGCTAAAGTCCATGTGGGACAGGACTCGAAAGAGAAAGATCCACTCTATACTGTCAAAGGATTTCTCTAATGATAACATGAGAAATGGATCTTTATTTGATCTGGCATTATGGATGAGTCCAAGTCCACGCTGAATATTGTTTGGCATTTGTCTGTCCTTTATGGATCCAGTTTGATCTGGATTTATAGAAGCTGAGAGCACAGACTATAATTGGCTAGCTAGTATTTTTGCTAAAATCTTTGTCATAATTCAACAGGGATATGGGCCTACAGGAACTGAATAAGGTAAGGTCTTTTCCATCTTTAAGGCGAACAACCACGGTAGCTTCTTTCATATAGATTGTGAAAGTTCCTCCCCTAACAGAATGGCACTGAAGGTACCTCTCAAGGGACCTACTAATACCTTCTTGAACAACTTGTAAAACCACTATTCATACTTGCTATTGCCTCTAGGAGTTCTACTTCTGTGATTTCTTTCTCTAAAGTTACTTTATCAATTTTGCTTATCTTTGGCAAGCCTGTTTCTAGATATTTTTGAATAATTTCAGAGCTCATAGTATATGTGGTAGAGAAATTTTTTATAAAAAACAGCAAAAGTAGCACATATTTCATTAGGATTAGTAACTATCTTTTGCTGATTGTTCTTAATTGTTGGAATTTTAAATTGTTGGAATTTTAAATCCCGTTAAGCTTTTGAGTCAGTAGCTCACTTTTATTTCCTTTTTCATAAAACTTTTGCCATGTATACCTCAGGCAGTGTTTCCCAGCCAGTGTGCCATGGCACTGGGGTGCCGTCAGGTCTGAGCAGGTGTGCCACAGAATTTCTTTAAAAACTACTTGAAGAGTTCTGAGTTGGCTCATGAATATCCATGAGTTCATTTGGAGACTATATGGTGGTGTGCCTCAAAATAATTTAAGGTATCAAGGTGTGCCACGGCAGATAAAAGTTTGGGAACCACTGACCTAAGGGCTTTTTTTCAGTGGCATCTGTCATCAACATGTTCAACTTCCTTCTAATATTAGTTAATTGATTATACGTTTTTTCTGAACCTGTGTTTTTATGAATGTCTTGTTACCTTTTTGTCTCCTGTTCTAGTCCTGTTATTTCTTGAGCTCTTTCTTTTTTCAACTGAGAGGCTTTGATTATCAACTGACCTCTTAAACACTGTTCTTCCTGTCTCCCAGAAAAAGCCTCTTTTTATATTGTCAGTATAATTGATTTGAAGGTATTGAACAATGTCCTCTTTAACCGCTATGATGGGATCTTTGTCTTGGAGAAGAAAGCAGTTCCTTTTCCAATAAAATGATTTTTGGGACCCAACCCAGTCTTCAAATATTACTTCCACTGGTGCATGATCTGATGTTGCCAATTTCAGCAGATCTTGTCTGCTTCATTAAGGATTTAGAGATTAACATTAAATTTATTCCGGTATATAACTGATGAGGGTGTGAATAAAATGTGTAATCTTTCCCCAGAGGCAGTTCTCCAACAATCTGAAACATTGAATTGTTGTCACAGGAAGTCAGTGCTGTGCCTGCTTTCTTATCCCCCATGTTTTTTTTTTTTTTTTTTATCAGGTCTGTCCTAGTAAGGAGCTGGTGTGCAATTGAAGTCTCCTCCAGGTGTAATTTCCCTTTACCCAAAGTGGGGCAGTGTTTTTAAAAAGTCCTTAAAAAGATTTTTTTTTTTTGCTTTGGGTTTCAAGCATACACTGAGCTCACTTTTATTAATAAACCAGAAATGTGCCTTTTAGCAATTTAAATCATCCCTCCTTATCCTGAAATTGATCTTGAATCTGAAAATGTACATGCTTAGCAAATATTATGCCCTTAGCAAATATTATGCACTTTTCTTTAGCTGAGGCACAATATGTCTGTTGAAACCACTTACCTTTCGTGCCCATAATTTGCCGCTTATGAAAATGAGTTTCTTGAAGTATAACAATCTGGGAGTGGTTGGGTCTTAAGTTCTACTAGGGCTTTTTTTCCTTTTGATGACATTATTTAGCCCTTTGACATTCAAACATATTACTTTAAAAGGAAGAGACATTGACAATAACTATTTAGCTTATTGAGAAACCTCAAATTATTGAGATTCTTTAGCTGTGAGATGACATGAACCCTTCTGTTACCAATGTTTCTCTCGTTTCTAATTATGTTGCATTCACTATGTGTGCCTGAATATGGCTTGGTTTCTGTTTGTAAACTTCCCTGCCTACTTCTTGTATTAATTCATCCCTACCTCCCCAGTTTCCTCCCCTCTTCTGTATTCTTTTTACCCTAACTCCACATATGAAGTACCATCATAACATGTAAAATCAATCCCCAAACAACCATGCTTTGCTGAACTCTAAACCGCTGTACTCTGCCCATAAACATTTGGACTGCTTCTCCATCTGTAGGATCTTGACTCTTGCCCTAAGGGCTAGATTGTCATCACGTCATTTTAGTTATAGGGAGTTCTTACACAGAAACTCTAAATGCTCCTTCCCTTCTCCTGTCTATTTTCTCCAATCTTCTCCAACCTTGAAATCCTTCCCCCACAGCCCTCTTATACTCCTTAATTTTCTCTAAGTTTTAAAATGCAGAACAGAGTGATTAATGATCACCCCAATTACAATAAATGTCATATTCTTGTCTGTATAAAAACATAGTTACTGTTTAGTTATTCATTCCTGGTGGGTGATTCCCAAGAAGTCCCTTCTGATTAGTCTTTGGATTGCTACTCAGGTATCTGAGTTCTCTTGTTCCACTTCTGCCGTTGCGAGTATGGTCTCTAGAGTCTTTGTCTTTTCTTTTCCTGTCTTTATTTTCCTGGATTTCACCATTTGCCAGGACTTTTTCAGCAGCTTATCTGTATTTACTATCGCTGGAGAGTTTTCTTGTACGACTGAAATTTGGATTTCTAGCCTGTGTGTGACAGAAGTGTATTTTTTCCTTGTTTACAGCCTCTTACTGTATACTACTGATTTTGGCAGTTGAATGAGAGTTTAAACAGGAATCCCCATCTGTAGCGGATATCTGCCCTCCTGAGTGCTGCTGTAATTTCCCCCAGCAATCTTTTCTTTTTTAAAGTTAGGGCAGAGAGGTCATGGAAAATTGGCATCTTGTAGTTTTGATCATGAGCTCTGAATGCTCTCTGGTTTTTTTCATAATTAAATTTTTCAGTTGATAATCATGCAATTTTACAATTAGGTCTCTGGGTTTATTATTATTATGAGGCCCAGGTCGGGGGAGCAGCACTTTGTGTGCTCTCTCCTCTTTTACCTCTTCCAAAGAGCTCAGATGTAGCAACTTCATAATTACAATTTGTACATACCAGATTGGATTTCCTCCTCCAGCCCCTTTACAGGCAGCCCTTTAATTCTGATTTTTTTTCCTGATCTGTTTTCTGTATCATCCAGTTTAAGATGCATTCTCTCTCCCTCTCTCTCTCTTTGCTGCATCAGTGCCATGTGACTCTACAGATCTGTTTCTCGCTCACTCACTTCTCTTAGGCCAGAGTCTAGGACTGTGATGCTCTTTTCCAAGTCAGCAACTTCCTTCTTTACTGCGAGAAGCTTAGTCATCAGATCATCTCTTAGGGCCTTAAACTACAAGATGATCTCCAGGATGTCTCCTTTCGCAGTCATTTGATTTTCTTCAGCTTTGGTATTTCTGCCTGATTTGGCTGCCATGTGCTCACTTGGCATCTGAGAGGTTTCTCCACTCTGAGCCAGAAACGTTCTTCTTAGTGAGGTATCTTTTCAAATTTTCAGATTTGTTTGGAGAATCCATCCTCTGCCACTTTGTGCTTTTTTTTTGTGCTGGGGGGGTGGAGTTTAGTAGGTTTTGAAGGTCATTGGAGCCAGATTCCTTTGCTATTGCCCCAGAGCTCAGGCTTAAGGCAACCATGTTATTCTGGCCCCCTGTTGATCCTGTGAAGTAAGCTTTTTAATGTTTTTTATTATTTTGCCTTCAGTATCTAAACACTTCTTTTAAGGAATACTATTTAAAGAATTAATTGGTATTTATAATTTATCAACTGAGTGAAGTTTCAGTGAAGTACTTATAATTGTATATGTAGTTTAATCAGAACACGGATAACATTGATTTATGGTAAAATTATGTACAAATGTGTTGCGTTTAAACCTGATCAATATGTGTAATTAATATATATATGTAAATACTGTTTCTCTTTCAAAATATTGTTGTGTTGCACTTATATATTGAGATTACTAGTGGAAAGAGTAATATTTAGTACTCATTTCTTTATATTGGATAAGAGTGATTTTGGGAGGCTGTTCTGAGCTAGGCCAATTCCTTGGTGAAGTTAGAGCAGCCTGAGGAGGAGAAGCTGAAGCTGCTAACTTGCACTGGCTTCATATGCGCAGCACCCTGCAAATGCGGACTTCTGAAAATGATGTCACAGCATGAGCAAAAGAGAGAGCCCATCATTAAAGATCAGAGATTGTCTTTGTACCAGAAATATTCAGATAATCTGAGCATTCTTCCCCTCCCCCAGTTCCTTCCTTCCTCCAACACACTTTTGGCACAATGATAGATTATTTCCTCTAGCAAAAATTAAGTTAAATGGCAGTATAAACACACTTGATCACCTCTCAACCTATTATGACAAATGCTTTCTGTATAATTTTGCTAAAGAACAAGGGAATATCATTTGAACTGTACTTTGGAAAGCTTGGAAAGAATTTATATACTAGCAAAGGAATGGAGGATGCACTTAAAATGCCTAATAATTTCACCACCGTCAGATTAGATTGAGTTTTGGTCATTCGTGTAGATTAGATTCAGCTCAGATGCTCAAAGTGAAAGGCATTGCATTAATCTGCAGTGACACACTGTCTTTAGCAATTAAGTGAGTTCTGAGGGCTGTTATAGACTGGGACAGGATCCTATGCGGTGTTTTGCACTCATCTCCCACTGACTTCAATGAAGTTAAGGACATTCAGCCCCTCAAAGGAGGCACTTAGCAACTTGCAGCACTGGACCCTAGAGAAAGCCCAAGAAGACAAAATAGTGGGTTTCTATGAGTATTTTAATAGTTGAAGACAAATTATTTTAAACTGACATTTTGAGGGAGAATTTTTTGAGGGAGAATTAAATCTTTGTAATGTATGCCTGCAGTGTACATCTTTGTATGATCAGAATGTGTCTGTCGAAAGTTTGATTAGCCAGTTGACATTTAAACTGAATTAATTTGGATGTAGTGGTTTTCTAAAGCTGCATATTCTTGTTTTTTTGACATAGGTGAATTTTTGTGCAATGCTGAAGGTCATGCACTAATAAAATTCTTTAAAATCACATATTGAGAATGCCATGATTTAAAGTATTTTTAGAAGAGGCATAACAAAAGTAATAGTAAATTAGTATTAGAAGTGAACAATAAAGGCCAAGGTGCTGAAAAACAAGATACCAGGAAGTATTTCAGTGCTGTATACGTACCATCTCTCGTGATTTGACAGTAATATAATTAGTTTTGGCAATGCTTTGCTAAAGCTCAAAGTACACACTTATTGCTTAATTATCTGAATTACTGAATACACCCGTTGTATAATCTAGGGAAACAGCAATCTGTAGAAAAACAATTGCCGAGTTATACTGCTTCAAATGAAATCATGTCAGCTATAACAGATGTAACAAAAAACTAAAATTTTGATGCCATCTTATTTTTCACTATGATGAAATCTTAAGTAGTTTCTTTTACCATGTACTTTACCAAAGAATCACTGGTTGTAAATGCGATGCAAAGTTAATTGAAAAGTACCCGTTTTTCTTTATATCTCTGAAGATAGTCTAGTGGGAATTACTTTAAAAAGATGCTTTTCCTTTCCTAGTTAGTCTTACCTCATCTTTCTTGAATTATTTATGATGGCAAGCTTTTTTTTAATGGTGGCATAGCTCAAGTCAAGACATCTGTCTTTTTTAATAGTTTCAGAAGACACAACTTTGGTGATATGAAGGAGATATGGGAAGTAACTGAAGTAGTGATGATTTTGTCAGAGCTGGCACCAGGCATAAGCAGACTAGGACTTTGCCTTCACGAGAAAATTTTGTCAGCGCAAGTTAAAGTGGTGATCAAAAAGTGCTGTAATTATATTTGTGCCTGTCCACGCAGCACTCGTGTCGCTGAAGCGCATCACAGTTGGTGCTCTAGCATCAACAGTGAGAGCAGTGCACTGTGGGCAACTATCCCACTGTGCAACTCAACACCATATGCTGCTAAGAGTTGTGGGAAGGTGGTCTGAAGATCAAAGTGCATCATGGGTGTGGGCTCAATGTCCCATGATGCAGTGATTTCCATCCCATCATTCCATGGGTTTCTGACTGCGTTTCACAGCATTTTCAATGGCCCCAGTTTCCTGAGCACCTTCCATCTCTATCTGAAATTATGGATTCTGCACTGCTTTCCACTGTTGTTGTCAGTGTTCTGAACACATCACAGCTTGTCATGCAGTATATCATGAGCACCCAATTGGAACTAGAACTGACCTGCTTTGTGACATGCAAAGGAACAATGCTGGATTACTGCTTGTATTCCCAGAACATCTGCATATGGTGCACTGCCGTTTTTGGGTGTGTGAAACAAGCACTGAGTAGTGGGATCATGTGTTATGTGGATCTGGGATGATGGGCAGTGGCTGCAGAACTTTCAAATACACAAAGCCACCTTTATGGAACTCTGCGGAGCTTGCCCCTGCCTTGCGGCACAAGGACACGAGAATGAGATCTGCCCTGTCAGTGGAGAAGCTCGTGGCAATGGCCATGTGGAAGCTGGCAACTCCAGACTGCTACCGGTTGGTTGCTAATCAGTTTGGAGTTGGGAAGTCCACCATTGGAGCTTGTTACTGCAAGTTTGCAGGGCCATTCTGCTACAAATTCTGAGAGTCTTGGAAATGGGCATCAAATATTAGATGGTTTCTCATCCCTAACTGTGGCAGGGCGATAGATGGCACGCATATCCCAATTTGGGCCCCAGACCATCTTGTGATGGAGTACATCGATAGGGGTACTTCTCCATGATTCTTCAGACGCTTGCGGATCAGTGCGGGCATTTCACTGACATCAATGTGGGTTGGTCAGGGAATGTACATGACGCATGCATCTTCAGGAACACTAGCCTCTACAGAAAGCTGCAAGCAGGGACTTCCTTTCCAGACCAAAAGATTCCAGTGTGGGATGTAGAAATGCCTATAGTGATCCTGGGAGACCAAGCCTACTACCCTTACTACCATGACTCATGAAACCTTATATGGGCAACCTGGATAGCAGCAAGGAGCACTTCGATAACAGGCTGATCAGGTGCTGAATGATTGTTGAATGTGCATTGGACAGATTAAAAGCTCGCTGGCAATGGATTTGTGGCAGGTTAGAACTAAATGAGGAAAATATTCCCATGGTTATAGCCATCTACTATGTGCTCCATAATATTTTTGAAGCTAAAGCTGAAAAGTTTCCCCCTGGGTGGAGTGCAGAGGCGGATTGCCTTGTGGCTGAATATGAGCAATCAGATGTCAGGACTATTAGAGGGGCACGACGGGGGGCCATTCAAATCAGGGATGCCTTGAGGAACTATTTTGACAATGAGCACCAATAAGGTGTCTTTGTAAGCAGCACTGTGCCATGCTATGACTGCTATCCACCTTGCTGTCGGTATCTATGTGAGGTGCCACCACCATGCTCAAGAGCCAAATAAAGATTGCTTATTCTGCACAGCGTATGTCTTTATTAAATAACAATTATTCATAACACACACGAAAAGATGGGCTGGAGGGGAAAAAGCAGTGGGGGCAGTGTGAGCTATGACAGCTGGGTGTCAATCTAGTTATCCTTCTGGAAGCTGTCTGAAGGGGTGGAGTGAATGGGGTACCAAGATGATCTAGGAGTTTGGTAGGAATGTGTGGGTCAAGTTTGGGGAGGGCATGGAAAGCAATTCTGTATTGGTTTCAAGGGGAGGACAAGCATGCATGAATTCAGTCTCAGCATTATGAGTGACTATAGCAGCTCTCTTTGCTCCTCCATGGCTTTTATCATGTGCTTATGAGCTGCTATCACTTGCTCCTGGTTTTCCCTCCTCTCTTGCCTATCAGTGTTCTGATTTTCAGACTGTGTGTCTGCATGCCCTTTTTTCTTTTTCTTTTTCCACCTCAGAGTACTGGAGGAGTTCTTGCAACATCTGCTCTTTGCTTCTCTGTGGTCGTTTTCTTATCAGCTGTAGGTGTTCGGCAGGCGTAGAAGGTTTTTCTCTCAAGAGTACATCTGTAGAAGCACAATAAGCAATAAACAGAAACATTATTGTGAGTGCAATAACAGCATTGATGCATTACTGTAAAATACACTTCTTTCTCACTGACTCCCGCCAAGTGCACATCTCAGTGATCAACCAGGGCATGGTGAGTTGTGCTGTGGGGGAGGGGCTAGGGAGCAGGCAAACTGGGGAAAAGGTTCAGGGTGGTTGCTTGGGGATATTGATGGAGGTAGACAGGGATAAAATTTCAAATTGTGCCACCATTTTCCGTAGGTGGGGACCACAGAAGCCGATATCTCACTACTAAGAGTAAGCTGGGATGCTAGGGTGCATCTCTTCTCTGCAAGCCGCTTCAACCCTATGCTGCTTGCTTATGTACCACTTTGGTCCCTGTATAAGTTATTGTTGATTGGCATGGGAAAGTTTCCTACAATGGGGGAAGAAACAAAGCGGCTTGGCCGAGGAATCTCTGGCAGAGGATTGGTGAGTACCTCCAGGAAAGTTTTCCTACAGCTTTCTCTGGAGGATTCCAATGAAATCTCGGTGTGCATTAACACTTTTCCGCCGCATTGCCTAGCTGAACAGGGGAATGGGAAGCACATGCAAACACTCCTACTCTTGTGCATTTCTATCCCTTCTACCAGCTGTATAATGCAACAAAGCAAAAGACAGCTGTAACCGAGCAGCATTAGCTGAAAAAAATTACTTAGCCAAGCTCCCCTCTCCTACATCCTGCACACCAGAGTTGGAGGGCTGGGAATGGCTTGAATCCTCCTAGGTAGAGAAGAAGTCCCTATGTCAGCAAACAACCCGGTCACCTGCTCTACATCATCCTCCAACTTGACCTCCAACTTCCTCATCAGAGTTGAGTTCGGTGTCCATTATCTCCAGGCCTACAGAGGTATTCACAGGTCTTGGCGGTGGAGGAGGAGTTGCTGCTGAGGATGGCTTCCAGCTCCTTATAGGAGAGGCAGGTCTTTGGCTCTGCACCAGAGCGACAGTTTGACTCCCTAGATTTTTGGTACCCTTGTCGCAGCTCCTTGATTTTCACACAGCACTGCAGTGTGTCCTGTTCATTAAATGAGAAATTTGACCATATGTATTGAAGTCCCTTCAGCTGGAGTGAAGCTGGGACTGCACAACCTCCTCTCGCCAAATGCCGATCAGATCCAGAAGCTCTGGTTTGCTCCAAGTGGAAGAGTGTTTGGTGCGTGGAGCCGCCATGGTCAGTTTGGAAGATGAAATGTGAGCTCTCCACACCGACCAAACAGGAAGTGAAGTTTAAAAACTTCCCAGGACTTTAAAGGGGGGGAGGCAGATGGCTGAAGGGCAGTGGAATTCAAACTGATGGCCAGAGAGGTCAGAATGGGCATTGTGGGACACTTCCTGGAGCCCATTTACCGCGACATAACCAAGCGCAGAGTCTACACTGATGTTTTGTTGCTAAAAGTTTGACACAAAAAGCTTTACATTGGTCACTGACGTTTTATTTTGTTGTAAAATCAGGGGAGTTGAGTTGGGGGGGTGGGTGGGGTGATTGCCGTGTGCATGCCACCGCTGTTTTGCTAACAAAAGTCTCTAATGTAGGCCAGATCTAAACAAATGCTTATGGGCCCAAGTAACACAAGGAGCCTTCTATTAATGATTAGTATGTGTTGTGAGGAGGGGTCCAAAAATATTCCTGCTTAGGGCCCCCAGTGGGCCAGAACCAGCACTGTAGACACAAGCCCTTACAATTTCAGAATTTTCAAAAATCCTGCATGATAAAGATTTAAGCTTATCTCTGCTAAGAAACTTGTTCATACATCCCAGTTTAGTAAGGAAAATGAAACCAGGTAGGATTTCAACTATTAAAACCACAAATAGAATAGAATTATTTCTCCGATAGTATGGGGGTTTCTTTAGTGGTCCTAGTGCCTATGAACCCTAATTTCTAGTTTTAATTTCTTACATTGCACTTGCTAGACCATTAGCTCATCTGTTCCAGCCCCTGCCTGGAGCAGTGGTCAATACCAAGTTTCTCTACACCCTGGAATAATCAGTTCGTATATCAAAACATTAGATTTGATTTTCCTGTTTTCTTACCAGTGATCATTACATGTTATGAAATATCCATCCCTTTTTAAAATGTTGCCATAAGACGAAATCCTGGCGAAATGGGTTCACAGTTTTTGGGTCTGACTGATCCCATTTACACTTATGCTGTCCTATGATGCAGTTCTTTCCATCTCATCTTCCATGGCCTTCTGACTTCATTTTGTGCTGTTTTTCAATAGCCCTTGTAATCTCTGCAACTGCCATTTCTGCTTGAAATTCTGACCAGTCAGCTGAAAGGTGTTATGAACACAACATGGTTGGTCCTGCAGTATTTCATGAAATGTGATACAGAGCGAATTGGTGGTGCCAGGGAAAGAAATAATTCAAGATTGCTGCTGGCATTCACAGAGCAGCTGCACATGGTGGACTGTTGGTACTGAGCTCATCAAACAAGCTGTGAGTAGTGGGATCACACTGTGATGCATGTATGCAATGATGAGCAGTGGATATAGAACTTTTGGACGTGGTTCTTTCCTGGATCTGTGTGCGGAGCTCGCCTCAGCACTGTGGCGTAAGGACACCAGAATGAGAGCTACCTTCATTGTGGAAAATGAGGGCAGTTGCTGGGTGGAAACTGGCAACTCCAGACAGGTACCGGTGAGTCACTAATCAGTTTGGAGTGGCCAGTCCACTGTGGAATTTGCAGTGATGCAATTGTGCAGGGCCATTAATTGACTCTCGCTGATGTGCAGGAAATAATTCCTGGCTTTGAGACAACGGGATTCCCTAATTATGGTGCGTCAATATATGGAACACATATCCCAATTTTGGCCCCAGCCCATCTTGCAACAGAATGTATCAACTGAAAGGGTAACTTCTCCGTGGTCTTGGAGCCATTTCAGTGCAGGGTGGTCATGGAAGGTGTATGATGCACACATTTTTAAGAACACTACTATACGGAAAGCTGCATGCTGGGACTTTCTTTCAGAAGATTCCAAAGGGGGATGTGGAAATGCCCATAGTGATCCTGAGACACCCCGTTTGCCCCTTGCTCCTGTGGCTTATGAAGCCTTGCACTGGGAACCTAGGCAGTAGCAAGGGGTGTGCAGCAAGGCGCTGTGGCCTTCCTCGGAGCCTGGGCCCGAGGAAGGGTCGTGACGCCCCTGCTGGGCAGGTCTGGGCCTGCAGGCCAAACACCTCGGAAGCAGAGGGCGGGGCCAGGACAGGAAGGGGAAGTACAAAAGGCCGGCCTAGCACCTGAGTCGGGGAAACTGCTGTCGGAGAAGGACGTGCCTTCCCTGAGGCTGTGGTCTGGGCCTGACCTAGGCCCCGTGGCTGTGCAGAGCCTCCAAGGCCTTCTCGGGCCACTGGGCCCTAGAGACTGGATAGGGCCACCTGGGAAGAGCTACGAGAAACTGATGACCGGGAGAAACCCTCCGAGGCCAGCCCTGACCTAAAGGAGCTGCCCGTCGCTGGGGACCCACTGGAGCTGCCTGAGCCCTGTGTGCCAGGGGAGCCACCGGGACGCTGTGACCTGGAGGAACTGCCATCTGCTGGTCCTCAGGAGTTTCTGGACCTGCCGCTGGCGAGGGACTAGTGGGACTCCTGCGCGCCGTCTACCCCAGTGACTCGGAGGAAGACCCCTGGCTCCAGGTACCCGGGTTCGGGGTGGGAGGAAGTAGCCAGGGACAGCTGAATATAGTTTGGCTGAGTCTGTGGTTCAACCAGTGTCAGCGTGTTGTGGCTGGAGCCCCATAGACCCAGTGGCAGAGCCCCTTTGCCACTGATAGAGCCTTGGGCTGGGACGCAGAGGCCTGTGTCCTCCTCCCCCCTCCCCATACCACCCCGGGAGTGCTCGTACCTGTTGCTACAGGGGATACTGAGCTTTGGGACCACCGATTGCTCATCAGCCCTCCCACCGCCTGAGGGCCGGGGGCTACTGACTGCTTTGCCTGCTCTGCTTGAGGGCTGGGGGCTAAAGATTACGTTGATAGCCTGCCCTGCCTGGGGGTTGGGGCTAAAGATTCATAACCCGCTAGCTTTTTTCCCTCAGAGTGAGGCGCTGTGGCCTTCCTTGGAACCTGGGCCCGAGGAAGGGTCACGATGCCCCTGCTGGGCCATGTTGCCAGCCTACAGGTGCTTCAACAATAGGCTCAGTAGGTGCCAAATAACAATTTGGCAGGTTAAAAGGTTGCTGGTGCTGCCTTTTTGGCAGGTTAGATTTCAATGAGGAAAATATTCTGATGGTTATTGTGGCTTGCTGTATTCTGCATAATATTTGCCAAACAAAGGGGGAAAAGTTTCCGCAGGGTTGGAGCGCTGAGGTTGATTGGCTGGCTGCTGATTTTGAGCAGCCAGATACCAGGGCAATTACAGAGGCACAGCGGGTGGCTATTCTAATCAGGGAGGATTTGAAGGAGCATTTTGACAGTGATTCCCACTAATGAGTCTTTAGGTGATGCATTTGGCCAGGCAATGTTTATTTTCCACCTTCAATAATCCCTGTAGTGCTAGCTTCTTGAGCCTTAATTGAACTGAGTAAATATTCCTGCCTATAGCTACTGTTTTTTGATGTTAGCACTGACCGGTGTGTCTATGACACAAATAAAGACTCATTTTATTTCATAGATTCAAGTTTAATAACCTGAGAAAACACACATTTTTGGTCAAATTGGACATGGGAATGTGGAACAGCTTCTGTTAGAGGTCTCACAGTTGTGTGTAACTTCAGTTTTCATTGTGAAACCAGGCCTAGGCATGGAGTGCACAGGGTACTGTAAGGGAGCGGGAACACATGAGGAATGTGGTGGGGGAACTTGGGGAGGGCAGGGAATGGAGTTCTATAGTGGCTGTGGGAAGGAGTCATGCATGGATGTACTCAGACTGCAGCTCAATGAGGGACTTGAGCATCTCTGTCTGGCCTTCTAGTAGTTTTATCATCCACACCTATCCATGTATCCTCCCACTTTTGCCCCTGACTCCTTTCCAGGCTATCCATCCTGAATTTTTCATTAATTGCCTCCCTCCACGCTCTTGTTTCACTATCTGCTGTATCTGTTGACTACACCACTTTGCAGAACATATCCTCTTTTACTCCTAGTCCTCCATCTTACCTGACAGGCGCCCTGCCACTTTAGAGGAGTGGGTCCTCAAAGGCACATCTGCAGAAGCCAAAGAAACAATGAACAGCAACAGTATAAGTGAGTGTGCTCACAGCCATGAATCACAAAAGTTACACACACCTTTCTCATTGTTCCAAGCACCCAGCTTGGTGCAAGTCCCAAATATGGTGAGTTTGTCAGAGAGGGGATAAGAGGGAAATGGTAAGAAGGGACAGAGGGTCTGGATGGTTTGCAAAGGGGGTTACTATAAGTAGCTAGGGAAGACTTTTCCACAGCCTAGGCTAATCAAATCTGATATCTCACTCCTAAGGGTAACCCCTCATGCATCTCCTGTAGGCGTGTGGCTTCAGACCGGTTCCATATGCTGCTCACCTGTGTGCAGCTCTAATTCTTGCAGAAATACTTGCCCGGTGGTGTGGCAAAGTTTCCTATAGCAGGGGGAGAAATGAGATAGCTCTGCAAAGGAAATGCAGAATACCTACAGGAAAGCTTCCTAGAGATCTCTATGGAGGCTTCCCTGGACATCCCTGTGTACATTAATAAATGTTTTGGCCTGACCCCCACTGTGTAGCTGCACAGGCTCTGTTGTTAATTTCTGGCCCTTATCCTTTCTCTACCATATAACAAAGTACATGGGAGCTCAATCTCCTCTTACCATGCAGCATCAAAGCAAAAGGCGCTCTTAGTGGTGTTCCCCTCTCCTGCTTCATGCATACTAAAACTGGAGTTCTGGGACTGTCTAAGAGGTCCTGACTTGCCATGCCACCGGATGACCCTGTTGTCTGCTCCACATTGTCCTCTAGCTTCACTTCCTCATCCACCACATTGTCCTTGGGGGTTGAGTCCACTGGTTGCTGCCTCCTGTCTGTCTGAAATGTCCATGGGGCTCTTGGCAGTGGTGGTGGGTTCGCCACTGAGGATGGTGTGTAGGTCCTTGTAGCAGCAGCATGTCTTCTGCACCATACCAGAGCCACGGTTGACCTTTTTTGCCTTCTGGTATGCCAACTCCTTGATCTTACCATGGCACTGCTGCATGTCCCGTTCGTGCCCCTGCTCCTTCATGCCACTAGCAATCAGCCCATAGGTATCAAAGTTCCTATGGCTGGAGCAAAGCTCCAACTGCAAAGCCTCCTTTCCCCATGCACCCAGCAGATCTGACAGCGCCAGTGTATTCCATCTGGGAGCACGTCTGCTGCGGAAAGCCAGTATGACCAGCTGGGAAGATGCTGTGTGAACTGTGCACGTCAAGCAAACAAGAAGAGGAATTTAAAAAATGTCTTTAGTTGGGGGAGGATATATACCTGTATACTTTCTGGGCATCAGAGTTCAAACTCGAACGGAGAACTAAGGATAGGTATTGTGGGACACTTCCTGGAGGCTAATTAGGGTGACATAACCAAATGCAGTGTCTACTCTGACATCATTCCAACTACGTCACAAAAAAAGTCCTATGCCTCTCGTCAAGGTGGTTTTATGATGCCAGTGTAGCAGTGGAGTTAAAGCAGCAGGAGGAACATTTCAGTGTGTACACCTCCACTCTTTTGGCAACAAAAGCTGACTTTCGTCAACAAAATTATGAAGTGTAGATAGGGCTCAAGTCTCTGACATCCCACGACTGTGGGTGACAGTGATGTTGCATGCTGTGTGTAACCCTCTTGCCAGGTGGCGTAAGCCGCAACAAGGGCTGGGTTCAGTATCTAGGTATGCCTCTTAATATTACAAAACAGAACCAGCTTGAGCCCTGTGATGGGGTGTAGTTCCCACACTGGTTCTGTGAAGGTTGGATTGGGCCAGGCTGGCTCAATCACCCAGTTAAGCAGCCAAGGCTACCAGGAGGAAGTTTGCGGGCACCTTCTGTTTAGTAGAGAAGGGACCCAAGGGGGGGACCAGCTGTCCTGATATTAGGGGCTTTGGCTTATAAAGGCAACTAGACCCGCACCCAAAAAATAAGTGTCCCAATTTTCCTCACTAGCTATTTGGGAAAGAGTTGGACCCAGCTGGCCAAGCCCTGAGGGAAGGGTGTACCCTGAAGAGAGCAGGGTGGAGAAGAAAGCCTGTGGGGCACAGAGTAGGAAGCAGCCCAGAGAGTAAGCATCAAGGTTAGGGACTGAACAGACCTTGGCTGCATGTTATCCGGTCCCTGGGCTGGAACCCAGAGTAGAGAGCAGGCCTCGGTTCTCCTACTTGCCATTGAGGATGTGGCACCATGGGGCAGTGAAAGGGGAGACTGCTTTGGGCCTGCTGGTGAGAAGAGACTTTGATATTACCCCCCATCACCACACCCCCCTGAAGGGGAAACCATGTAGTGACCTGGCTGGAGGACCGAGTCACAAAGAGGAGGCTTCTGTTCTTGGAATGAGAGAGAGGCCACAGAGAGAGACAGACAAGAGTGATGGAGTTCAACTGCAGGATGGTGCATCGGCCTGTCAGAGCTAATCCCCAGAACCGCCAGGAGGAGGCGCCATCCAGTGGTGAGTAGAGGGCCCCATCACAAGCCCCCACCCAAAAATATGGAAAACTCAACATCACCCTTGGGTGTCTCTAAGAGGCCATACTTCCCCACTTTCAAGCACCGAGTTTGTGTTTAACAAAAGAAAAGAGGCAATTCAACATTAATTTGGAAAAACAGCACAACGAGTCACAGTATCCTGTGCAATAGTCCTTTGCTTCAGTTTCCCACCTTGTGGTGTGAAAGTCCAGTGGCTGAATGTCCCTTTAATATGCCATTTCCCTTTCCCTCTGCTGCATCCCCATTCTTCGTCTGTTGTCTGAGGTTAGCAAATTCCCAGAGTCCAGGAGGGCATTTAGGGGAGTTCAACTCCTATACTGGGTGGAGAGGGGAGAGTCAAGAGTGCCTCTGCTGCTGCTCACTGCTGCCTTTGGTAGCAATGCTGGGTTTTGAGGTTCCACCACCTGGCCTAGCCTTTAGCTGTTACTGGATAGCGGGGAACCTCTCTGCTGCTGCCTCCTTTGCACTGTCTTTCAGCAGCCTGTGCTTAGTGAATGAGGTAAATTCAGGGTGACCCACTCAGTTAGGGCATATTAAGTACAGTTCTGTTGCCTATTAGTCATATAATAAGAATAACCCCTGCATCCAGGACTCAAATGAATTTTAACCCACAGCAGCCAAAATTGATTACTTTTGCAAAGCAGGTATGTGTGCAGATCACCTAGTTAAACTAGGTGTGTCTGAGGTCTTTCCTCCCTGTTCATCAATAGATGGCAAGAGACAGATCATGCAAATGAGTTGCTTACATCTGTAAAGAAAGTATCTCTTTTGCTTTAGATGTACTGCCCTTTATTGGATCCTTTGATAAACTAAAACGTGGTGACTGATCAGTTTTTACCATACCCTTTTTAATTTTGAATACCACATTCAAACCATCTTTCTTCTCCAGAAGAACCTTAGTTTTGGTAATTTATTGCCAAACCAAAGTCTAGCCATCTCTCTTTCTCTTCCTTGGACCCTTTCCATCTGTAAAGTGACCAAAATTCAGATTCTGAGGATCTGGAAGAACATGGCATTTCAGCATAATTGATAGTGGGTATTCTTCTCCACAAAAGAAAATAAAGGAGCACTCTAAAAGGCTGATACTCCTGCTCCCAGTAAAGTCAGAAGGTGTTTTGTCATTTACTTTGATTACAGCAGATGCATGCCTTCAAGCAGCACTATTCTTTGGGTCTCAGAGCATTTGTATATCTGACTTTTGTCTAAAGGCCCAGTCCTGCAAATACTCAGTGCACATGTGGTACTCTTGGAAGTAGGCCCATTTAATTCATTGGGCTCTTAGACTACATTTCTTGAGGAAGAGACTCTTTATCCCTTTTGGCCTTGTTCTGGCTTGTTCAAGCCCAGTGTCCATACTTAACAAAGTGTTTTTAACACTTACCTTCTATTGTAACCTTACAGGAGAATGCTGCTACGTCTTGACTCGAAAACTGTGACTCAAATGCACAAGCAAACAAACTGCAGGGCGGGGGGGACACAATTAATTAAATTAGAATGATGCTGACCTGACAAAATTATTGGGATGTGAGCTGGTGTTCTGGAGTTTGGGTCAAATTCAACTTCTGTGTTCAAACCAGGGCCCCAATCCTGCAATCCTTATGAAAAAGAGAGTCTCATTGTGGCCACTGAGGCTTGGTGGAAACAGGAATGCAGAATCAGAGTTCAGATAAGGAATGCTCCTTTTTGCTAAAAAATAAACACTAATCACGGAGGTAATTTCTGGCCTCTGTAGAGTTGGCAAAAAATGTAATTAAGTGCTGATTTGTTGAATCATTCTCAACCAATTGTAGTGATATAACAAAGACACTGTATATGATCACATACAGGCCTGATCAAAGTCAATCCCATTGACTTCTGTCAGTTTTTTCTGGATCAGGGCCATATTCCTTACCTGTCCCTTCCACATTTTCTTCCCTGGAAATGTAATGCTTACATTTTGTTCCCAAAAATACATTTCTAAAGTATAGAAATGGATTGGGAAAGTTAATGACTTATCTAGGGCTCAGATCATAGCTAATGATACAGCAGAAGAAAACAGTGATAGGATATTGAAGGACATAATAGAAGATCTATAGAAATGGGCTTCTAAGGGAAAGAATAAATATAATAACAATAATGGGCGAAATCCTCACTCCTGCTCTGGCCCTTTTGCATTGGGTACAAGGGTGAGAGCAGCATTAAGGTGCCCAAAAAAGCTCCTGTTCCAGCTGGAAAGAGAAGAGAGGAAGATTCCTCCCAGTGTGGGCATTACAAAAGCTGTGTTGTGCGATCCTAGGACCCTCTTACAAGCCCTAGTGAAAGGCAGAGTGCCACAGCGCTGCATAGATTCTGGACAGCACTTTAACCCATAGGGCATCCACAGGGAGGTTGCTGTAATTTAGGCAGGCTATCATGGCTTTCTCTGAGTTATGCTGGGGGCTCTGGACCCAAGAGTAGCCCAGAATAATGTGGGTGCAAAGGTGGATTAAAGCCTCCCCCACCCCCCTCGGCTGTGAGTTCTCTGCTGTGTTAATTAGAAGCAATTCTAATTATCTTTCTTTTGATCTAACCTACAAATACACAAATAATATCTAGCTAAATAAGGTAAAGTTGTCTTAGCATTCATATAAGTGGAAATAGCAGTATGCAATTAATGGTATTTAATTTCTCCAAAAAAGAAGGGGTATAAGTAAAGAATCCAAAAAGCTATCAGCAAACCTCTAATACCAGATACCAATGAATATAACAAATAAAGGGCTGAGGATAAAATTGATTGGAACGCAAAACAAAATAAAATATATGGAGAACTATTAAATTATCATGAAGAAGTATCATATGTAATCATTCATATGACCAAATGCTTTGGTAGATTCAGATCGTAAGATCAGCAAAACATCTGGCTTTAGGGCAGTAAGGCCCAAATCCAGAAAGGTATTTAGGTACCTAAAGCCCAGATTTAGCCTTTTAAGTCCCAAGTTATGCTCCACTGCAATTCACAAAAGCACCCACTCAAATGCTACCAAAACCCTGTGGGCACCTAAACTCATTAAGTACCTAAATTTTCAGGATACAAGTTCCCTATGTGCCTACATTTCTGCCTCTGTGTATACACACTTGTTATTTAACTCTGGGCATCCAGACACCTATCTCCCACCTAAGCCCCAGTGTGATCCATGAACTACGGGATGATAGTAGGAGTGCCTATCTGATCTGCAGGGCCTGATCTGGCAGGCATGTTCAGGGGCCATCTACCAAATTAGACCCCCTACAAAATCTGGCCAGAGAAAGAGCTGCCACACACCTTGTAACCTTTAGCCCAGTGGTTAGGGCACTCACCTGGGATGGAGGAGACCTAGATTCAATTTCCCTTTCTGCTCAAAGATTTGACCCATCTGCCACACCTTTCAGGACAGTGCTTTAACGACTGAGGTATTCTGATGGGGCAGGAGGTTCCCTCAATCTCACCAGTTGAAGCTATTACACTTTGGATAAATAATTGAGGAGTCATTGGAGCAGGGGGAGTGGAACCTTGGTCTCCCGCCTCCAAGGTGAGTGCCCTCAGTCCCAGGCTATAATGAGCTCTCTCTGGCCCAAAGACTATTTAAGTGTTTATAAGAAAGACAAGGAGGGGTGAGGTAATATCTTTTGTTGAACCAACTTCTGTTGGTGAAAGAAACAAGCTTTTGAGCTACACAGCACTCTTCTTCAGGAAAGTATCTATGTGCAGTGCAACAGCAATGCAAAACAGAAGACACTGATTCTCTCTCACATCCCAGGTGAGTGCTCTAACCACTGGGCTAAAAGTAATAAGGTGGGTGGCATCACCTCCTCCTCCTCTGGCCATTTTGTATGGAGGGAATTAGGTGCATAGCATATTAGCACAAGAAACCGTAGCGGCATCCTTTACAAAGAAACCCGCTGTCCTCTTCTTTTTTTGTATACGATGCTAAAACATCTCCAGAAATCTTTGTGCCATAGCCCATATCTTAGAAATAACTGTGTGGTCAGGAGCATGCTCTGCATACAAACTCACAGGGTATATATCCCTTCTTTCTCTGGTTTTCTACTATATGGATTGGCCTGCAATATAAAGGAACCTAAGCCAAGACCCACAAAGGGACCTAAATGCCTCAGCTGCCTGACTTCATGTGAGAGGTTTCTAGTTGTGGATCGCAAGCTGAGATCTGCCTCCCTGCAACCTGAATTTAGGCACCTAATTCTGTGAGGGGGGAGTTTAGAAAACATCTTCTATTGGGTGGCTTAGGTGGCACCCTGCCTAGCATGCTGGCTTTTTGTGGATTGCATTCTTTGATATCTCTTTTTCCCCCCTTCATTGTATAGGCAGTTTAGGCACCTAACTCAAGCTTTGTGGCTTTGTGGCTTCCATTATTGTTCCTGTGATTTCCTATTACAATGCCTAATTCCCTTTGCCTCTACCAAACACAATGGTTTGGTTGTGGTTTTTTTTCCCGGAGACATTGAATCACTGCATTAACCTAAATATACAGTACTTTAAATGATAAATGGATGTCAAAGCCCAAAATCACTAGGCAAATTTAGGATGAGCTTGTTCAGTAGCATAAAATGATGATGAAAAATGGCAAAAGTTAGACAGTTCTACTACTGCATGGGATGCAATTCTGAATATGTTACACTTCAAAATTCTAAATTGAGTAGTTTGAATCCCACTTAAATTATTTTGGAGCAGAGATTAGAATTGTGAATCAATGTCAGAGATGCCAAGCAAATAAAGGAGATAATTGATGCATGATGTGGAATAGTCCAAAAATAGAAAATTAATAGAAAAATGTAACATACTAGAGAATGGCAAAATGTAAAATCCAATCTATTCCTGCATTATATCTATTGAAAAACTGTTAACATTGAAAGGTTTTATAAGTACTGTTTAAAAACCTCTATTTTTATCACTCAGAATGAAGAAACATTTTTCTATAATAGACCATTCATAATAGAGAGATACATAAAGGTCACTATATTGTAAAGGTTGTAAGAAAACATGGACATTTTTAAGGAACTGTAGCAACCTTTCATTGCATGGACTAAAGAAAAGTCCCAGAAGACGAAGCCATGGTCTGTATGTAGTTTTTGTATTGGTGTAACTTACAGTTAGGGGTATGATTTTTTTCTTTAACAAATATAGTTATGCTTCTCTAGTGTGGATGCAGTTATAGTGGTTTAAACAATACCTAATAAAGGGTTAGCTCACTCTTTTTTCTGTAATTGGATAAATTATATGAGCATAAGCACCTATACCATATATGGCCCAGATCTTCAAAGGTAATCAAGCACCTAATTGCCACTGATTTCAATGGTACCTACATACCTTTGAGGATCTGGTCTACAGCTTTTGTGTTTAGACAAGATTAATTACTCTGGATTTACAATGGTATGACTGAGAGATGAATTTCGAAGTGGTTTGTTTTGGTTTTTTTTAGAAGAAGAAGAGAAGAAGGGAAACTGTCAGGCTAAAATTAATGTTTTTTAAAAATACTTAGTGTTAGTAATAACAACTTGGATTATTACAACTGAAATCTGTACAGCTTTTCATGCTATTCAATGGTCCTGATCTAACAAAGCACACAAGCATGTACTTACTTTTATACAAGTGACTAATCGTATTGAAGTGGGCAATTCATATGCTTCAAGTGCTGCCCTAGATGACTGCCTCATTTTGGACAATGAAATGACACCCATCTATTTTACTTCCTTTTTCCGGTCAGTTTCAGTTTCTAGTTTTCCTGAATCAGCACAAAGCTGTAATGTTTAAGGGGTAGATACTTCAGGCAAGAATGTCTATACAAACAAAACAAAATGATTTTATCAAAACAAACAGACCAAAAGAAATTTCTATTCATATTCGGTTTTCTAATACAATTTCCCCACCTATCACAAACCTCAAGTTGAGGCCATCATGCATATCCATTTCGCAACATTCATTTGGAAGAATATATACTCCCATTGGAAAACTACACATCTACAGATATTTAGCTCTCATGTCTGTTTGTGTATTTCACCTTTGATGTCTTTGTTTTATTTGAATTTAATAGAAGAAAGGAGAAACAGCAGAAAAAAAAACTCAGATTAAAAAAACAAACCAGCCCATCATCACAGAAGAAAATTAAGTGAAGAGAAAAAAATTTGCTTATTAATTTTCTCTTTAAAACTTTATCTAAACAAGCACCTTATGTATGGGATTGGTGTGCATGTTCTTATAAAAATTGTACTCTACTTCAGTGGTGTTAAGAGGTACAATATGTCTCCTCATTAAGAATCATCTTTTTCTTCTCCATCTGGTTAACACATCAGTAAAACTAGTTTTCAAATGGAAAAAAAAAAGAATCGGTTTTGTATGTTTTCTTCTTTTTACCTGTGGATCTAAAAATGTAATCAGATTTTCAGAAAAATGTCTCTAGGTCTGTGATGGGGTGCACCAGACCCTTCAGGGCCCCCTGCTGGAGGCCATATGATCCAAGTACACCCTGGCCCAGGAAAGGAGAAGCAAAGATGGGTCCTCCAGGTCTTCCTACAGAGGCTGGATGGAAGCAGCCAATCAGAGTCTAGCAGGCTCAGATAAAAGGAGACTGAGGAGGCTTTAAGCCATGGAAGACCTGCAAAGTGAGGTTGACAACAGATCACTGAAAGGCCTGCAGTACCACACATAATAGCAGGAGGCATTCAAGTGTTGAGTCCCCTCATTACGTGCCACCCAAAGTGGGGTTTTTAGACCAGCCCCTGAAATAAGGGGGAAAATGAAAGAATTTCTGTGGATCCTGCAGCAACAGGCAGTGATGCATGAGCAGCAGAGGGTTACAACCATAAGATAGGAAGGATACCATGGCCAACCTGCTGCCAGTGATTGAGGTGATAAAGCAATAAGAACAGAGGTTGGCAAGAACTTCAAAACACACAGATGTACATTCCCCACCATAATTTTTTTGGGGCAGTATGGGGAAAGGTGGAATCCTGAGGGTCACGGAGGAGAAACCTAGGATGGAGGTGTTTCTTTGGGGAGGTCTAACAGGATTACCCCCCCGTATAATACAGCTAGGGAACAGGAGGGTGCTGGTTAGGAAAATAAATAGGTGGGGCTTTGTGGGAAGAACCCCAGAGCCTACAAATGTGAAGTGGCCTCACAGTTGAGGAGGGATTCTCCCACAGTACAAGGGAAGACAGAATCTAGAAAACAGTACCCATTAGGGGAGGCCCTACCACTAGGTAGTATTGGGGAAAGGGAACAGGGTCCCAAATGGAGACCTAAACAGAGGGTGATTATGGAGACTGGTGGCCTCCAGATTCATGCTATAAATGTTCAAGGATCTTGGGGCAGGTCAATAGATCACAAACAGGGAGATAAGGAGATCCCTGGCCCAGAGCCACTGGAGGCAGCACCAGAAAGGCCGTTCAAGCCAAAAGTGCAGAAGAAATGGGATGGGCCAAGAAGAGGGCTCCAATCCAATTTGGTGGCACATTTTACCCAAGATTGGGAGATTAAGAGGAACATATAGTGATGTTCCTTAAGAAATGCAGGGCAAGGAACAAGGTAGCAATGGTGAATATGAGTCTAGAGAGGGGATCTTCCAGAGAACCGGAACTACAAAAGCTCTCCAGGCAGAGGCGCTGGGGAGAGAAGACCCTGAGCACACAGGGCAAACACTATATGAGAGGGGATGTTACCTGCTGATAGGACCACCACCCCCAAATCCTGTCTGCTGGGGAGATACTTAGCAGGATATTCTAGGCCCTTCATGGTCCTCCGCTGGAGGCCCCTTGGTCCTACTACACCCTTCTGCAGAAAAGGAGCAGCGAAGATGGGTCCTCCAGGCCTGCCTAGATAGGCTGCATGGAAGCAACCAATCAGAGCCCATCAGGCTCAGATAAAAGGAGCCAGAGAAGGCTGCAAGCCACTGAAGACCTGCCAAGTGAGGTTGAAAATGTACAGGGGGAAAGACCTGCAGTACCACAGCAGCAGGAGGTGCTCAAGAGGTGAGTCCCCCTGTTACAATGTCAATGACCCTTATAGTGTCATTCAAAACATCAAGACCCAGAGTTTAGGGTGAACTAAGGAGATGGGGAGATAAGAGCCTAACAACTAATTTAACAATAAATGTTTTGGAAAAGCAAAGGAGTGAAGCTGCTTGCCTGATGGAAATATGAACTGTGGTTGATAGACCACATTGCTGGAAGAAGTATTGGAAGAGAGGTATTTTCCTACTCTGTTTGGATAAGCGAACAAGAGTACACCACAACGTGGACATTTAAGAAGTGTGACACTTCATGCCCAGGAAGGGTGATTTATAGAGAAAAAAGTAGCTATGTACCATATAAAAGGGAAATGGTTTGGAAGTTATTTGATTCATCATAGGAATGTTCAAAGTAAGGGCCTGATCCAACATAAAATATTTACCACTTTCCTAGCTGAGTAAGCTCCAGCAGACCACATATACTGGCTTTGCAGCAGGATGAAAAAGCCAGGAAAAAAGCTCAGCCTGCTGAAAAACATCAGCAGCAAAAAAAATTGAAGTTATACTGACAAAATGGACAGAGCTCGTAGCTCTGCAATGCACAATTCTTAATAAAGACGGTTATTTATCTTTCATAACTGTTGTTTTCGAGATGTGTTTCTCATGTCCATTCCAAATAGGTGTGTGCCATGGTCCGAGCTGTCACGTCTGCAGCATCCAGTGCCCCTTGCAGGGACACTTTTGCCGTTGTCTTGCTCTCCTCCACCAGGGCCACAAAGTCATTCCTGGAGTTCGGAGGAACAGAGTTTGGAAATTTTTGTCTGGAAACCCAAGTATTATAAGAGTATCTGCTCAGGATGGCTTGCTGGTTCGCCACCCGGAGCTGGAGGCCCCCAGTGGAATACACCTTTCTGCCAAAAAGGTCTATCTTCTTGGCCTCTTTGGCTTTAGGTGTAGGGCCTTGATTATCCCGTCTCTCCCTCTCTCATTTGCAGCCACGACCACAAGAGAGCCCCGGGGGGAGGCAGGGGAGGTGAGTGTACAAGTACTCATACCCTTCGGATAAGACAAAGACATTTTGCTCAATCCTTTTTGCCGTGTGGGGATTGAGGCTGGAGTTTGACAGATCAACTTCATGTTCTTAGCCATTGTCTTTATCAAAGGGAGTGCCACCCTAGAAGGTCCTGAGGGGGACATTATGTTGGAGATCAGGTCCATACCTTCTTCAGAGACCAGGTTCTAGGCTACACAATGGAGGAAGTCCTGATGAACCCTGCTATCCTCTGTCGCTGGGGCCGGAGTGGCACCTGCTACAGCCTCATCCGGCGAAGAGGATGATGACACCCTCAATGGGGCCGTCTCATGTCTATCGGCAACTGACAAGTCCCGTGGTGCCAGGCGATCTTCCTCTATTATTGTGCCAGCAGCATCAGACTTGCTGCTGACATAGGTACCCCCATGCTTGGTGCCGCATCTTGGTTAGATGTCTCGATTGGTACCGGTCTCAGTGTCAGGGCAAGAGATGGTCTCCGATCTCGTGTGGTGGCCCCTGCTTCCCGATGTTAAGGACAATGATTGGGTGGATTGCACACCCTGGGCTTAGTGGAAGGCCCTCCGTGTCCCGAAAGGCCATTGGGATGGGTTCTGCAATTGCGGAAGCCACAGTACCATGAATGGTTGAGACATCATTTGGGCACACTGCTGACTTACATCTTGGTGTCAACTGCAACGCAAGGTCACTGATTCAGCCTCGGACTCTGATTCTGAGACGCTTCTTGGGGATTGGGGCGATTTGGAGGTCCTCGGTGCCGGAGAATGGTGCCTGGACAGCGGTTGTTGTGCCATTAACGCAGGCTTCCCCCTTGATGGTACTGTTCTACGAAGTGCAGGTAATACTGTCTCTGGTGGCTGGCCCGGGTCTGAAACTGTAGCTGCACTGTGCTCTCAATAAGCTCCCTGGCCACTTTGAATGTCTCCGGAATGGAGGCCAAGTGCATATCTTCCACTTTTTCCTCCAGCTCCCTGGAGGGGGAAGCCATCGGCTCTGGACTCAACGTACCCCTTTCTGAAGCTTGAGTCCACAGCAGTGTGAGGTTAGCCATAGTGTTCGGGTGGTCCGACACGGGTCACACCGCACCATCTTCCTTTCATTCCGATAGTTTTGGGGTGGGCAACTGGCTTCTGTCTGTCATCTTGTGCTTTTTCCTTGGGACTGCTGAGTGGGATCGATGCCAGATGGAAGCCGCTCTCGGTGCTGGTGAGTCCTTATGGTGCCGAGAATCTCAAATACTTGAGTCCTTCCTCGGCACCGGATCTTGTATGGAGCCCGTGGCACTCCTTACCAACGCTGATGCACTTGGTGCCGGCTCTGGCTGTGCTAACTCACAGGCAGTAAGAAGGAACTGGGGAGCGAAGGGTCGGCAGGGCATTATATGGAGTGATATGGATGCGAGACTCCAGGGGGCTCCAGAGCTGACCCTATGGGTATCACTGGGGGGGAAACCTTCTGGCGACCATACACGATGCATGCACACACCTAATTGGAATTGACATGAGCAAGCACTCGAAGAAGAACAGTTATTTTTCCTACCAAGAACCATGTATCTGCTGGGAGTCATTCCTAGTGCTGAAGTAATACCAATTCATGGCCCCAAATCATGTTGGTGCCATCTCCAACCAGCTGCAGAAAGGTCACATAGTAAGCCAAAACCATACTGCCTTTTGCAGGACACTTGGCATGACTGAAAGATACAGGAGGGGTTCTCATTAGACTTTTGACTTGTCCAGTATCCCCAAACTGTATATACATGATGCTTTTCAAATAGTTGGAATATGTAATGTATAAAGCGTGGTACCTTTAAAAGTTAACCTGTTTGCAAAAACAAAATGAGTAACTATTCACAGGTGAAATTTACCGCAAGCAGAGGTCCCACACAAGGCCTATGCACTTCTAAACTCCCAAATCAAATGCTGAAGTGAAAATTAAGTGGTGTCTTGGTGCAGGCCCTCATGGACTGAGGAGAATTTCACTCAGAGGGTTTGAAATGGTATACAGGAGAACAGTGGGTAACTTGTGATGTAAGAAAAGTACACGTCAAAACAAAAGAGCAAAGAGTTCAGCATAAACTTTTTTTATTCTCTGCCTTATCTTTACATGTTTAATTCTTTTGTTAGATATTTAGTTTTGTTAAATTTTGTTTGTACTAAATATCTAACAGAAGAATTAAACGTGAAGATATTTTAGAAAGCAGTGGCCAATTAGAAATTTGCCATTGATGTTTAATAATATGAGTATAATAAAAGTAATTTTTAGAAAGAGACATTTACTGTCTCTTGGGTTGTGTGCATGATAAGATGCATTATAAATGGGACTTACTGAAGACACATTCGGGTTGTAAGTAGTTTTTTGGTTAAAGTAGTTTAAAAGTCCTCCTACAAGACATGAAAATGTCCTTGCAGAAATCACTCACATTTCCCTGAGCAATATTTACACTGACATAGAAGTGCCAATATACCCAGCATTTAATAATTTTCAAATATTGATAGTAAAACAATTAGACCAACAAGAGGAAGATATAATTTAGGTGGTAAGAAGGACTTTTAAAACACCCTGACATTTCAAAGCATTTCTCAAGATAACAGCTGTCTAATTCTTTTTGAAGGTAATGGAAAATGAGTGGCTAAGATCCTGTGCAACTCTATGGAAATTAGTGTAGTGTTTACTATTGTAATAGAAACATCCTCCAATCCCACAGAGTTGGTATACATCCTGCCTTTCACTTCAAGTAAAGTGACAGCAAATATTGCACTCCCATTCACCATACCAAATTGGAGAGTTTACCCAAAGGTCTTCAGATTTTAAGCACCTGACCTAAGGATGGTTCAGTAAAGGAGCCCTGCATTTCTGTGCCTCCTTTTATCTTCTCCAGTCAGCTCTTTTCTATAGTAGTCATCAGTGTCCTACTGGGACTTGTGGTTTTTGGGCAGTGCACTAAGCAGCTACCTATGTCAGCCTCTTAGACCTGGTCTACACTTGCTGCAAAATTCGGTGGCAGTCAATGGGAGATACGCAAGCTATGTAGAGTAGCTTGTGTATCTTTCGTTGACTTCCTAAATTCTAATTAGCATGGCGTCCTCACTATGCTGCATCAATGCACTGTTAATCTTTTTCCAACGGTGGATTTATTCAATTGACTTCTGGATCAATTGAGCAGGTCTTCACTGCTGCTCAATCGATCCCAAAGAATTGACCTGGCAGCGCCAAATTTACCGCCCTAAGTAAAGACATACCCTTAGAAATATCTAGTACTTGCTCTGGTCTCTGCTCACATACATACATTGTTCATTTGAAGTGGAATGCTGATAGACTTTTAACACTGTATTATAGGAGAACCTCTCAGAAATTGTAATCTTGGAAGTTAATCCCTTTCTACAAAAGAACGAAAATAATTCACGTATTTAATTTGAAATTAATCTTACTTTAGTAGATTAATAGATTCTATTGCCAGAAGAGACAACTGTGATCATCTAGTCCAATGGTTCTCAAAGTGGGGTGTGCGACCCCCCCCCATGGGGGGGGTGCCAAAGATTAAAGAGGGTCCATGAGGCTTCAGTAATATTGAGGTCATTTTAGCCATCTGAGCCCCACGCCAGCTGGAAAGGAGGAGCAGCCCCCGAGCACTGTGCTGGTCAGCTGCAGCCACACCTGGCACCTGTGCCAGCCAGGTGCCCAGCTGGAGCGAAGAAGCAGCCTCCCCAAGGGCACAGCAGCCCTGAGTTCTGTGCTGGATGGAGCAGAGGACCAGCACCCCCCGGCCCAAGCTGGCCAAGCACCTGGCTGGAGCGGAAAAGCCAGCGCCTGTTGCCTCCATTATCCTCTGTCCATAAGGGACTGGGGATGGGAAGAGGTGGGGCTACACCAGAGAAAGCTTCGCATCTTACTCAGGTAAGAGAAATTTATTATTTATGTAATGTAGTGGTGGTGTTCTTGTTGTTATATGTGTTTATAGGGGTTGTATGCGTTTGTGGCTGGTGAGGCAATGGGACGGCGGGTGGGGAAGCACGTTTTACTTAGTGTTAACTAGTGGGGCTTTCACTTAAAGAGGTTGGGAACCCCGGAGATTGGGAGCCTGGGGCTGACTGTGGGAACACAGGTCAGAGAGCGGGGGCTCCTGCTGCTGTTTGCCTGGGGAGGGCACAGGCCGGGGGCTACCTCGGGCTGCCACTGTCAGGCTCACACTCGGCAGGGCTCTTACTGTCAAAACAGAAGAGAAACCTAATATTGTGGAATCCATAATTTCTGCAATATTGCAAATTAAGTAGGACCTTCCTCATAATGCCTTCCAAAGTGAAGGGATAGGAACCAAGAATACCTAGATTCAACCTGCAGCAAGGACAAAGGTTGCTAGGAAATCCTTCCTGCCAGGTACTGAAATACTACATATTATTTATTGTTAATACTGCATGAGAGAAGAGTTAGTTTAAATATAATTATAAACTTTTTAACAGCTACATACAATCATATCTTGTCTTTGTTTATTCATAAAGTAAAACTTAAATGATACAAACAAAATAGAGATTTCATCTTTCAGTCATTTATTACACATTTACGTTGCCCTGAGGTTACCTATTTTTACTAGAGGATAGCTTGGATAGCTCATTCACAATTCCTCAAGGAGAGAATCAATCAGTTTCACTTCATCTAGACTAGAATTGTTCAGGATAAATTCTGTTCCCTGGAGATGACAGGATATATTTGCATAGGAGTTATTTTATAGATTAAATAGCTACATTTTGTAGTTGTGGATAGTCTCACTGCATGAGTGTTTTGCAATATATAAAAGCATGTTGTCCCTCTGCCAGAAACATGGTGGAAATACAGCTCTCTCGATGTTTTCCTTGTTTAAAATAAACTTTGAAATAATTATCAAAACAAATAATGACATATGGAATGAAAATGCTTAAGCACTCTCTTGAGATCGGTGGAGATGTGATAGCTGCAAGGACTTTTATTCTAAGACTTTTAAAGCCCTTATAACTTTCTGAAAATTACTGTTTAAAATTGAAATATATATGTCCACAGGTGAACTTGTTCTTTGGAAAATTTGGTTAAATTACAGCTGAACTCTAAAGGCCCAATCCTGTAAAAAGTTATACAAGTGCTTAACTTTATTGCTGAGAATAGTCCTATCGACAACTGTCATCAAGATTACTTATAGTAGTAAAATTAAGCATGCACTTAAGTGTTTGCAGAATTGGGGCTTTGTAATTTCTACCTGTTCTTAGTCAAGAACTAATACTTCAAAAATGCAGTATCAGTCTATTAGACAAAGAAGATAGTGGAGCAGATAGTAATTTAAATCAAAGATCAAAAATGCCAGCAGCGTTTTCTCTTACCACGTGCTTACACTAATGCTTCAACTCCTACCTCTTAGGCTACATGTGATGGAGTTCAAGATATGCTGGGGCAAATTAAGTCAGAGCAAGAGGACATGCAACACTCAGTTCTCCCTCAAGCTGTAAAACAAGGAAAGTTTCATGAAAATCTGAGTGGGAGAAAATAGTCAGATAAATGGAAGCCCTGGATACTTACATAAAAGCTGTATTGATCTGCATCACAGATGAGTCTACACTCCTGAAAAACTGGTAAAAGATGGCAAATTACTTTTTGGTTGAAAAAACAAGTACAAGCCAGAAAAAATTCAGGGGATCCTAGATGAGCAAGGAAAATCAAATCATACTTTTTTGTAGAAAACTTTTTATCCGCCATCTTAAGTTTAAATCTGAATGATGATTTTATGTGGAAAAGTCTTAATTTTTAGTTAGTAGCTCAAAAAAGATGGGAAACACTGTTTTAAAAATTGTTTCCAGTCAAAAGACTATTTATTGAAAGACCATGAAAGACTATTGCAGGCAGCTTGTGGAATTAAGATCTTTAATATAAACAATACTAATAGTTATTTTCCTTTGCCATAACCCAGCCTACTTCAGGTAGGTGGAATCCTAAAGGTCAAACTGACCTTCAGTGCTTGCATAGTTCCCATTAATAAATGCATGTCATCTGAAGGAACAATATACTATAAAACTCAACTGAAAGCGAAATTGATGCAATGGAAATAATTACAAGCCAATAGAAAGAGGTTTTTTTAAACAGATATGTTTTTCAGCTCCAATAGCCTGGTGAAAATGCAATATAAACATACAGTGTTGTTCTCTTGTTAATTATAAAATATTAAACTAGTAGATTGCAATATATTAAAACGAAATCTCAACACGCTTTTCCTAATACAAAGACCATAAATGTGTTACACTGTTCTCTAAGGACTAGTTCCACAAAGATAGTTAGGTGCCTAAACTCCAGATTCTTTTTCAAGAAGTGTCCCTATGGCTGCTCCACTTTAGGTGATTGCACACCCCTGTGCTTGTAATCAGAGATTTGTAATAGTGGTGCCTGGTTGAGTCGCAGATGTGCTGTCCCCATCTCACGCCGCCTCAGGTGGTTACATAGCGCTATGTGACCAATCCTCTTCCACACACCCTCCCCCTTCCTTCTCTCCCACTTTTAGCTTGAGTTGGAGCACTTAGCAGTGCCTCTGCACTTTAACCTAGTTAGTCTACTATTAGTTAATAATTACTTGTTGCTTAGTTTATACTTACCTCTCCCTCACCATTTATTTTCTTCTCCTTTAAAAACAATATTTTTCCCTCTTATATTAGGAAATTAACTTTCAGTTGTTTAGCGATGCTTTAGTATAGCGTAGTTGTTCTTTATGGAGAAAACCCTACTCTGAGGGGTATGCCCAGCTCTCCAGGTTTTAAACACTGCCTTACATGCAGATTTCCTATCCCAGTCTTGGATGGGAATTCACAGTGTAACTGCTTCCTTGCAAGACTCACATCCCGCAGAAGTGCTCACACTGCCATAACCTGAAAGCCTGAGCCAGGAAGGTGAGAGACCTGCAACTGAAACTCCTCATGATGGAGAAGTCTTGTGTCCAAACCTGAATCATGGATCTCCCCTGGACAATGGTCTTCCAGTGCAGTCTCTTACAGAGACTCTCGTTCACCGGCTCAAGCAAAATAGCACTCTGCCAAGAAGGTGACCAAAAAGTGGGCTATGACTTCACTCTCAGGAATCTGCCAAGAAACACCGTTTTCCAACTCAGCAGACATTGGTACCAACTGCACTGACACCTCCCATCTCTGAGGTAGCAGGACCATCCAGTACCATAGGTATTGCACGAACAAAAGACTCTAAGTGGGTTAGCTCAGACAAGATCAGCAAAGGGAAAGCAAAGCCCTCTGCCTCAGTACCATCAGAGCCAATGAAGCACTCGACATGGAGCAGCTCAATGCCACTATAGGCTGTGGCACCACCTTCGGCCTTCACAGCTCATGAACCTCGGCACCAACAACTACACCCCAGATGTTGGTACCACCGATGACACTTTCATTGTTACTGTTGCTCTCAGTACCACAGCAATTCCTTCGACACACAGATCTCCTGGTCTCCTCGACATCGGAATCCCCTCTTCTCTGTACTGAACTCACTCCAGCATTCTTGGTACCGAGCCATCTGACTGCACCACCCAGATCTGTTCCTCCGTTTTTGAGTGATAAGGATGACGAGGATGAAGGGGAAATTTACTTCTCCCATCACTCTTCACCTCCACAGACATCTCCCAGACCAGGTCCATCACAACAAAGGGATTATCAGCCAGGATCTCAAACTCAGAGCTGGTATGGACAATCATGGATATCACCTTCTATGCCATTCCCACCACAGTGGCCTTACTGGGACCTATGGGCAGTGCACCGAGCACAACAACACAAGCTTCTTAGTCCACCCAGGGTGAGATCAAGACATTCCCCTTCACCCTCTATACCAGGACCCTCTGAGCTCTCTGAAGAGTTGGTTAAAGAACTGGAAGAGACTTCAGACCAGGAAGCTGCACCAGCAGCCAAATTCTCATTCTCTTCCCCAGATGAAACTTTGGTACTCTCACTTCCCACTATGGGGGATGATTTTAAACAGTTTCAGGAGCTCTTCAGGAGAGTGGCAGACTCCTTGGGCATTCCACTAGAGGAAGTGCCTGAGTCCCAGCATAAGCTGCTGGACATACTACACCTATCAACCTCTTCCAAAATCATCCTGTCAGTCAATGATGCCATTTTGGACCCAACCAAAACCATCTGGCAGACCACGTTAACAGTCCCACCCACCGGCAAAAGGGCAGATAAAAAGTGTTTTGTGCCCTATAAGGGAATGGAATTTCTTTTTTCACATCCCCCACACCAAACTCCCTGGTGCTGGAAGCAGTGAATGAATTGGGCAGACAACACCATTCCAGAACCACTCCATATGACAGGGACTGGAAGAGATTAGATCTTTTTGGCCATAAAACCTCATCATCAATGACCCTACAATTTAGGATCACCAACTATGAGGCGTGAATGGCCAAGTACAATTATACAAATTACTTAAAACTATCAGATTTTATTGAGTTTCTGCCTGAAAAAAAGAAGGAATGACCCTCTTGGAAGGCCATCTTCTTGCTCCTACAGCATTGCAAGTCTCACTGGATTAGGCAGACATAGCAGCAGATTCCATTGCCACATTCATAGTCATGCGCTGCACATCACGGCTCCACCTCTCTGGGTCTTCCAAAGAGGTACAATCAACAGTCAAGGATCTCCCATTTGAAGGCCCCAAGCTATTTCCTTCCAAAACTAATGAGTCCCTTCACATGTTGATGGACTCCAGAGTGACGCTGAAATCCTTGGGCATGTACATGCCTATGAATAAGAAGAAACAGGGCAAGTACTGCTTAGTGCAAAGATTCTGATCTGCACCTTATACACAACCTCAAAAACAGCATGACCCACAAAGATGGAAGCAGAGATGGAAGCCCCTGTCCCAGTAACCTTCTTGAAGACAACAATTTTGATATTTTGGTTGAGGGCCTGAGATACCCATGGTTTCAAGTGCTGGGAAACATCTGCTACTTCCGATCCATTCAGAGACCATGTGACCCCATTCCATCCATCTTGGCAGACCATCACGTCAGACAGACGGATATCAGAGATAATTAAGATTGGATTTTCCATCTCTTTTATCTCCATCCCCCCTACCCATCCTCCCTTTCCTTCCTCTTCAGTGATCCTCTCACATACATCTGCGGCGACAGGAGGTAAACCATCTCATATGTCTAGGTATAGTAGAACCAGTACCAACACAACCCAAATGGAGAGGATTCTACTCATTACTTTCTAAACCAGAAAAAAAACCTGTAGGATGTAGGCCCATTCTTGACATAAGGAACTTCAACAAATTCGTGACAACCCAGCACTTCAAGATAGTCATGTCAGCAACCATAATTCCAGCACTGGAAAGCAGGGACTGGTTGTCAGCCCTCGACCTCCAAGACTGCATATTTTCATATAACAATGCATCATTCACACAGGAGGTTCCTCACGTTTGTTCTAGGAACAACAGACCACTTCCAGTACAAAGTACTTTCCTTTGGACTGTCCACTGCCCCACAGGTATTTTTGAAAGTTTTTGCAGTGGTGATGGGCTCATCTACACAGACAAGGGGTCATAATATTCCCGTTTGGATGATTGTTTACTCAAAACATCAACCCAACAAGGGGCACTATAAGTTATTCAGAACACAGTAGCTCTTTTCACACATCTAGGCCTACAAATAAACATGCAAAAATCACCATTCACACATGTGCACAAACTGGAGTTCATTGGGCCTGTCTCAACTCTCTGGAGGCTACACCTTCACTGCTCTGATGACGATTTGCAACTTTACTCAAATCTAATCTTCAGAACACTAGACAGTCCCCAGCCATTGGCAAAAACCTGCCTCCAACTGTTGGGCCACATGTCCTCAGTGATGTTCATTGTCAAATATGCCAGACTACATGCAATGCCTGACAGCCTGGCTCATGACAGTGTACATTCTGCACAGACACAACATAAACAAACGTTTCACTATGCCAAACAAAGTAAAAGACTCTTTACATTGGTGGACATAACCAAACAATGTTTGTGCAGGAGTCCCCTTTGTACAGAACCCTCCAACGATAAAAATCACTACAGATGCTTCCCTACTAGGTAGCGGGGCACACTTACACAATCACACTATCCAAGGCCACTGGTCCCTGCTGGAATCCATCCTATATATAAACCTACAGGAACTATGGGCAGTTCACAATACATGCTCCCCTTTCCTACCTATGGTCAAGAACAAAAGCATAATCCTCCCAGATAACATCACTTGCATGTTTTATATCAACTGGAAAAGGGAGGTACAGTCACACTCCCTATGCATGGAAGCCATGCAGCTGTGGAATTTGTGCATCAGTCACAACATCGACATCTCAGCCTCCACTATCTACCAGGATGCCAAAACACCACTGCAGATGCATTAAGAAAATTTTCCCAGGATCACGAGTGGCAAATGAACCCTGGAGTATTACGGAATATATTCAAACAGTGTGGGGTCCCCAACCATAGACCTTTTTTGTAACAACCCAAAACACCAACTGCCTACGTTTCTGCCCCAGAGTAGGATTAGATCCCTGTTCCCTGGGCAACACTTTTCTTATTAAATGGGATGTACACCTACTGTACGCTTTCCCTCTGACCCCTCTTCTATTAAGGATCATACACAAAATCAGGACAAACTACAGAGTCATATTGATACTCCCATGCGGCCCGGGCAAATGGGTTTCCCTACCTCCTATAGATGGCTGTGTGGCCACTGTGTACTATTTTTTTTCTACCTTCTCTCCCAGGATGTTGGCCAGGTTCACCACCCGAACCTAGGAAGACTCCACCTCAAGGTGTGGCTACTCCATGGCTCTGAGAAACTAAAATTACCTGTTCAGAGGATATAAGGGACATTCTATTAAAAAGTTGTAGATCAACCACTCAACATATGTACCTGCACAAATGGAGGTAATTCAATACCTGGTGCCAAAACAAACAAATCACAGCAGTTTCCGCTCCTCTACCGCTGATACTTGACTATATATTGGAACTTAAGAAATCAGGCCTCTCCATGAACACAGTCAAAATACACTTCGCGGTTATCACAGCATTCTACCACAAGGTGGATGAGTTCTTGATTTTCACTCACCCAATTACTAAGTGTTTTCTCCCGGGCCTTTGTAACATCTACCCTGAAATATGAACCCCCTACTCCATTATATGACCTCAATCTGGTGTTATGAGGCCCTACCGGACAACCATTTGAACCAATAGCGACATATTCACTACTCCACCTTTCAATGAAGATAGCTTTCCCATTGCCATCATGTCCATCAGATGTGTGGGGGAACTGGGAGCCCTCATGGCACACCCCACATATACAATATTCTTCAAAAATAAAGTTATCATAAGACTGCATCCCAAGTTCTTACCTAAGGTTGCTTCCTCATTCCATCTGAACCAACCCATTCACCTCCCATCGTTCTTCTCAAACCCCCATAGGAATAAACAAGAAGCAAAGCTCCACATCCTGGATGTGGAGGATGTCCGAAGGGCGCTAGCCTTTACATTGAGAGAACAAGACTCAGAAAGTCGTCAGAATTATTCCTTTCCATCACAGAATGAACAAAAGGAGATGCCATATCTAAAATAGAGGCTGTGTAAATGGATCTCCAAATGCACTGACTTTTGTTATCACCAGCAACAGCTACAATTTCTTCTTGGGACCTACACACATTCCACCAGAGCTCTATCTGCTTCAATAGCCTTCCTTAACAATGTCCCTATTATGGACAACTGCAAAGCAGCAACCTGGGCATTAACCTATACATTCACACAACACTATGCCACGGAGCAGCATTCATCATCAGATGCTCTATTCTGACTTATGGTTTTATCATCTGCCATGACTACAACTCCGAAGCCCCTTCCTTCCACTGAGAGGCACTGCTCTACAGTCACCTAAAATGGAGCACCCACAGGGATACTCCTTGAAGAAGAGAAGGCTACTCACCCTATGCACTAACTGAGGTTCTTTGAGATGGTTGCCCCTGTGGGTGCTCCACTACGCTCCCTTCTCCTCTCTACTTTGGAGTTTTCATGATAGATACTCTGCAGTAGAGAAGGAATTGAAGGGGGTTGGTCGCATAGTGCTATGTAACTGCCTGAGGGCCCTCCCTTTTTTAGGAAAGTACCTTAATCACCAAGCTATGGGGTATTTTGCAGCAGGACATTCTCCTGTTGAATCTGTTCCACACCCCTCCTTGGCATTTTCTATTTGCTATCTTAGGCTCAACACGCTGGCTTCTGTGAATCCCATTCTTAGGTCTTGCCTATACTTACAATACTATAGCAGTACAAATGCATCACTGCAGCTGCACTGCTTCAGTGTAGACACTACCAAGCTGATGGAAGGGTTCTTCTGTCAGCATAGATACTCCATCTCCCTAACAGGTAGTAGACAAGTTGAGAGAAGAATTCTTCCATCGACCTACTGCTGTCTACATGGGGTCTTAGATCAGCTTAACAACACTGCTCAAGAGTGTGAATTTTTTACACTCCTGACCAATACAGTTAAACTGACCCTATTTTCCAGTGCAGACCAGGCTGTAGACACCTGACTTTCCCCATGCATTGTTCAGGGAGCCTGGGTGCCTAACTAAGGGCTGTGGATTCCAATAGACAGCAGGGTGCCTAAAGTTAGGCATTGCAATGCTGCATCTAAATCCCTTTTGTGGAACTAGCCCTAAGATCTAGGTACTCAAATATCCATTTACTCAAAAGCAATATCCAGATTGTCTAGATGATTTGGTGAAGTGCAGTGCTTCTTAAAGAGTATTTGGCTGACCCTTCTCATATAACTAATACATTTTTTCTAAGTATTTATCTCGGAGTTGGTTGACCCTTAGAATGGATACTGGTGTGCTTGAGAGTGCTGTAAATGATGTGAAGAAACTTTGAAAAGTCCCACCAAAGTTGATTTGGAACCCTTGTCGTAGGTTAGAAAATCGTAAAAGAACAAATATTAAGCTGTTTATTTTTCTTTTTTGCTTATGGTAAATCTTCCTAGGTAAAGGTATCTGTTTCTCAATTTGTTTCTGAATAAAAACCCTGGACTCTCCTTATATTCTCTAACTATGTATAGTCATTCCTTAAACTGTGTAACAGCTAAACATAGGTTAGAGGTGTAATCCTTATGTTTGTGAGTACTTGCTCACTCAAACAGGATGCTTGTGCAAGTAAATGTTCACGAATGCAAGAAATGCTTGAACGATCCAGAGCTAATGTCCTAATCCAGTGAAGGTCAAACACACGCTTACCTTCAAGCACAACAAGCAGTCCCACTGAAGTCAGTGAAAGTGAGCACATGGACCTAAATGAATAAGAATGCCTCTCTGTCCTGCTTCTTCTATATAGTCCATCTAGGTATTCTTAATATGCACATCACTGTCCGTTAGCTGTAGCGATTTTTAATCATTTTTGTACACTTTACCTTTATAGCAGTAGCCTAGACACCTTCCATCTTGTTTTTTCTTCCCTCTTTCGCTTCTTCCTAAATTCTCAATTTCTTTTAGTTAACTCATGTCCCTTAAGAATTCATTGTCCAATCCCTGTCAGTCTTCCTATTCTTCCACTAGGTCATCTCTGGTTAGGCAAGAACTTCTACAGGCCAAGAATTTAAAAAGAGACAGTTGGAGTTCAAGTGCTATGGAAACTTCTTGTTCTATCATCCAACTCTTCCCCTGTTAAAGAGGCACATAGCATCTAGTGATTGTCTTAAACATATTCTGGAATGTTTGCAAAACCAGGGATTTATATAACCATCAACTGAGCGTGGGGGAAAAAAACAAATCTTGAGAAGTAGGATTCTGCAAAGCCAATTTGTGGTCAACAGCTGTAGAAGTCTCTATATATACTGAACTTGCATGGTTTGTTTATCATCTTCAGTAAACCCTAACAAAGAGAAAATCTTCCAAAATCAGTGACCTGGAGGCATAAATACTTAGTGACCCTTTAAGAAGGCCCCAGTTTCCTCCTGGAAAGAGAGAGTCAATTGTAGTTATATATACCAGGAACAACAGGCAGCAAGGCCTTTTATATTTATATATAGAAAAATAACTTGGGTTATGTGCTATATTAATTGGTAAGGGGAGCACTAGGGCTGAATAAGGAAAACATGGAATTGGTAGAAAAAAGGAATATTGATCTTCAACGGTTGATGTTCTTCTAGCAGTAGAAGGACTTCTAGCATAGAACTATCTAATTATATATCTGTAAAAGCACTTAGCACATGTTTGGATGCTGTAAACAATTTTAAAAGCTTTACATTGTTTCAAAAACCATTTAGAAGATGTATTGTTCATGGTGATTCTAATATTTCCCTCTGGTTTTGATTTGAAGACTAGATTTTTGAGGAGGGCATAGTCGCAAGTAATTTAGAAACTTATGAAAGCAAAAGTATGCGTATAAAAATTAGAATTATTTTCAGAAGTTCTGTTCCAACTGGAAAATAGCACAACCTAATGGCTTGCTTTACTCTTTGGAGTATCTTTCCAGTTGAATTAAATGCTCTTTACATAAAAATCTCACTAGCTGCAGTATGTGTCAAAAGCTCTAATCCTGCAATGAACTCTGTATGGGTAAGTTCCTGTGCTTGGGCAAATCTACTGACTGCAGTGGGGTTCCACATGGGTGCTGGAGTTTGTCTCTACAGAGATAATTGCAGGATCATGACCTTATGGAATAATGCTAAAACAGCTCTTTGTTCTATCCCCAATATAATGCTTGTACACCACACAGATCAGCTCCCCTCTGGAGCTACACTAACCTGTTGCACGCAAGTGGCCTCGTTGGCGATCCCTTGAGTCTAGGACATCTCTTTCACGGATTTTGTTTTATATGAATCCTTTGATGACAAAGGAGTTTGATCCTTGAGCCACGAGTCTCGTAGGCAGACATTGCCAGTGGTGTCGGGAAGCAGTGCTGGGCCACAATTACTGCATGATGGTTGCTAGTCCTTTCTTTTCTGGCGTTTTTCTGCAACCAGGGCAAGACAACTTTCCTCAAAAATGGTCATTCCTTCTTGAACAAGTCTTTGCCAGTTAGTCCTATCTTGGGCTACTGTCTCCCAGTGTGTGATATAGTCAAATCTCTTGACTTTTGTCTTGAAGGTGAGCATTTCTTTTGGCCTCCCTGTTTCCTTTTTCCTTTGGTGAGTTGGGTGTACAGGAATTGTTGGGTAGGCATGCATCGTATGCAATGCCTGCTCCACTTCAGCTGGTGCTCAATACTTAGGGCCTCATTACTGAAGATGTTGACCTCTGGGAGGACACTGACGTTAGTATGGCAATCCTCCCACCTTATGTTGAGGATCTTCTGGAGAAAGTGCTGGTGCTGGCATTCCACATTTTTCAAGTGTTTTCTGTAGGTCATCCAAATTTCACTGCCGTAGAGGAGAGTTGGGATTACCACCACTTTACAAGCTAAAAGTCTAGTGTGTACTCTGATAGTGTGGTTTTTAAACACCTGGTAGGACAGCCTGCTAAAGGCAAGACTGGCATAATGGCTTTTGTGCTGAATCTTGACATCTATATTTGCCTTCTGTGAAAGATGGCTGCCAAGGTAGACAAAGTGTTCTACGTTTTCAGTTCTTCTTTGACAATGTAGATCGATCTTGCTGGGTGCGATGATTGACTGGGAGCAGGCTGATGGAGTGCAGGTGTACACTGACTAAACTGAGGCTGAAATGGCAACAATTATGTAGAAAATGCCAGACCTGCTTATCACTTTAGTGTGACATCTATAGAATATGAATAAGTACACTATCGGCTTGCAAAAATGGGTCATTTGGAAAAACTAATCTAGAAAATTACATAAAGATACTTGTGGCATACAGTAAAAGTAGAGTTGCGTACTTATAGGACCCAACACAGACCATGGACCCATACTATCTGTAATGGCTTTATGACAATATGGTTGTTTTTCCTATAAATTTTTAACATTTTGTGCCAAAGAATGTGCCTGTTTGACAAACAAAACCTCCTTTTCCCCCTTCAATCTGAAAAAAACGCATGTGCAAAGCATGTCTGACAGCTGCTTCCATGTAAGCAGGCAGCCAGTGGGGTGGAGAGCAGGCATACAGGCAGCTCCACCCCGAGCGTTAATCTGCATCACCCCAGAAACCGCCCCTGAAGCACCGTGTCCTCAGTGTCTGTGTGGTGAGGGTGACACTCGGCTACGAACAATAGCGCTATACCTGCCTCCATCACCCCCCAGCTCCACTCCTCCCCAGACACGGGTGCCTCCGCCCCATCGCAACCCCAACCGGACCTCCCCTCCCCCACCCAGGAGCGCGCCGCACCACACCACGTGGCTACCCAGGACATCCGGGTTACCTGTGGGCGGAGCCGGACGGGTGGAAGGGCGGAGCCTGGGCTGGGACAGCGGGCAGGGCCCGGGGTGGGGGCGCGGGAGACTCGCGCGGACTCCACCCCCTCCCCCGCAGCGAGAGAGGCGGAGGGGACGCGGCCGCGCGCCGGAACCGTTATTACCGCCCCCTCGAGGAAGCCGCCGCCCCCGCCGGCCGGCCATGGAGACGCGGCGCTGAAGAGGGCTCCGGAGGCAGCGGCGGGCGGAGACGCGGCGCCCAGGGGCAGCGGCCGGAGGAGGGGTCCCGCCAGGAGGGCTGAGGGGCGGCGGCTCGGTGAGGCCGCCTGGCGCTGCGGCCGGAGCGGGGCTCCCGGCGGCCGCGGAAGGAGCGGGCCGGGGCCGGGGCGGCGGCGCGGTTCCCCTTCGCGGCTGGCCAGTCAGGCGGGCGCTGCCGCCGGCGGCAGCGAGGGGAGGAGCCGAGGACTCCGCAGCCAGCGCTGCGAGCCGGGAGGCGGCCCCGGCACCAGCCGCGCCTGAACTTCGCGAGGAGGACGGCGCCACCCCCCAAACCGGGCACCGGAGGATTCGCCCCCCTCGGGCCGGGCCGCCCGGACTCTGCGCTTGGACCGCAGCGGTGGCTGCTCCTCTCCCCCTCGGCGGCTACGCGGGGCCGGGGGGCTCGGCGCTCTCTGGGCGGCGGCTGGGGAGCCCCCCGGGGCGAGCTGCGCGGCCGGGCGGGCCGGGGCCGGCGCGTGGAGGTGAGTGAGGCTGTGGGGAGGACGGAGGCTGCTCCCCGCGGGGCCGAGCGGGCCCCTCTCTCGGGCGCTCACCCGCCGTGGCGCGAGGAAGTGAGAAGAAGAAGCTGGTTCTGGGGGGTTCCCCTGCGCGTCGCCGCGGCCAAACAGCTCCGCTCCGCGGAGATCAGTGACCCGCTCGCTCCCGGCTTGGGGCTTGTCGGAGTGCCCGTGTGAGAAGGGCACGGGGGGAGCGACCTGCTGCCACGAGCGCGGAGCGCGTTCCGTGTCTTGGGTCAGGAGGGTACCAGCGGCGTCCCCCCGGCTCTTCCCCTTTGCGTCGCTGTCACATGAAGTTTGATCGGTTCATGGCTCTTACACGAGGTGTGACTGATATCGCAGCTTCTCTGATCCAGTGGAATTGGGGGCGGTTTGTTATATTTCCTTCTAATTCATAAAGCTGAAGAGGATTTTAAAAAAAACCCTAAAGGCTTTTGTTTCTGGCAGTTGCTGAAAGCAAGTTAGTTTGCATGTGACTCCCCTGCTTATTTTAACAGTGGACTGGTATTTTAAGAGAGACGTTTCTTTTCCCAGAAGACTTATCATTAAACATGGCCATCTCTTTTAGGTCACTATATCTCATTTGCTGCAGCATCCGGAACCTGCTACTGATACGCTTCTGGGGGCGAGAGACCAAATAAAGTCTGTCTTTCTGTTCAGCAGTTGCTTTGGAAAATAATTTTTGTGGCAATGAAAAAAAATAAACCAGAATCTTCTGCTCTCTGTATAAATTGTGTTGGTACTACATGAATTGTAAATGAAGAGCAGCCAACAGCAGTGCAAACCAAAACTATGTAACTAGCTATGCTATGTGTTTTATACACTATTACTCCTCCCTAGGGATCCTTTGCAAAAGCAGTGGTAACTGTTACATTTCTGACTTAGGACACCAGAAAATACATTGTTGTTGCAAATGCTTGTTTATATCGGAGGAAGTATTTCACTTCCCACTGCCAGCTTCATCATTTTTTGCGGTTTGGAATTTTATTCAGGTTCTTCTTTTAGTTGCTGCTTTGTACATTTTAGTAAATGGTTTTGGTAAGACTGTATAAGAGTTCAATAGATATTTATCAGTTTTGTTACCTTTTTTTACAAAATCTGAACACAGGTCAGCAGACAAACATTTCTAGAATCAGTGGTGTTAGTAAGATTGGGGGTGCACAGTAAACAGGAGGTGATGTGAATGGTATCCTTGCTTATTCAGCGCATTACAGGGCATTACTTCTGAGCTAAGATTTTTGGAATACAGAAGCTAGAGAACTCCTAGAATTTTATTGAGCACTGTTTTCAGAATGGCAGATTATATCTCTGAAGTGTACTGTCCATCTCATAAGTGTCTTTTTTTATGTAAAATGGCATGGGAATTCCATGTGTACTATGTGACAGGCATTTGATGATTCAGTTTTGAGATGGTGCATTTATTTTACGTATGCACTTTTAAAAATGTCTTTCATATGAAATTGGATTTGTTGAAAGGTATCATGGGAGAAACTCATTTTTAAAGTATTTAGCCAGAAGGTGGTGGTACTTCTGCATGAATCTTGTGTGCCAAACTGTTGTGCTGGCAGAACAGGATGCTGCTGTCTTGTCAGTGAAGGCTACTTGTCTTTAATGCTACCCTTTCTTTTGGCTTGTATGCAACAGCCTATATATGTGTAAGTCTTCATGGTAAAATTATTTCCCATTTAAGAACCTCCAATTGTTGTTTTCCTTGGGGAAAATAAGATTAAAAGGTGTGTTTTCACAAGGGCACATCTAATAAAAACTTTAATTCCTCAAATGTTCAGTGTAATTAAAATAAGAAGTGATCTAAGATTTATCAGTCAAAATAAGTGATTTTGTATACTAAATTTGTTTTAGTGACATTAGTGCTGGTGAAAGGTATAGAATTAACAGCAGACCGAAGTTGTCAGTTCACAGAACCAGCACATCAACACTGCAGTCTTCTCCACTTTGCCTTGTCAGTGTACTTCTACATTGAACTACAAGGTCCACATTTAAATATTGCTGATTGATGTCATCACACAGAACTCCTTTCTGAATTTAGTAGGAATTTTGTCTGAGTACACTGGGTAGGATTCGGCCTAGAAGTTAAAATTGAAATCTGGCTTTCTGTACTCCTTCAAAAGTATTAATTTTAGTTTCTCTATTTTCTAGTGCCATAGAAGTTTGTAAGGGCATTAATGTTATGTTGCCATAATCTTGGGTTAATGACTGTTTTAGCTGACAATATAAAAATACTATTGCCACTTTAAAATTCTGAATTGTCATCACTTAAACTCTTCCATCCTCCTTATTACTAGCAACTGTCAAATGTGTTCACTTCTATCTGCTAAAAGTAATTACTTAACAATTGCTCATTCATTCTTAATTTGTGGAACGAAGTCTCTTAATTCAATAAAGTCTTTAAATATCTTTCAGGATTTTAGGAAGTGTAAGGAGCTAGCAATTTCAATGTATTTACTGATGCTTTAAAATTCAGAAAGCTTAAGACATCAAAACCAAATTTTAAGGATGGAAGTAATACTTTAAAGAATGGTACTTCACTTAATTAGCTGAAGTTATTCTGTTTTGGAAAATTTCTCAGGATTCCTATGTGTTGCTGATAACTTGCAGTTCAGACTCTCCAAGGCCTTGATATATCAGTTTTACTTTAAACTTTTTAGTATATTTTAGTTCATTAGTGCTACTAGAATTAAAGGACTGATAATACTTATATTTTCTTAAAGTTTTTTTTAACAGTTCTGCTTTAATTCACATTGGGTTTAAACTGGCCATAATGATTGGGAACATAGACATTTCCATTCTGGAGCATTTCCATAGTTGATCTAATCCAGCATGCTGTCTGTGACAGCAGCCTGCTCAAGATGCCTTATAGGAGAATGTAAGAAATTTCACAGTTAGCAGATGTGGGATAATATGCTCCAGTGAACATCTCATCCTGCTAGAGTAGTAAGAGATTGACTTAAACGGTAAAGAAAGAGAGCTTTTATATCCCTTTCAAAATCTTTTGCAGGAACTGTTAACTCTGCATATTCTTGTTGTGCACATAAATGTCCAGTTCCCTCTTTGAATCTTGCTCCATTTTGGCTTCAAGGACATGTGGCAATGAGTTCTAAGCTTTAATTCCACATAGTGTGAAAAAGCAGTCCTTTTGTGAGGGTTGAATTTGCTGCCTTTCATTTTCACTGAATATGCCCTAGGTAGCCTTGTCTAAATCACTCTTAAATGTATAATGAAATCATGTCCGTTTTTAGTCTCCTTTCTAAGGTAAACAATTCCAATATTTCTAATCTCTTCACATGAGTTTTTCCATGCCCAACTCATTGGCAACCTTTTCTGACCCCTTTAATCCAGCAATATCCTTTTTGCTGGTGCATGCAATAATCCGGATGATTGAACCATTATTTATATAATGACATTATAATTTATTGACTCTGTCACATTTCTGGTGCATCCCAATACCTTATTTATCTTTTTTTGAGTAATTTTGCATTGCGCAGAGGTCTTCCTTGAGCTGTCCAGAGATGCTCATGTTCTTTTCCTGGGTTGATAGTTAACTTAGAATTCTGAGAATTGCATTAGTAATTCAGTTTTTCTTTTATTACAACATTGAACTTCATCTGCCATTGTGTTGCCTGTTCACCTAAGTTGGTTAGGTCCCTTTGAATTTGCTTACAGTCATCTTTGAACTTAATTAACTGAAATAATTCTGTCATCTATGGACTTTGTTACATCACTCCTCACCCCTTTGTCAGAATTGTTAATCGTAGAATTGTAGGAGTGGAAGGGACCTCCATACTTAGTCCTTGAGTGCAGGAACTGGATTAGACAAAGTCTTACCTAGACCATCCTGGACAGTACCATAAAAGTTTGTAATGGCATTAATATTATAATGTTGCCATAATCTTGGGTTAAGTGACTATTTCAACTGACAATATTAAAATACTATTGCCTTTTTATAATTCTGAATTCTCATAATTTAAACTCTCCCATCCTCCTTATGAATAGCAAATGTCAAATGTGTTCATTCTATCTACTAAAAGTAATTAATTTGTCTAGCATGCTTTTAAAAATCTCTAATGACGGAGATTCCACAACCTCCCTAGGCAATTTATTCTAGTACTTAACCACCCTGACAGGACGTTTTTCCTAATGTCCAACCTAAACTGCCCATGCAGCAATTTAACCCCATTTTTTCTTGTCCTGTCCTCCGAGGTTAAAGAGAACAATTTTTCTCCCTTCCACTTGTAATAACCTTTAATGTACTTGAAAACCATTATTATGTCCTCCTACAGTTTTCTCCAGATTAAACAAACCCAGTTTTTTCATAAGTCATGTTTTCTAGACGGTTAATCATTTTTGTTGCCTAGTTCTGGGCACCACATTTCAGGACACAATACTCCAGTTGAGGCCTAATCTTTATTTTTATATATGTATATATATATATGTATGTAAAACACTGCTCAGAGTGATACGCCTCTGGAACTGCTTAGAGTGTGTATCTGTCCAGTCTTAACCTTTTGCTATGTTTAAATTTGTCCATTTATTCATGTTTTAGCTTCCTGTTTCTTACCCAGGAATAAAACAATCTTAAAACAATACTTTTGTGAAATCTGTTTCTGCAGTTCTGTAATCAAACAAGTAGTTTTATTGAACTTGATGGAAACTTGCTAAATGTGATTCTCCAAAATAAGACCTGTTTTAACCCGGTGACCTGCACTTCATAAAGGCATTTGATAAGTCCTTTCAATTCCCCTGAAGCCTTTTTTTCTTTTATAATCTTTGATCAAATTTAGTCCATTATGTGGAATAGGCCCATCATGATATCAGAGGAATTGATATGCTTTGAGTTAATATATTAGAGCTGGTTAACATTTCTGTTACTCTTTTTGATTATTTAAATATATGGGTTTAAACAGTAGAGTACAATGATTCTTAAGGGACATCTACTTACAACTACAATAGAAATCATTGACTTTCAAAATTGCATGAATACTTTACACTTTTATATATTCCTGTAATAACTCTGAACTCCTTCAGGAGTTCTGAATACATTCATATTAAGGTCTAACTCTAATCCACTAGAGTTGGAGTGGTTTATATCCTGAAGCCCTGGACTATGTAGGTGACCAAGAGCAGTTTGTATGTCCATAAAGGAAGTTTTAATTCCGGATCCCTTGGGTTGGAGGCCTGGAAAAGTGAGTTACTGGTTTAGTGCTTTTTGTGGTTGATTTTAAAAGATGCTGTCAACTTGAAATCAGCTCAAATAAATAATATCTTTTGCGTTCATATCTGAACTTTGATTCTTCTCCCAGTTTTTGTGAAGTACAATCATTTTCCAGTTCTGACATTTTTTTTCTTCGTTCTGTGGCTATGGGAGAACACAAATAGTGGAAACTGACTGTACAGGGGACATAGTGAGGTAGATGATAAAAAAAATTGTTGTAAAATAGCAAACTTTAATCTTGGGTTGACTGTAAGATGTTTGTTCTTGACACAACCCTAAATAGCCTTGATCTATTGAACTGAGACCATCTTGCTCCCTGTGATGTTCTGTTGAAGTTGTGGTCAGTGGAGGCACCTCAGCTGCTGGTGTAAGAGAGATGGGGCTATTCTCAGAGTCTCTCCCTGAGACCATGCCTTTGGAACTTACTTCCCACTTTGGTCTGTGTTAGCCAGAGTTTAACTTTCAGGTTGTGGTGAGAGGTTCATCTCTCTTCCTTTGCCCTTATTTAGCTGGGTAGCTGTGGTGTAGGATTCTTGCAGAGAGCTGTTAAACAAAACTTTTATTTTACCAGGTATTTGATCTTGGAGTAACTGATGAGTCTGTCATGTTGTTGGGTTTTTTTAATTTTTTTTTTTTTTTTTTGCAGAAGCTTTTTCATTGTAGGGTAGTAAAAATTGAAATACATCAGGATGCACTTACAGGGTAAAAAGAATCTTAGGGAAGTGATCTCTAAATTGATTATGTCCCTTTAAAGGAGCATTGTTCAGCTCCAAAAACTTCTTTTGCAACTGGAAAGGTAACTACCACAGAGTTTGAGGGTGATGGAGGAAGACTAAAAAAACTGAGAAACTATTATTGGCTCTCAGGCTGCAACTAAAACACTTTATGTAACACAAGGGCCGCCAAACAGTGGATGAGTTTGACTCTTATTACAGTCCCTTGGCTTAATTAGTTAAGGATAATGTTAATCAGAAGAAAGCACACCAGTATAGTAACAAATACATATGCTGTGGCAGGCTGACTTTTTAAAATCCTTTTAAAGTATTGAACAGACTAGTGATTTAATGGTTAGTGTTTATCTCATTAGATGATCAATAGGGTTTAAAATGCTTTAATCTTCACCCTTGCTCTGCTCTTTTTAAACTTCCAGTGGGTGGATGTTGTTCTTATCCAGCAGTGCCAGTTGGAATAGTCTATTTCATGCTGCTTCTCTTGCTGAGCTTTCGTAGAAGCTCTAAGAACAGGATCAGTGGCAATTGCAGCTGCTGTGGGCGTTCTTTTTGTAAACTGAGGAAAAGGAAGCATTTTCTTTCCCATCAATATGTCATATTGATATGAACAGAACATTTTGTAGCCTTGTTTGCTTCCGGAAATATTGCAAAACAAGAAAAAATGACACTGCTACAACTGGTTTAGCTGAACAGGTGTTAGTATGTTTTGTTTATTTACGGGTCTCTAATGTAGATGAGAATCCAACAGGCAGACCTTGTTTATCTCACAGCATTAATCGTGCTTTTTAGGTTGTTCTCCGATTTTAACATATTCAGTTAATAGTAATAAAAATGTAGGAAGTTGTTGTAGTCATAAGAGCTTCTACTGGTGCTAACTCTAGTTCACTTGTACAAGTAGTAGAATCTCTTGGGGTTTTTTTAATGAAATTTCATACTGTAGACCAGTGGATTACCCATTGTTCAGACAAATAGAACTTTCCTATAAGAAAAATCAGAGTGAAACTTACTAGGATCACATCTGTGTCGGATGCTTAGTTCCTGTTATTTCTCATGTGAAAGAAATTGCGATTGGTGAAGTCATATGAGAAACGAGTTTCTTCATCAGAGATCAATAGTGCGGAACAAGAGCCATTGAAATTGTGGAAACTTAATACAGTTGTGACTCAGGTCCATAACCTTTGAAGACATCTTTGAATTTCTTTCTCTGGCATCATGTATCACAAAAGAATTCAGATCTTGCAGGTGCTTCCTACAGAAAAGTTCTTGGATCTGACCTTTTTTCGTTTAAAATTATTTGGCACTCAAAACTGCAATATATATGAGTGCTTCACATTCAACAGTCCTGTGAGATACAGCCATATTATTCTCATTTTACAGAAAGAAAATACAATTTGAGCAACTTGTCTGAAGCCATACGAAGTCTGTTGTAGAGCCTTGGAATGAACCCAGTTACTTAGTGTCAGTCTTTTAACAAGACCATCCTCCTTGGTCACCTTCTCCATGAATGTTCATGCTTCTTGTCGTCTCTAAAATCCTACATAAATCTATTAGTCCCTGCTTTTGAATCTAGTCTTCCTATATTGTTCTCCCTCAATCCATTTCCAGTGATGCCACCTTTGGAGGCTGTCCCTGTTTGTCTGCTTCTCCCACTACAGTCTCCAGGCTTCTAAGGCCTGGTCTACACTCGCAGTGGAGGTTCACGTAACGCCCCTTACATTGACCCCTAAAGTGTGCATCTCTATCGGGCATGTAAGTTCCGTCAATTTAAAGCATGGTAAAAGTCGACCTTATAAAACCACTTCTGCAAGGGGCATAGCACTGAATTCGAATTCCATAGGTTGAATCTGCATCATTGTAGGGAGAGTGCAACATAAATCGATGCCATTGGCCTCTAGGAGGTGTCCCATAATGGCCTGATGTGACTGCTCTGGACAGTCATGCTCTGCTGTAATGTGGCCACGTAAACAGGAAAGAGTTCCTCCCCTCAAGCCCTGGGAAATTTTGAATTTCCAGTTTAGACAGTGTGGAGAGAGCTTTGTAGCTGAACTGCTCATGGCAACTCCAGCTTGGAGTCAACCAGAGGTTTTGGATCTCATCGATCTGTGGGGCGAAAGTGTCTGTTCTGGCTCAGCTCCAAGCCAGCAAAAAAAAAATTTAGATATATACGAGAACATATCTTGTGGCATGTAAGAGAAGGGGCAGAACAGGGACGTGCAATCAGTATAACTGCGCACAATTAATGTGGCATAAATCCACAAAAGCAAGGAAATGAAATGTTAAGCTGCTGGACAGTACACATCTTGTATTCCTTTACTCGTGGGCATGCACTATACCATTGCCACACATCATAGGCTGCATTACAATCTTTACTCTGTCCCCAAGGATGCTAGTTTTCCAATACCCCTGTATTTTGTTCTTTTGCAAACAGCCCTTCACCAACTATCCTCTCCTAATAACCAACGGGTACATCAGATATCCAAAGTTGCTTGCACTGTGGGAAAAATAACCTGGTAAAGGCGTGTTTGGAGAACATGAAAGGGCAGAAGAGTTAGGATTGCAGTATTTGAAGTATGATAGTTCAGGTAATGGCAAGGCATTCAAGGTATGTATTGGAAAAGCGTATCCGTCTCTAAAGTCAGACACAAAGGAGTGGTAGACCTAAATGGTTAGTATGCTGGGATTTTTGTACGTTTATCGTTGAGGATCGTGCTTACTTAATAAATGTGCTTGTGAAATGAAACACACAATGTGTTTCTTTGAATAAAAACTGAGCTTTATGTGCAAAGTGTCCTTTTTACTTGAGGGGAAATTACAACAACCTTATTGGTAAACTACAAACTCCCATCTTCTCACCTCTTAAATTCCTCCTAAAGACTTACGAGAGTCCTGTAGCACTTTAAAGACTAATTCATTTCTGCAGTCATAAGCTTTCGTGGGCTGCAACCCACATCGTCAGATGCAACTCTGGAACTTCCTAAAGACTTACTACTTTGTGATGCTTCCAGGAAACTTACTGGGTAGGTTGTCATCTTTTCATTAAGTAAATAAATAAATTGTTGTTAGCGTGCTGTAGTTCTGTAATCCCCTGAGTTTCTGTGCAGTCCTATTGATTGCTTTCCACCTTTGTCTTCAGCACTGCCTTATTTAGCGCTCTCATTGAATTGCTTTTTAAATTAGTCTGTCAGGTCATTTGGGCAAAAATCATGTCTTCTGTATTGGGAAAATACTTCCATTTGATTTTGGGTGCTGTTGAAACAATTTTTTTTAAACTTCCAGTTTAAAGCATCTCAAATGTTAATGAAAATAACTTATTTACAATATATTTGTGATAGTGTTCCTAAATTTATTTACATGCTTGAAGGTAGGTTTTGTTGGATCTCTAACTTTGTTTCCTAACTAGAATGTTAGTTTCTGTGAAATGCTGTTTGTAAGTATCAAGTGTGTGGTCATACTGAAGAGATTAGACTAATGTGTACCAAACTCTCATTTAATTTATTATTGTTTTATGGAGCTGAAGTTAAGGCTGCCCAACATGTCTTATTATAAGACCCTGTTTTCAGTTGCTTATAACTCTGCCGAACTTCAACAATTTGGATTAAAATTTTTCAGATTGCATGTTCTCCTCAGCTTAATTTTGTTTGAATGTGGGAGCAAAAATGGTTCACAATTTTTGAGAATGAGATTAGGGAAAATATGCCCTTAATTGTGGAAAATGTAGTTTTCTAAAAACCTTTTTGTTGAGAAGTTCTAGGATCTCTGTTTTGGAGCAACAGCTTGAAATTTGTCAGGGAGATTGCTTTTGTTTGAGCCTTTTTCTATTCTGGTGTAGAAGAACACTCAAATTTGGCCAAATGATAAGCCTTTTGAAAAATCAGATTGCACATACGTATTAGAGATTTGTTAGAATTTGTTTTAGAAGTTCTCTGAAGATTCCCTGAACTGAGCATGGTCTGACTGAGAGAAGCTGGGGCTGAGGTAAGACTTTCCTTACAGCTACTCCTGGCTGTTGTGGCACTGATCACCTCTCCTGTTAACTCAATGCTCTTGCGGTTGGCTCCCAGGCAGTATGGAGAAGAAGCTCCCTGACTGAAATCCAGAGAGTCAAGGAGACTGTTGTCTGTGGGACCTCTGCCTCATTTGTTGCAGAAGTTGCAAAGTGTGAGAATGAGGCAGGGGATGGTTAAGGCAGCAGTAAGCTGCTCTGGAGGATGGATTCTAACCTTGCCTCTACATCCTCTGTGATAAATGGGCAAAGTCAGTTAAAACACCACTTTCACAAGTGGTTGCTCACTGTATGTTCCTTGTTTTCTGGGTGTTCAACTTGAGAAGCTGAGATCTTATTTTCAGTAGTGTTGCTCAATCGCAGAAGCATCTGAAGTCAGTGGTATCTGGGCTTTGAACATATATGAAGTGCTATATAATGCTAAGTGCTCTGCAAAATCAAGCTCCAGGCATCAAATTGAGCACCTAGAAGTCTCCACTATTTTGACTTTCATGTCTCTGTATCTCAGTTCCTGATCTGTAAAATAGGGTTCATAATAGCACCTGACCTTATTTTATAAAAAAATATAATTCACTCTTTGTAAAATACTCAGGTACTGTAGCGATGAGTACCGTAGAAACATCTTTGAGGAAATAGTGAGTAGTGGGGTTACACATTAGACAACAAAGGTAAAACAAAGTACTGAGTAGCTGCTTATTTGGTGAGCACCCTCCAGTCTTAATTTTTTTTAATTTTTATTTTTTTATAGTTTTTGCTTTGTAATTTGACACTTACTTTACATTAGTGCTTAGAGGCCACAAACAAGTTGGGCCCAATTGTGCTAAAATATACATATAATAAATTCCTTGCCTCAAAGCACTTGTATTTTTTTGACCCTGTGCATGATTGTGGATTCTGGACGTGGAATGGAAAGGTTCTTTCCATGGTCTGGCTTGTACTTCATGCTTTTTTAACATCTCTCCCTGAAAGTTACTGATGAACCATCAGAAGTGATGCTCTTCCTGGAAGATTTCATTGCTCTGTAGAGTCGCTTTGAAGACTCCTTCTATGCTGCTGCTTTTGTTTCTGCAGCCTTCACCTGAGCTCAGGCATTTCTATCTTTCCTGCACCTCTTCTTTATTTCTTTGTCCTTTTCTCTGTATCTTGTATTCAGCTCTAAGACTTCTGCCTTTGTTTTGCACTATTCCGTTTTTGCCTTCAGTGCTTTCTGCTGGTCAGTCAGTACCAATGTTCCATATGTAATCCATGTGTCCTTTCACCCACTACATTCTCTGCTGTTTTGATTACCATCTTCTTCCAGTTTGACCATCTATCTTCCAGACTTACATCAAGCTGGTATTGTAAAACATTGGAATAGTTGCTGAATGCAATCTGATCTGCATTTTTGTCCTTCTCTACTGCTATAATGCTTTTTGTCTGTGTTCAGAATCTTTTTGAGTTTCAGTTGTAACATGACCACTAAGAGGTAATGATCTAAGTAAGCCAGCATCTGTTCTTCTGCTGACTGTGACCATCACTTGGAAAAGATGCCCACCCTCTTATATACACACCTGGTCTATCTGGTTGACAGTTGGATTGTGTGGTGATCTGCATGTGAGCTTGTGAATTCTCTTGTGCTGGAAGAGACTGCCCTCAACCTTTAGGGTGTTCTGTATCACAGAGATTCAAGAGCTGTTTGCCATTATTAGTTTGGATGCTTTCTGTTGCTGTTCCCATGACTCCTTTCTGTACAGTAGAGTTGTTGCTGATTTGTGCATTGAAATCGCCAATCATCCACTTGATGTCATGGTTAGGCATGTCATCCAATACACTCCAGAAACAGGTGCAGCAAGTATCCCTTTCACTTTTCCTTGACATGTGTTGGTGAATATGTTTGGGTTATTGTATGCTTCACATCTTGTTTGCAGCCTAGTGGTGGTGGTTCTGATATTCACTGGCTCCCATGTCAACAGGGTCTATGCTGATGTAATCAGTGTAATTGCTACACTCCTTTCATGCTTTCCTCCTCCTGAATACAAGAATATAGCACCATCAAATACTATTTTGCCTCTCCTTGACCATCTCATCTCATTGATGTCAAGTATGTTCAGATGGCTTTTTTCATTTCCTGTGTAACCATCTGTGACCACTTCTAGCTCTCTGAAAAGTGAGATGTTCAAGGGGAAGTGGTTTCTGATGCCCAGAAGGTTGCTCAGATGCAAGTCTTCTGGGGAAGGAAGCTGAAGTGATTTTTGAATCAGGAATCTCCCTGTGTACAGCATATGACCTCAAACAAAATTCATGAGCTCTTCATAGGTATCTAACAGACAGCAGACTCTGTTTTTGATGTGGGATTTGTTTGCCTTCTCTGTTATTTACCTGTATGTTGGACTGGAATTCTAAAGAGGGGTAGGACAAGCCTAACAGTAAAAAGGTCCATAATGTAAGTGGTCTCCCATTGAAATTGAAACACCTTACACAATAGGCTGTTGCCTACCAGAAGAACTAGTCTTCTCAGGTAGACTGGTAACTAAGTAACAGATCACCTGGCAGGGATTTGATCACCTGATGAAGCCAGTCAGGAAGGCATCTGAAAAAGGGGGCTGGAGGTAGTAAAAGGGTCTCTTAGCAGCTATGAGGAAGAGGAAGGAGCGACCATGTGAGAAGTCATGTGCAGGGAGTGAAAGGATGTTGGACTACTTAAAGCAGTCTGGCCTCTTCCCAGAGAACTCTTCAGAGTGGCAAAGAAACAGAGGCAGGGAAAATATGAATGGGATATTCACTATTGTGTCTAGATATGTGTATCTCTCATGCTATGTAAATTATTAATTTAGAATCCTGTGTAAAATCTGAGTCAGTTTGCTTTCATTATGGCATACCCCTGAAAAAGTAAACTTTTGTAAACCTGAAGGTTCACATCTTCAGTGAGATTCTGGGGAAAGTGCAGTTGCTGCTGGGAATGTCTGGGGGAGATATCACAAGTTTCAGGACCTATGTAACTGGACCGCAAGGTCTTTGCTGCCAAGAGGGGTGTGGATATGAGGTCTGCACCTGGAGTGTGTATCCAGAGGCCCAAAGCCAGAATAGTACCTAAACTCTGCCCAACTCTAGAAAGCTAAGGGCATGTGGGATTCAGCAGTCTGTTGGTTATCCAGCTAGGGCAGGAAGATCAGATCTGCGAATATAGCAAGGGCAAGGGTTCCCAAATTTTTAGTTGGCATGACCCAATTTTTTTTATTAACTCCAGGGACTCCAGATGGCATGGAGGATGGCATTTTGAAGAGTGAAATGACGTCCTCTATGCATTGCGACTTTGCCCGTACCTTACACATGAGGTCACGCTTTGTGGAGCAAAATAGTGCGTGCAGGACACCAGGAATCACCATGACTCCATCTGCTGATGGTGTAACCCTTTTTAGGGTCATGAGCCACAGTTTGGTAACTGCTGAGAAATGGGTTTCAAAAAGGAGATACCAGGTGGAGAGAGATCCTATTGCCCAGAAAAATGGGATGAGTTAAAAGTGCTATCCAAGTGAGTATCTGGTTTTCTGCCTGACTGCGGAGAACAAAATGGGATAGGCTGAATTACAGCAGCACTGGCCTGTCAGATGGGAGGGAGACCAGAGGGACTGAGTTGGACTGGAGTAAGGGGAATGGAGCTGCTACAGGGACAGAGCAATAGAATGACGTTATCTGTCAAAGGGGAAGAGGATGGGTCTAATATATAGTCACATATACAATATTGGGGGAAAAGAAGTTGAGAATTGGAAGAAATGCACTGCTAAACATGCCTGAGGTTGGACCTCTATTTAATGTGGTATCTGTTAGTGTTTTGATCCTGGGATGATGAGAAAAACTAGGTCTGGGCTTTTCAGATGTGGTCAGATAGTTCAGGCTGTCAGGAATGGAAGCAGTAGTTTAATTTGTAAACCATGCTAGAGAGTCTTAGTAGTTAAATAAACTGCAATTTGATTAGTTGCTGCTGCAAAAGACAGTACGATGTAGTTTTAGGAGGGAAATGGTGTCTAATATTTTTACAGTCTTGCAGTTTAAAACCTACCTGCAGCTGCTCCTAGGGTAAAGCAGTTTAATTTGCAAATCAATCCTTGGCTTGTTATCTGTTAGAGATCTTTTTTTAAATAAAAAATAAAATCATCCAAGATTGCTGGTATATAAAAGAGACAAAATGAAAAATGTTTCATCGATAGAAAATACCCTGTTTTTGGGGGGATGGGAGATGGGGCTAAAAACTCTATTGATTCAGGCAGATGAAGACATTAGGACAAGCATTAGGCCCAATGCATTGCATTAGGCTAATGCAAACTGTAGAACAGTGGTTTTCAATCTTTTTTTCATTTGCGGACCCCTAAAACATCTCAAATACAGATACAGACCCCTTTGGAAATCTTAGATGTAGTCTGCATACCCCCCGGGGTTCAAGGACCACAGGTTGAAAACCACTGGAAGAGTATGCTACGGAGTGCGGCATAAGCACTCTTTACATAATTTGTGGAAAGCAGCATCCCCATGAGTGCCTTTAAAAACGATTAAATATTTTGTGTAATTTGCACTGGAGAAGGTGGGTTTAGAATTAATTCCCTATATGCACGTGCAACTTGCACGGAAGCAGAAAATTTTGTCCCTAAGAAGCTTCTATATTCTGCTCTGTAAAAAAAGTAATATAAGGCAATCCAGCAGTTTGCTGCCATCAGATTTAAGACACTTTGAAGTTTCTCTCAGAAAAAATAAAGGAGTAAAAATGAGACCATGGCACAATTGTCCAAAACAACAAAACAGAATTCTGTCAGGAAGTATTTAATTTAAATGAACTTGTGAGAATGAGACCACAGCTCAGCTTGTGATCACAACGTTTCCTTTTAGGTAACCAAATTTTAAGTCTTAGCTGCCTGTGGGACAGTGATTATTTTTTCCCAAGCCTGGGAAGACAAAATGAAAGCTCAGTGAGGAAAATAGATACAATCCAAAGGGGATAAAGAACAGGAAGAAAAAGGGAGAAGTTGCTTACTTCTAGTCATTTCAGTCTTAAACTTTGGAAATTCCACCTGTAAAAGACAGGATGATTAGGTTCCCTGATTTGGAATTTTTAAGAGAAATTGGGTTTATAGTCTAGGTTGCTAAAATGGTTGGTCATTTTATTCTGATCAATAAAGCATCCTCTGTAAACAGTTGAGATTTTCTATTAATTTATCATAGAAACAGTGTTAGATTTTTTTAAACCACTTCTTTGTTGTGATTCCTTTGTATGAATTCTTTTTTAAAAAAAAGAAGCAGATAAATATAACCGTTAGTGACAGGGAGTTGAGACCTGAGGTTTGTTCCCAGTTCTGCCACTGACTTTGTGTAACCTTATAGAATACAAGGATAGGTTATTTAATCTTCCCTGTACTTCATTTCCCCTTCTGTTAAATGATAAACATATTTATCTACTGTTTTATTTTGAGGCTCTTAGATGAAGAGCTCATCTGTATGAATGCCAGAGTTAAGTGTCTTCATACCTGGTCGATTCCAGTCTATGTAGGTGGCAGAGAAAATTTCATGTTGGTCTCCTGCAATTCTTAGTAGTTAACTTTCTCAGGGAATCCTGAGATTGACAAATCTTGTTTTTTAATATCTTTCACTAACCTTTCAAGAGATTCATTGCATAGACTGAAAAACTGTACATTTACAAATTGCTTAATATATTAAACAACTTAAATACTCTCTCTCAATTTTAGTCATTCTTTAATTTCTCAGTTGTAATGATGAGTGGTCCTGGCATTACATAAGACAATACTTTTGAGTTATAAGTAAAGGCTTATTCCTTCATAGTGAGCTGTTTCTACTGTTTAGCTTAGCATTCTATGCAGTGTGATTTAAACAAATAATAATGAATACAGTCCTTCCTTAATTTTCCTATGTTTTGATATATATTACATATACTTTGTTCTGAGACTGCAATAGTTAGGCACAATGTATAGGTTTAGGACTGACAATATTTGGAACTAATGATTTCACATAACATGTTATTAGTATTACAATTGTGTTTAGACCTAGTAATGTTGTTGGAGGAATTCTAAACAAGTCTCAATTCAATAAGATTTCAGATAGTATCCATTCTCTGAATGTAAACTGGAGGTTGGAATGCTTGCTAATGTGGTAATGAAGACTACTCTTCTAACGTTAAATAATCAACAGTTACCAGAAACTTACTTTATTTTCAAATAATTCATTAGGATTTTATTTTAAAGGGATAAATCTTTTGTATTTTTATTTTTGAGTACTCAAACTTTAGTTTAAGAACTTTACACAGGTGTACAACCTCAAACACTGATGTTTATTTTGATTCTTTTGAAAGTGTATCAGTGCCACTTGAATCACATCACTATTATTAACTGTGGAAGAAATATGAAAACAGTACCTTTTTTGAGGTAGATAATGAAAACGGGTATGGTTAGTCAGTTTTGTTGTCCAAAACTACACTTTTCAGATGAGCCATTTTATGACTTTAAAAGAAACTATAATTTTGTCCTTTACTATTGAGAGTGCCTCATACACATTCTTTCTCTTCATTGTCATCACAAGTCACCTTGGTGCCCAGATGAACTATACCAGATGCAGTATGGGGAGAGAAGGTTGCAGTGCTATTGGTGGTCCTTCCCACTCATGTTGGAACATAGGAATTGCTGTACTGGATCCGAAGAAGGTGTCTCTCTTGTCCAATAACTTGTTGCCTATAATGGTCGGAATCAGCTGCTTCAGAAGGAGGTGGAAAAAATCCTGTAGAGGGTACCTATAATAAGGCCCTTTTTTCAGTTTTATTTTGTTTTAAATTAATTTAAAATGTACGTGAAATCATTAAAAACCAAAAATGAAGAGCCAGAGGGCAAGAGTTTGGGGGGTTGAGGGCTAAGAGATAGCTGGTAGTCACAGAAGGCAATGGGCAGAAAAAAGAGTGAGGGGTACTTTCCACTCCCTGTGGGACTTTTGCTGCAACAGTTGAGCAGCCTTGGCTCTTGGGATTGGGCCTCTGTCTCTCTCACTTTCCCACTGTTCCCACTGAACTGAGCAGGGCTGAAGCGCTCCTGTCTAACAGGAAAAGCAGACAGTTTATCTTCTGATTTCCTGCCAGTGTCACTCCCTCACTGTGAAGTTGGGAGAGAGGACAGGCAGGGAGCTAGCTGACAGGAGCAAGGCAGTCAAGCCCCTCGTGGCTGGCAGGACCAGACTTCCTGCCTGTCTTGCTCCCCCTTTGCACATTAAGAGTTGCCAACAGTAAGTTACCTTCCCCTGCACAGGCACACTGTGCCATCTGGGAAGGACTCTGCAAGGCAGGAGATGTATCTAGGGAGTTCTAGCACTTGAAAATTTGGGTTAAAAGTAGTAAAACATGAATACTTTTTTTCAAAACCTGGGCATTTTTCTGAGAAATAAATACAACCCAAAATGAAGGGCCGTACCTAACTTGCCTCTAGGGAAAGCTGCTTCTTACTATCCTTAGTTAGAGAGGGGGTTATCTCCAGTTACCCTGGAAGTGAGTGGTAATCTTTCCACAGGCTTCTAGGGATTGAATGAGGCCCTAAAGCATGAAGGTTTATATCCCCTACAAAACTTTTTTTAAAATTATTTATTGTTCTGTCTATTTCATAAACAAATATTGGTGGTGCATTTCTTGAGTAATGCACTAAAACAATTGCAAGTGTAACTTTTGCCATTTACATTACACTAGTTTCAGTTTTGTAACTTTTCTGCTTGATGACAATTTGATACAGTACCAGCAGTATGTTGCTGTGTCTGTGAATGAAGCCGGAAGTCTAATTAGTAATAAAGACTACTAGTAGCTTTTGAGACTTTGGGGGGAATTGTTTGTGAGAGTGGTTAGAAGAGGGAAATGCAAAAGCTAAAATATCTCACTTTTGAAAAGTATATTTAAATCAGTGTGGTGCAGACTAAATGCTTTGTCATTCTGGCATACTAGTTAACTGTGCTGTTTAGAACTCTGTATGTCATATTTCCAGCAATGTTTTTGTTCCAGTAAAGTATTTGTTAGAAATATTGTGATCTAAAATATTTAGAAAATCAGCTTGGAAACAGGCACTAGTCTTAAAACTTTCTTATGGGTAAGGGGTTTATATTGGCATACTCATCCAAATCTTTGAAACATCTATTTCAAATAAGCAAACAAATTATAGTACATTTGTTCTGCTTAATAATTGTTGTTTGAAGTGTATATATTTGCATCGTTTCCATCATTTGAAAATTAAAATTAAAGCTAGAATTTTAGGAAGAGATGTGGTTATTTAAATTCCTGTATAAACTTATGATTTGTGGGGCCTGAAGAGAACTACAAAAGTTTATTGGGAAAGGGATAAATGTGTGAAGTCAGCTGCGGCTTAGTTGACTATAACAGCTTTCCTGTTATGCCTTTTACTTGGAACAGCATTTTGTTTGTGTGTTTAAATGGTTTCAGGGTGAACTCTCTGCCTCCGTCTGCTTCTCAAAGATTTAATAGAATGCTGTAGTGTTGTAGTCTCATGTCGTAAAGAAAATACTCTAAATTATCAATTTTTTAAATAACACTTTTTTCAAAATAAGTAAAACTAATTTGTGTACCACATCCTTGATTATTTTTTTTAAATGTTCACTAACTCACAAATTGAAAATTCTCTCAATAAAATATCCCAGTCAGTACCAATTAAGAAGGCCTGTCTTTATGGAAGTGCAGGCTACAGTCTCATAGTTAGGCATGTCAGAATTCAATTTTTTTTATCATTTTGGTTATATTATCTATGTTCATCTTTAAATATGTTTTTGATCTTCATCCATTTTAAATTTTCAGTCTTGGAAAATTATGGGAAATATACAAAGTTAATATCCCTAAACTCTTAAGTCTTCAAGCAGCATTTTTCTTTCTTTGCCTATCTGTAAATTTCAGTGATCAATTGAAATATATTTTTAATAGTTTGTACGTATCCTATGAAATCAATGTTGACTGATTAAAAATCTTTTTTTTTAAAGACTACACATAAGGGTGAGTCTTATATTTAAAGCAGGATTCAAGTTTTATATACAGAGTGCAGCACATCCTTCACAATTACTGAGTACACATTTTTCTGAGAATTTTCAGGTAGACCCAATAATGAGTTAAAATAAACTTTTAAATGGGTCCTTGAAGAAATTTATGGCAGACGTTTTCTGATCCCAGTAATCTTAATAATGGAGTAAAGCACTCTTCCGTGAGTTAAATATATGGAAAGTTTGCAATCTCATGAATAGGTTACTTCAAAGAAAGTAGGTTGTCATTATGTCACTTTATTGGTAACTTTTATGTAAGTGTTAAGAAAGTAATGGAAAGGGCAAATTCAGCACCTGAGATTGCTCTTAATTGGGGCCATTATGACACAACCATTGGTAATGCAACCAGTCACCTTCCTCTAGAGCTAATTTTGCATGTTATAATTCTGTTAGTTGAAATGAGTCAAAGGTATGAGAGGGATTGGACTTGAATATTGAGTTCTCATAAGCAGGGTGGATAAAAATCAATTATTTAAATTTTTATTTAAATTTTGATTTTTGTAACTGAGGTGTGTTTAAAAAATCTATTTAAAATTGTTTGACAACCAATATTAAAACCTAAACAGACTATAATCTGTTACAAAAATATAAAGCAGCACATCTGCTGCAATATTTTAAAGGTAGTTAAGCCACTGAATTGGCAGAAATTGCTTGATAAGCACCTGGAACCAGAGTTTGTTGAAAGCAGTATCCTCTTTTGCAAGACCATAGCGAATATTTTCTTCATGTAGGTTTATAAAGCTAGTTCATTCAACAACTACTTCATTTCAAGTTAAGAAATCATTTGGGAGTTCAAAAAGCTGGAAAGCTTGTTTTCCAATCTATGAATAAAAATTAGCTGTGAGATGATAATTTACTAGTTCTAAAATCTTAAAAGATGTGACCAGAAACAATCAGTTCAGTTTACTAGTTACAAGTATACTTTGTTTAATAAATCAGTTAGTTTTAACTGTAAAACATGTTTTGATAGACTTTTCATGTATATCCAGCTCATTTAAAGTAGTTTTATTTAACTAGTAAATCTTAAATGCTATTTTTGCATTTTTAATTGAATTTGAATTTCTATCCAAATATAGTAAGTAAAATCACCAGTAAAAAATCTAATCTAATAAGAAGTGCTTTATTTACCATTTTCTAACATACTCAGATTCTTATTTTTTATTAAATGGTGGGTGTGGGTGTGGGTGTGTGGGAGAGGGAGGTTACCGTTGATCCACTGGATCATGGAGTACATGTAAAATATGGATGACAAGCCCATCTGAGAGCGACACAACTTGTTACAAGTTTCACAGGCCCAAGTGTTGTCTGAGTTGGTGTCCAAGATTACAGCACACTGATTTCTTCTTTCTTCATTTGCTTCCATCCTCTGGATCAAAGCCACTTCATGTTGCGCTTCACCCAGTGCCAGATGTTCCCTCCAGATTGAATAGGATTCTTTGCACTCCTCCTACCTGTCTACATGAAGATTGAATGACTTCATATAAAGGCAACCCCATTTTCTAGAGCCATCTTGAATCTCACTGTACAAAATACTCTTGGAGATAAGGTCTCCCCCTATTCCCCTGACATGACTGAACCATTGCATCCTCCTCTTCTTGATAGTAATTTCTAAGTGTGTCAATCTTGCACCCTCCAGCATCTCTGTGTTTGGTATTTTGACTTCCTGCTTTATTTCCAGAATTTTATGCAGGCATCTCATGTGAAAGCTGTTCAGTCTCCTGTTATGCCTGGCATATGTAGTCCATTTTTCTCACCCATAGAGCAGGAATGACACCACGCAAGCCTCATATATTCGAATCTTCACTTTAGCTGATAGTTATTCCATGCATGTTTCTGTAACAGCCTGAAATTCCTAGCTGCTTTTCAGATGCTTTTCAGGGGCGCAGCTGAACAGTGGCTTATATATAACATCTTAAGACTCTCAAGATATTAATTTGCAGTAGAGAGGATAATTTATTAGTTGCGTGTCTGGGATGTGTGTAAACTCTCTTGTGAAGTTGAAAAATAAACACCCACCCCAACTGCCCAAATTTTGCTATTTGATGGAATACTAGTGTTTCAGTGATACAGGAATAAAAAGATGAACAACAGTCACCCTCATCCCATATGCCACAAATTTGAACTTTGTGGACCATTTAGTTTCCAGTTTTTAGAATCCCTTGGTATATTGTATCTGTTTCTAGTTTCTAGTGGTTTTTACATCAATTTTTAAACTGTTATTGATCTCACTGAACTGCAGGGCTTTAACTCTGATTTAACATTGCAGTAACTGAAATGAGAGTTTTTGTGTACAGTGTGGTCAAATATAATCCAGACTTTTATAATTCTATTGGATTGACAAGTAAGGTACTCTTCACTGGCCAATAAAATATTACTTTTTGCATCATAGTAAAGAGAGGTTGAGTTGACTCTTTCCTCCTGTGCTGGTAAGTTATTCATGAGGATTTTAAAGACTTAATATTATTTGATAAGAGGATAACATTGAAATCTATTCTATATTAAATTATTTGGAAGTTAGTATCACTGAGTCTGAAATTCAGATTTCCAGCTGAGTATGAGAGTAGTGATGAAAGGTTAATAGCTGTGTTATACTAAGGGTTTGTACGCACTACAACTTACGTTGGTATAATTTATGTTGTTCAGGGGTATGAATAAGCCCCTCCCCTCAAGCGATGTAAGTTACACCGACTTAAGCTCTGGTGTGGACAGTGCCATGCCAGTGGGAGAGCCTCTCCTGTCAACATAGCTACCGCCTCTTGCAGAGATGGTTTTATTATGCCAGCAGGAGAGCTCGCTCCCATTGGCATAGAGCATCTTCACCAGATATGCTATAATAACACAGCTTCGTTGTGGCAGCTGTAGCACTTTTAGTGTAGACTAGCTCTGAGTCAACAGAACATCTACCATTGAAGCAGACACTTATGTCCTCCAATATTCAAGTTTTTTTTAAAAGTGGGTAACAAAGCCATTTCCACTCTTTACAGGAGCTGATGTACTTTCACAGATAACTTAATAAGCATCTGACTAATTTGGAAGCAAAACATTAGGACATATCATGCTTCGATTATTTCCTTAAATAATTACAAAAGAGAGCCTAACAAGCATTTAGGTTAAACCTATTACAAAAATTTATTAAAGGTAATTCTCTGATACTATTACTCATTGAAACTGTAATGCAGAGATGGATTAGATCTTTTGTCCATTCATCTTAACTTTTTTGGAGCTGTGTGGATGTTTAATTGCAAGTCCCAATTTCCAAATGTAGATTAAGGCTTGGGAGAGGCTTTCTCACCTACCAGTATTTATGTAAATGTAGTTACAACTAGGGAGCTAGGTTTTTGGAAAGCCTTGCCTACATTTGGAAACTCACCTGTTTCTGATAACATTGAACATCAATATTTTCACATTAACCAGTGCTGAAAAATCTTTTCCGTAAGAGTAGACATGGCCAATAGTGTTCTATTTAGGCTTTGTCATCACAGGTGTGCGTATTCAGTTACTGGACTGTGTACATGTTCGCTCATGCTTTCTATACCTGCGCCGAATGTCCACATATTGCTGTGTTGGACATGGGTATAACACTGTGCCCACACATCTACCCATCTCCACAGTGCTGCTGGTGTTGCGTGACCACAATGTTACCATTTCAGGGGTAGTATTTCAGGGTACTGTGTGTCAAAGGGTGACACTCTAGCAACCACTTTGTTGTTTGTTGTTGTTGCCTCCTGCCTTCATGCTTTTGCCGAGGGTATTTCCTGATCATGTTGCCCCTCTTTCCCTGCCAAACTGGGTGGAAGACGTGGAACAATCGGATGATGTGGTTCTGCTCCTGCTCCTTACTTTGGGACAAATGGTTATGCAGTGGAATAGGTGATTGGTGAGATGCTGGTTATGCAATGGATAGGTGATTGGTGAGACAGAACAGACCTTGAGAATCAGTGATAATTCATTCAACTCAGAAGGTACAGATGTGGTGAATGCTTGTATTGCCACAATTTGTCCTTGGGTGGATCATCGCTCCTGATATAGTAGAACCAGCCAGTGTTGTGGGGTCACATTATTTTGGAAATCTGGGATGACCAAAACTCTTTGGAACTTCCAAATGAGGAAACAAAACTTCATGGAGCTGTGTGAAGAGCTTGTTCCAGAACACTCAATTAAGGGAAGCTAACTGGTGCAGAAGTGGGTGGCTATTGCCCTGTGCAAGCTGGCAACACCAGACAGCTATAGGTTTGTTGCAAACCACTTTGGAGTCATGGCTTTACAGGTTTGAGAGGTAATTAATGTGATCTACTAATGGGTGGCTGCTGTAAGAAAAGTTACAGAAATAATAGCTGGATTTGAGAGGATGGGGTTTCTGAACTGGCAGGGGCCATCAGTGGCACCCATATCCTAATACTTTGCCCACCGCAAGGGACAAGTGAGTATGTAAACCAAAAAGGTTACTATTCACTTGTTCACCAAGGCTTGTAGAACCACAGAATGCACATGTGGGAAACACTGGAAAAGTTCATGACACCCCAGTGCTTAAGTGATCAGGATTATAACTAAAGGGTAGGAAGAGACTTTATTCCCTAGAAATAGTATATTCTGTACTGTATTTGTGCCAACTGTTATTTTGGGGGACCACATGAACCTGTACCCCAACATCAGTTACTCTGGAAAAGGGGAATTCAGTTACAAGCTCCGTAGCTGCAGAATGGTCACGGAATGAGCATTTGGAAGACTAATTTAATTGGCACTGCCTATACCAGTGTTTCCCAGCCTTTTTGGCTCACAGGCCACAGATATCATTTTTACAACACTGAAGGGCCACCAGTCTCCGCAATCAGATGCCCCCCACCTCTCGCTGCACCCAGACAGAAGGAGTTCAGCAAGGCTCTCCCATCCCCCTGGCTGCAGCAGGGAAATCGCATACATCCTGTAGCCCTGTGAGCTCCACCTGGGTCCCTACACAGTGGCTCCTTTGTGTAGCCAGGGGGATGGAAGATCAGTATTGCCCTCCCTCTGGCTTCAGCAGGGACCCTAGCACCTATGGATCTAGGCAGAGTGCTTTGCCATGCTTCTTGCTATAGCTAGGGAGAGGGGCATGCTGATCTCTCCCATCCCCTTAGCTGCAGCAAGGGGCGAGCACCGGTCTTTTAGCCCTGTGGAAACGTGCTTTGCCTGGGTCCTTAGGCAGAGGCTCCGTTCTGTAAGAGGGGAGCTGTAGGCCACCTTGAAAGCCCCCATGGGCCACTTTTGGTCCCCGGGCCACAGGTTGAGAACCACTGGCCTATACAACCATCTGAATGCCACATTGGCAAATGCAGTTCATATAATCATCGCTTGCTGCACACTCCATAGTTGTGAGGGTAAAGGGGAGTGCTGTCTTCCTCAGTGGGTTCAGGACATGTCTGGTTTACAAACTCTGCAGTCAATGGGATCCCACCCATGTGTACACTAGTCCTGGTTCCCAGCAGGCAAGGGAAATCAGGGATGCCAAATGTGCATACATTTTCGTACAGCAGGGAAGCAGAGGATGACATCTGCCTGTGCCAGCAGATGCCTTTACATCCTGAATAGCTGCTGGAAAAGCACATGAAGGAATTTTGGGCACATACATGTAGGGCTGTGTGGCTACAGGGGAACAAAACCCTCACAAAACTAAAGGTCACTTGCCATTCATTCTTATGACACAGCATGCATTAAAGACAGTAACCCTGTTGAGGTGGCCAGTTATATTATCTCAGGTTTGGGTTTGAGTTGTGGAGGCTGGTGGCCGAGTTCTAATGCTGTAATTTTGCAATGTTTTTGGCTTGGTCTACACTACTGAGTTAGGTCGAGGTAAGGCAGCTTACCTTGACCTAATTATGTCCATGCTGACACTTGAATGCTGCTTCTGCTGAAGTAAGTGGCCTGCTATACCGACATAACTCTTCCACAAGAGGCGTAGCGCTTATGTCGGTGTAGTTAGGATAAGGCAATGTACATGTAGACAGGGTGTTACTTATTTCTGCTGTTGGCTGTCATTTTTGTCAGTTTCACAGCTGCTGTTGTCTCCACTCTGCACCCTGGGCTGCCTCGGTGAAACTGACAAGAACGTCAATTTCACAGAGGATCTGCTCCCTGTTGTGCAACTGAGCCTGCACTGGGCTCACAGCTGGGGCTGTTATCCCAGGGCGATGGGTGGCTCCCCATGGCTGTCAGTGCCTCACGCTTGGTTGTCAATGCCCACAATGCCTGTGTAGTTTTCCTAGCCTCAGAGTTCTTTGCTAATACTTGAAAACGAATGACAGCGTGGACTTTCCACAATAATGAGACATAAAAATCGAAACATAATATAATTATCATATTGTCTTTTTCCTTCCTTTTCTGTTTAACTTGGTTAAAATCACCATTTTCAGCTGACTGTTTGCTATATGTAGGCGTAGCACTTCGTAAAAATTATTTTGTTATTAAGATAACGCTCACCTCTCTATTCCCCAGCCCCCTTCCCAATCAACAGTGTTGGTGTTGCTGTTGAAATAGGAGCCTGTCTATGCCCTCCACTCCAGCCGGGGCTGTCAGCCAAGAGATTGTAATGGGAGCAATCGCCAGGAAAAGTCTCTCTGCGTATAAAATGATGGGTTCTAAATTAGCTGTTGCTACTCAGATCTTAGCATCGTTGTTCTCTGAGTAGCAGAGTAGTTCTCTGAAAACATCCATTCAATGTGCTACAGCAGTCAAAAAAGCAAAGAATCATTAGGAAAGGGACAGAGGAGACAGAAAATATCATAATGACACTATAAATACATGGTATACCAACATTTGAATACTGTGTGCAGTTCTGGTTGTCTAACCAAAAAAGATGCATTAGAATTAAAAAAGGTACAGAGAAGAGCAACAAAGATGATAAGGAGTATGAAGCAGCATATGAGAAGAGATGAAAAAGACCGCGACTCTTCTTGGAAAAGAAAATGAAGAGGGAATATTATAGCGATTTCTAAAATCATGAATAGTGTGGTAAGGAAGTATTTACCCTTCACATAACACAAGAACCAGGGGTCAGCCAATGAAATTAATAGGCAGCAGATTTAAAACAAAGATAAGGACGTATTTCTTTGCATAGTGCATCATCAACCTGTGGAACTCATTACCAGGGGATGTTGTGAATGCCAAAAGTATAATTGGATTAAAAAAAGAATTAGATAAATTAATGGAGAATAAGTCCATCAATGGTTATTAGCCAAGATAATCAGAGATGCAACACCATGCCTTGGATGTCCTAAACCTCTAACTGCCAGAAGCTGGGAGTGGACAACAGAGCAGATCACACAATAATTTTCCTATTTTTGTTCATTCCCCTGAACCTGTCATGGCTTCCCAAGGGAGCTCACAATTTGGGAATCAGTAGCTTAAGAGGACAATAGAGTAATCCCTTAAACGTTCTTCTCAATCCCCAGAGGAACAAGAAAAAATACTGGAATTTTATTTTTTAAATGTTATTGGAACAAAAGTTGCCAATTTCTTTAAAGCTGGGCTTCATATTGGTAACATTCAAAAAAGAAAGTTTATATGCAGACTAGCCTTTTAGCAATTAGAAATAAAATCGCTGTCTGCTTGGAAAATTTGTGCCACATTAGACTAGGTTGGCCTAGCAAGATAGAGACAAAAGTGAGATTTTATTTGTTCGAGCTTGGATTATTTTAAAATCTTTTCTACTCTGTTGTGACCCCTTTTGTTGTTCAGTAATTGAAACATGAACCCATTAATCTTTAGAAATTTTTACAATTGTATAAAAGAAAAATTCACAAATGAAAGGTGGTAAGAGGCAACACATTAGTACAAGACATTTAGAATACAACTTTAAACTATTAAGTTTCTACCTTATTAAGATTAAGGGTCTTGTATTGTACTAAAGTCCTCTAAAACTCATACAGTATCTACTTTTTGTGTCTTTGGAGAAATGTAATGAAAACAGTGCCTTTATCATAGTAGCAGTCTTTAGCAAGCTAGTGCACAATATACTAATCAGCTATGAAAAGTGGTGCACTTCTCTTAAATGCTTCAGAAATTTTAATTTTGTATTAAAAAGAAGTGTTACTAAATCTCTCGATGTATACTGTTGCCCTAGCCAGTGTTCTCGATTTTGTTTTTGCGTGCTAAGGACACACAATGTAACCATACATATGTGTTTAAAAAACTAAATAAAACAAGCCAGGTTAAATTATTTTCAATCCACTGACCTGTAGTTCTGTTTGTATATTGCCCTTCCTTCCATATGGGTACCTGCTACTCTGTCAGTTGAGGTACTAATTAGTTTTATCTGCCTTAATCCCACTTTTGGGAGTAGGGCTAAAAGATTATTCTTTTGGCTATTCCTGTCATGTCAGATAGCTCCTGCTGGCACCTAAGTGGAAACATATTGGAGAGGTTCCTTTCTGAGCCCTTGTTGGGCAGGGCCCTTTCTTTCAGGCAAGAATCTTTGCTCTTTTTTCTCACTCATTTTCTCTCACCACAGTTTAGCAGCAGCTTATTAGGGGAGCAGAGTAGAGACTCTGGAGTTACCTTAAATGTAGCATTTATTTCTGCAACACTTACAATGACAGCAATGACTGAGCATTCACCAGAATAACTGATGAGGCACATCAATAGCAAAAATTCCCAGGACCTGAGGAAATACATCGAATGATCATCTGAGCATAATTTATTTGTAGGACGGGAGGTCTCAGAATCCTATTATTAGGAAATAACTAAGGATTTTTGCTGTAGAATGTCCCTCTCCCACTTCAGGCCATGCTCAGTCAAGTGAGAGGTAAAATATGGCCTACTGGAAAGGAGAACAGTGTAGGACTTGGGGGAGGGGGGAGAATCCCTTACTAAGGTTATGTCTGTACATACAGTGCTGCAGCAGTACCGTTGTAATGTAGACATAGGCTAAGGAACAATCAGGTTATGACTTACAGTGCAACAGCAAGGGCAGATATCAAGAGATGACAATTGGATTAGCCATGATGCTACATAAAAAAAAACAAAAAACTATACTACGAATCTGGGCAGTGAAGCATCTTATTGGGCTGGAAAAGCAACATGGCAGCTAGCTGGTTTAGCAGACAACTGGTAAATTAAGTGAATGGATTAATTAAAAGAGTCCAGATTCAGTGCAGTATGACTTGGCTACCCCAGGCTGGAATGAATGCCAAAGATAGTTGTAAGATAGCAGAATGTTTCTCTAGAAGACACAATCTCAAGGACTGACTATGACAGATGTCCTGTTCCAGTCTTGACCAAGTTAACTACTCTGCGTTCTCTGTTGTTGGTGCTGTCTGATTTTATAGAAAAATTACAAGAGGGGAAAGCAAGTTACATAAATGTTGAGGGAGAAGGCCATTGTTCTTGAAACTTGACAGCATAAGAAAAGCTCCTGTGTCCATATGGTTTGAGAGGGACTTGCTGTCACATGGACCAGTATTTCATTTGAAACCAGAAAATCTCAGCCTTGCTGTTTGGTATTTAAAACAACGATGAAGGAAGGTTAATCCCATTTCCACTCTCACAAGAAAAGTCCACAAATGATACTACTCAGCAACAGGGGTCAAATTTGAAGTACTAGTGCGGGGAGTAGAATACAGCATACAGATGGGCAAAGGTGTCCCAAAGGTTGGAATTCCTACTGGTATGATGTTCTTGGGACCTGAAGAAAACCACCCAGATGTACTTACCTCAGCAAATTCCAGTGTATGGGGGATTCCTATCCATACATATACATTATATGACTTCACCTAGATATTAGGATAGTCTTATGACATATATTGGCTGAATCAACAATTGATACACATACAACTTCTGCCTGTCTGTTTACCTAAGGTAATTCTGTTCTCACCAGAAGATCTCCTTTCTTCAAATGATCAGGTTCACAGATGTGACACATGCTCATTGAAGGGCATAATAATACCTAGGGAAAAGATTCTTTTGCTTTATAGGAAGTTCCATTAAAGTTTTATCATGAGGTTTATTTGTTCTGTTAGTAAGCTTACTGTTCACTGAGTTAGCTACCGTATTTTTCGCTTTATAAGACGCACCTGATGATAAGACGCACCTAGGTTTTAGAGGAGGAAAATAGGAACCAAAAGGTGGGCTCTGGGCTGTCACTCACCCAGGGACTTTAGGTGACAGTGCAGGGGATAGTACAGGGCGACGGAGGGCCACTGTAACTCCTTTCCTTTCTCTCTTCCACAGCAGGAGCAGCAGAGCTCTGTAACAGCTGTAACTCTGTAACAGAGTGGGAGGAAGGGAGTAAGCTGATTGGTGGAGGTGGGGGAGCAGCAGCAGCAGCAGTTCCCCAGGGGCTCACCACCAATCAGCTGTACCTACCTATGGCAGTGCAGAGAAGAACTGCTCTCCTCTCTCCTCCCCCGCTCCTCTGCTATGGAGACCCGGCTGGCAGCTGTGTGGTAAAGATCGCTCCTGCGATCCTGCAATAGTTCTGGCCAGCTTGATTTTTCGGCACGTTTGCTTTATAAGATGCACTGACTCCCCCCCCCCCACTTTGGGTGGGAAAAAAGTGCTTCTTATAAAGCGAAAAATACAGTAGTTAAATAAGGAACTCATTACTCCAGGTTTTTCAGGTGTTAAGCTCTGTCTGTATGCTTAATTGACTGATGGATATGATCTGCTTTCATTAGCTACTGGAGACTGAAGATCCAGTGTAGGATAGGATAAGATCCAGTGTAGGATATGTGGAACAAAGTTACTTGTGTTCTTTTGGCAAGAATTTAATTTTCTCATTTTCCTCTGTGGTTAGAAAATGTTAATTGAATCTGGGAAATAGTTTAATTGAAAATGAAATCCATCAGGTTCCATACATCATTTTAAGTTTAACTTTCTAGATTACAAAGTGCATAAATCTTGTTGCTTCATAGATTGGGAGCTACTTCTGCATAGTCATAAAATTATGCTTTATTTAGTTAAAATCTGTAGTCCATAGTGAATACATAAGCTATTATCATGAACCTACAAACATTTAATTTGAATGTTCAGATTTGCTGGTGATCTCTGCTTAGGTGAGGCTGAAAGAAACCATTCCTCTGGGTCTGAACTGGAATAACTAGATATAGTAATTTTACATTGGGAAGTAATTATCCTTTAGCAGTTTGTTTGTTATACACTCTGATCTCCATGAGCAAATATTATACAATTAAAACCCTTTGTAAATTTTGAAAAAAAATTGTTTAGTCTTACAATTTAGTGATAGATTTAATTTATAGGATGATGATTATTTTGGATGTTTGGTCTTCAGGAATTGCTAGGGTACATTTTTATTTCACTAACTACAACTTAACTGGTAGTCAGATAATACCGATATTGCTACTGTAGTGTCATACTAGCAGGTAGGTACATGAAGGTATTTCTTGCCCCTTTTAAATCTTTTCTTACACTAAAATTTCCATCTGGGATGTAAATGTGATTCTTCTGTGTGCTTGTCTAGTAAACTTTAGCTAATACATGATGGGGTCTGAATTCTAACTTGTGGGCAACTTTGTGTATTTTGTCCAATTGTATTGAAGTATATGTATTAAAAAGGTCTTCAAAAGTAGTCAGAAATGTTCAACAGAAGGATCCTCTGGAGTTAACTGGAATTTCAGGGGAAAATATTAGCCTCTACCACAGTGGGCAAGTATTACAAATTCTTTCCTGTACAGGGTTTGTCTTCATTAGAAAATTCTACCAGTGTAAACATGCATCGATGATGTTGCTAAACTGAATTTTTTTCACACTGTTAAAGTCGCATTGTAGAAGCCAGCTTGCATTTGAGCCATGTGTTCATATTATGCTGTGCTACAGCAACTTCCTGCATTGCCATGTGGGTCTGATATTTGTGGGACACGGTGACACAAGGAATTGTGGGAATGAGTTGCCTAGTCCTGTAATTCTCTTGCTGTATTCTAGAACTTGCATATTGCCAGTGACATTTCCAAACTCATCTCTTAGCATGGAGGTGGCCCAGGTTGTGATCTTGTCCATGGAGTCAGAAGTAGATCATGGCAACTAAGAAGTGGTAGGAAGCTTTTGCAGTTGTTTGAACAGTTATGGGGAAAGAGAAAAAGGCCCCAGAGATATGATATATAACGTGGTATAGTGACATCAAGTACATTTTTCTATGGTCTGTTCTTCAATCACCTGTACACTGCTTTTGGTGCAGGCCATCAAACGTGTGACCAGATAGTTTTGAGGCCTGGGATGTCCAGCTATGGGTGCAGAACTTTAGAATACAAAAAGCAACTTTCATGGAGCTCTGTGTGACTGCCTGTGTCCTGCAGCACAGAGAACCGGGAACAGACACCTCCTCCTCGCC
>ML675603.1:97327736-97354436 GCA_007922155.1 Mesoclemmys tuberculata | reverse complement strand
GTTGAGGAGTGATGGGGGCAGGAAGTGTGTGAGGGGGAGTGTGTTGCTTGGGGAAGTTTCTGGATCTGACCTGGTCACTCTGTGCATGAAAAGTACAGCCAGAAGGACTAGCAGCTGAGCTGGATGCAGGGTAGGAGCCACCAGGTGGGGCTGGGGGAGAGCCAGGTGCAGGGAGTGATGCTTAGTGGGTGGGGTCTGGGTGCAGGGATCAAGGGGGTGGAGGTGCAGAGGTTCTGTATGTGGGAGGGTTGGGGGGCGTGGGATTCAGATGCTTGGGGATTGGGTGGATGGGGTTTGGGTCTGACCCAGAACCAGCTGGAGCATCCCCAGGCGCCTCCGCTCTTCCACCCCCGTGATTTATTTCTCTGCTGGCTGCTCTGGGTACCTGCAGTGAAACACCCCCAGTGCTGGGGAAGGGGCATGTGACCGCTCTTGCAGCTGGCTTCCTTTGCTTCCCAGTCAGAAAATCATTTTTCTGCAGGGAAGCAAAGATATTGGGGGGTGGGGGGGAGAAGAAGGAGAAGGGAGACAACATGAATTTTGTATGCTCACAGTGGCACATAGTTCCCCCAAGAGTAAAGATTGAGGCACTCAGATAATATAATGGGGGCTATGTAAGTATGTAAGGTAAACCTCCAGAGTAATGAAGGCATTGCCCTCCTTGCAAATCTGAGGCATAGTGAACAAAGGTGCTGTCATTACTCAGGCTATGAAGTGGATTTGCTCATTATAAAAATGACTCATAAATGGTGTCCAATGCTTTTTGCAGGGTATGACTTCCAGCTCAGATGTTCCCATCTCAGTAACTGGTAATTTCTGCTTTGGCTGGAGCAGTACTAGACCTCAGTGTGGGGACTTCTTGCACCAATTCATTTATCTTGGAATGGGATACATGCACTTTGTCACCACATTCTGGTGTAAATACCATTAATGCTGTCTTGAATCAGAACTGGGGTAAACTGAACTGATGAATGCCCAGGGAAGTATTCTTGCGAGAGAATTTTGATGCATGGCATTTCCCACCAGTAACAGTTACACCCTGGGAATTTTTTTATGCAGACAAGCTAACTCATGGTTAGAACTATTATGTTGCTCTTCTCCATTTTTACTGATAGGCAACAAGTGATACATCAGAGCTTGTTTGCTTTTCAGTTTATCATGAGTTAGCAGTAAAATCTACCTTGGGTAAGGAATAAGCTAAATTATAAAAACCACAAATATTCAGTAAGGATAAAACCTAAATTTATTTCTTTGAAAGGCCACTTTTTAAGTTTACCTTAAAACCACTAAAACATCTAACATTTAATAAAAATGTCTTTCATAAGAAGCCTTGTACAACTAGCACTATAAAAAAGCCTAGCAAAGGGAAACTTTGATCCCTGAGTTTTCCTTATCTGAGTTTGATTCCCTAATATAATCTGAATTGAAAATTTTCTTTGTAAGCGGAAACTGTTAGGACCTGCTTTTTCAAAAGAGCTGATCACTCACAATTACACTGTAAGTCAATGGACCTTCTGTGTGCTCAGCTCTAATGAAAATAGGTCTGTGGCTTGAATTGCATAACAAAAATAGTTCGTTTTTCAGTGACCAGCGTCAGGCTGTTGCTGTTTGAGGATCATGTTAATCTAAGTCTGAATGTCACTTATGTCCCATTTTCTCAAAATGCCCGTGTATTAACAAACATTTTTAAATGGTGGCATACATGTTCTAAATGCTAAATTATATGAATGCAACAAATAAATGTTAGGTGCACAATTAAAACACAGCTCAAAGTATGAAAGTTTCAACAGACATCTTAACATCATTGTCTTGAACAGCTTGTATTTCAGTACCCATATCTGCACACAACATATTCCTTTCTCTGAGGCACATATACAGATAGGTAGCTTTTCAGGTCAGACGGGACCTTGATCTAGTCTGACCTACATAACCCAAGTCAGAAAACCTAACCCAATAATCTCTACATCAACTCTAACTTCTTTCAGTGCAATTGGTCTTTTAGAAAGTGCTGCCTGTTCATTTAAAGACTGCAAGTTATAGAGAATCCCCTATATCTTAGGTAAATTTTCCAGTGGTTGATTACCCCTGCTGTTAGAAATTTGGGCCACATTTCTGGTCTGAATTTTCTAACTTAGCTTTCAACCATTGGCTCTTTGGATCTTTATGCTTTATTCCAACCATTGGATCTTTATGCTTTTTTTGGCTACATTGGAGCAATGAACTTTCAGAAATCTGTTCTCCTATATATTTACTTGTAGTCAGTGATCAAGTTACTTCTTAATTGTCCCTTTGAGCTCAATCCATTGCATTTTAGTCTCTTGTGACAAGGTAAGGTGGTGTTTTCCAGATCTCTAATCATTCTTTTAGCTCTCTTCAGAATCTTCCAATTTTTCAACGTTCTTTTTGAAGTGTGGACACTAGAATTAGGCATACTATTCCAGTAGTATATTATAGTATATGCAGAGATAAAACCACCTCCCAACTCTTGAAATCCCCCTTTTTATACATCCAAGAATCTCATTTGCATTCTTAAATACAGCATTGCATTAGTTTACAGCTCATGGTTTTGTACCATGACACCTAAGCCTTCTTCAGAGTTACTTCCTTCCAGAATACAATCCCTCGTCCTATTGGAGTGACCTACATTTTTTATTCGTACATGTATGACCTTGCAGTATTTAAATGCATGTTCAATTGAGCATACCATACTAAGCAATCCAGATCAGTCTGAATAACTGACCTGTTCCCGTCATTACTCTTCCAGGTTTTTTATATTTTCTTCCAGGTCATTGAGAGAGCTGTTGAATAGCATTGGGCTGAGAATAGATACTGCAGGACTCCTTAGAAACATCCTGATTGGATGATGGTTCTCTATTTAGTTTAGTTATTTTTGTAATCTGATTAAAAACTGGTTGCCAGTTTAATATGGGCTATTTTATTTTTTGTGTAATGCTGTTTTATTGGAATGTCATGTGGGACCAAGTCAAATGCCTTACAGAAGCCAAAGTAATTATGTTAACACAGTTGCTTTTATCAACCAAATCTATACATTTCAACAACCCAGTTTATATAATCAATAAAAAACTATATCAGATTTGTTTGACTAAACCCATTTTCCATAAAACCATGTTAATTGGCTTTAATTATGCAATCTTCTTTTTTTATTCTTGACTACGTGTGTCTTGTATCAGCTTTTTCCATAACTTTGCCCATAAGTGATGTCAGGTTCACTGGCCTATGATTTCTTGGATTATTTCATGTACCATTTTTCAATATAGACACAGCATTAGCTTTTTCTAGTCCTCTGAAACTTTTCCATTGTTGCAAGACTTGTTAAAAATCAATGTTAATGGATACAGGAGCTCTTAAGCTAATTCTGTTAATACTCTTGGGTGCAAGCTACTAAATCTTGTAGATTTTAAAAAATGTTTACCTTTAATGATGGAAAAAAAAGTATTTAATAAAGATGGCACCGTATGAATACATCACCCAGTTTCTTTTGGAATACGGAACAAATATTTATTGAATATTTCTGCCTTTTCTGCATCATGATTTGTAATTTTATCCTTGTCTAGTATAATACTTACAGCATTGCTAGGATTTGGGGCTTTTTTCTGATGTAGTTAAGGAATTAATTATTCTTGTCATTAATCCTATTGGTCACAGGTTTTTTTCACTGAAATCTGTTTACCTTATCAGTTGTCTGCAGTTCGTAACTGCTGGTTCGTACTCATTGATACCAGTGTCTCCTTGGTTTCCATTTGTTATATGTGTATTATCTAGACAAACAAAAGAATACAGAAAAAAAATCAGGCTATCACATTAATAAGGTGGAGCAATCACTTTTTACAGCATATATGTTATGACACATTTATTGTGCTCATAATAGAAAATATTACATCTGTGGATGAGTTAATATTGCAGCAAAAACAGTGAGATCCATGATCTTTTACACTTTCTACTGTCTGATAAGTCATTTTTATGGAGAATTTTTCTGTTTACTTTATTGAGGCATTTAACATTTCTTTCATATGAATTGTCCCAGCAGTGGCCTCTGTACATATCAGGTTGGGAAGTAGAACATGCAAAGATCCCAAAGGTGGAGCTTCATTAAGCTAAAATCTTAACTGGTAACACTTTTATCAAGTTTAGAAGAATTTTTTTTTCATTTGCAAATAATTTTCACTATTAAACTCTCTTCTCCAAAGTCACATAAAAGAACTTGTTCTCATTGAGCACTATGCCCATATCAATTTAATATTTCAACTGCTTTTTCAGTAGCCTTTTTATAATTATTTTAAAAAATATTTTTAAATGGGAAAAGTTGCTCAAAATTCAAAAATAGATGAAAAGTGCTGCATTATTTAAAAAAAAAAAACAAAAACATTTCTCTAGACCAAGTAGACCAGACTAGACCAAGTATGGGACCTTTCATCCCAAAAGATATATTCTGGAAAGTTCAGAATATTAGAACATGGCTGTCGTGGAAACTGTTTTTCAGCCAGCTAAAACAGTTGTTACAGTTGACTGATAGATGTGTTATTTTGGCTGGATAGAGAGAGAGACATTTATAAATCTCTTATAAATGGGCAACTGTCAATTGTCAAACCTCCAATTACAATAACAATTATAGCGGATGAGGAGTTCTGCTGATAGTTGTCCCTTCCCCCTCTTGAGGCTGGGTCTAATCTTTCATATAGATTCAATTCACTGGTTCCATCCAACAGCAGTTGTGGGCTCACAGCTGTCTTCCTCAGAAATTTGGAATTGTAAGACGTTAAACTGTGCAGGGGAACCTATAAGATTGGAATGTAGATCTTAACTTGATTTCTGTTCTTTCTCTAGGGTAGCCTGAAGGCCTTGTGGATAGAAATCCCCTCCTTCTGCTCCTTCTAAACGTATGCCAGAGCAGCCTAGTTCTGTCTGCCATTTTACTGCTCCTGCCACCGGCTCTCCACAACAATGCAACAGACCAGTCTCATTGCATACCACCACCAGTACTAGCAGACCATCCAGATGGCTGTAAACCTTCAGAAAAGGTCAGTAATTAAAGCATAAAGTACTCCAAACATAACCCATATTGCAGCAGTGTCAGCTGTGTTATCTATATCTAGTGTGTGTCTCAGAGCAAAAGGAAGATTTGTAGCACCTGTGGAGTCTTGCACTTTGGCATCAGGGACTTCAGTTGAAGATATCCCTCCCTGTCGCTTAAGACCGTTGTGTCTTAGGTAATTTGTGAATAGTTTAGAAGGGGGGCAGCAGAAAACTTCTACAAGCATTTAATTAGTTCATCAGTGATATATTTTAGTTATACTCAGATCTGCTTGCTTGCTGATGATCAGAAGTATCCTTTACAGCTAGAATTTTAACAAAACTGCCTTTTATTCCCATTTTTTATTCCCCTCTCAACAAAGCATGAACTCAAGCCTATTCATCAGATAGAGGATTCTGTATTTGAAAGCTTCTAACCCAAAAGGATGGAATCAGATTAACTTTGCTTACTGGGTCACAATGGATAGCTATGGGGGTGTGGGTGGGTGGATGTGTGTGTGTCCATCCTCCACCAGATGTCTTCATTATTGATTGATTATTCATTTGCACTGTTGCAGTAAGCCTATTAACACCTTTCTCAAGACTAATTTCCAAATATATATTTGGAAGGACTCTTTGAAACTAGCTAGTTCCCCTTCAACAGGACAAAAGGGGAAAATGTTCCTCCATTCCAAAAATAGATTGATCCTTCATAACCCTTTCTCAGATGTACAATAAGCTTCAAAAGATAAATTCAGATACGGAGGCAGGTGCTGCAAAGTGAAAAGATTGTGAAAAGTACAATTTGAATAGACAGCTTGAAAAAGTGCTTCTCTGTATTCTCATTTCCTACTATACTTACAACTAACATACAAAGTTAATAGGTGTAAAAGAGGAAAAATATTGCCTGGCCTTTAGGTTTGTTTACTTTCTGAATTTGACAGCGTTTTGTGTACAGTCAGTTTTACTCTGTTTTTTGGTTCAGGGTTTACACTAATTTCATGCACTAACAATTTGCTGTTATTTCTTGCCACTGTCCCTTGCTAAAAAGATAGGACCAAGTACTACTGGTGAGAGAGACAAGCTTTTGAGCCACAGAGAGCTCTTCTTCAGGTCTGGGAAAGGAATTCAGTGTCTCAAAGCAAAATGCAAGGTGAACAGATTGATTAACATAAGTATTTAACACATATTGTAAGAGACCATTCAATGTTGAGTGGCTCCTTAAGACCCCATAGTCATAGGATAAAAAGAGGGGTTTAGTGGGTAACCGACTGTTGTAATAAGCCATAAATCCAGTGTCTGTTTAGTCCATGATTTTTGGTGTCTAGCAGAATAATGAATTTATGTTCCCAGGCTTGTCTTTTGAAAGTGTTTGTGCAGGTTTTCTTTGAGAATGAGGACTGATAGGTCAAATATAGGATGATCACATTTTACCTTGAATGTTACCTTAAAATATAGTATGTTAAACAATCTGTTCCACCTTGCGTTTTGCTGTGACACTGGTCGTTCCTTTCCCAGACGTGAAGAAAAGCTCTTAATGGCTCGAAAGCATGTCTCTCTCACTAGTAGTCGTTGGTTGAATAAAATATCTCACCACCTTGTCACAGCTTAAATTTAAGCCTAAACTTGTGACAGTTTATAGTTGAGTTTGCAGAACAGTTACCCTTGTATTCCCTAGAAAAGTTCTAACATCTTGAACATCCCATTTTGATATTTTCTGAACTAAATGCTGCATTTCTTTGCTCTCAGATTTACTTTGCAGCTTGACATTTTTAATTTGTATTACATTACATAATATCTTATAATGTAAAATATGTATCTATAATATATTTTATACATTTTATACACTGAACTTTTATAATATAAATTATTCAGAGGAAATTTCCAGGCAACTAACATTACTTTCTCTAGATCCCAAAGAGTTTTTGTCAAGTGAACTTCTAAATTACTCTGTTTGTAGTCTAACATTTCCTTAGGGAGATGAGACCTCAGTGTTATATTTTATTTCCTATTCACTTAAAGTTACCTTTGCCCAATTTTATAGCATTACTCATTTAATCCTTTGAACCAATCTAAACCAGTACCTTCCTCAATGGTCCTACACATTTGAAATATTTTCCTTAGTTACTATTTAGTCAAGCAGTACAGATGTAGTTCTCTTATGCTTGACCTTTTAATCATTTTAGTTATCCTACTCAGTTCCTTTCAACTTTTTGAAGTTAGCCTGGATTTGATTTGCCAAGAATGTATGTGGTATTCTAGGTAGTATCCAACTATTATAGTGTTATAGTGAAGATAAATGTCTTTCTGGGCCATGATGTAATACCCAAAATCTCACTGGGTTTTTTTCTTGGTGCCATATTGCTTTCAAAGCTCATCTCATTTTGAGATGCTCTCATGTTGGGTCCCTCTTAAGCATGACAGACTCCTGTTACCTTTGTCACATTTGCTATGCTCCAAATGTAGTAGCTTGAAAAAAAAATTTTTTAATAGATTGACTTTGTTTACTTGTTTTTCCAGGTTGTTCTGTGGTCTAGGTGACAGCCCTTCCATTCTTTCTTTCCTTTCCATGTCTTCATGTCCCTTTTCTAGACCCTTTTAACTGTTGAGGGCTTGTGAGAGTGGGCTGGTTCTTCCTTTCTCAGCAGTTCATGAATACTTCTCATAAAACAACCATGCTTAGTGATTTTTTTTCCTTCCAGCAGTTTTCTCCTGCAGTTCCTAGTACCGTGTTTCTCTAATGGGTCTTTTCAAATTAGCTGATTTCCCCCTCTTTGAGTTTCTCCAAATTCTGTCTTGACTATTTTGATACCCTAAGAATAGATATTTTATTTTATATATGTGTATATATTAGGAATACATACACTCATTGTCTCTTTCCCAACCCCATCCTTTAGCTTGCATAAAGAGTTATTGATTGAGTATCATCCTCTTGTTCTTACTGTAGATTTGCTTTAGATACAGTTTCTAAAGAATGATAGGAAGCTGTATAGAGAACTCAACATTTTAATTCATGTTAGATGTAGGTTGCTGTACTCAGCAGTTTCTATTGACCGATACCAGTGAGGTTTCAAGGGCCCTTTGTAAGGCATTTCATTGATTGTTCTCTTTTCGGAGTAGTTCTTACTTTGCTTATGTCTCATCAGTCTTTTAAAAAAATAAAATAACAATCACTGTCTTGGTAGTATTAAGTACTGTATTCTCCATAGGGTCCGAGTTCTGCATCTTTGAATCCATGATTTCTTTTATGGTAGCAGCTGAATTGCAACATAATTTTCCTACCTGCTGTCTGTGCAGGTCTTAATTCCAGAATTAATGATACACTCACTTTTTAAAATCCCATTGTTCTCCAGGGTATTGATGTAATAGACAACCTGTTTATTTTCTTCATTCGGATATTTCCAAAGCGTGCATTAAGTTTTGCAGTTTGCATGCTCAGAAGGGTCTGAAGAGTGTGTGGAAAATATATAGACAATCCTGTTGGCTGCCACCTACCTGATATCTGAATGAACAGTGATGAATCCATGAATCTATATACTAAATGAGCAGAATCTCAGGCAATTAGGTGGTAAAAATACTGGATATCTGCTTGCTGGCTTATTTAATTCCCATTTAATATATTTTAATTTGCTGAATTTTTTAAATTTTGGTTTGAAGTAAAATTTAGTTTGCCTCCTATACTAGGAAAGAAAATGAAAAAGTACGAGAACTCAGAACTGTGAACTATGCTACTTGTGCTTAGTTGCGTGATTCACATGACAACTTCCTAAAAAAGGCATGTTTACTAGTGCTGGAATTTCTCATAATAGGAAATTTCTGTCTGTTTGTTCTCAGCAGGTATTTTAACTTTTAAAAATCTGGCTAGCTAGGACAATTCTCATAGACTTGGAGTCTGGAAGAGACCATCATAATCCTCTAGGTTGCACATTGTAGGCCACAGAACCTCACCCACCAACTCTGGTAGTTACTGAATTTCTCAAATCTTGATTTAAAGACTTCTTGTATTCCGCTTTTACTCTAGTTCAAACCATCAAGTGACCTGTGTCCCTGCTGCCGAGCAAAGCAAAAAAACTTCAGGGTCTCTGCCAATCTGACCTAGAGGAAAAATCTTTCCTGACCCCAAACATGGCAGTCAGACCTTGAACTTGTGAGTGAGACTCCTGAGCCAGGTACCTGGGAAAGAATTCTTTGTAGTAATTCTAGAGCCCTCCCCATCTAGTGTCTCATCTCTGGCCATTAAAGCTATTTACTAATAGGAAACTTGTATGGCCACATTCCATTGTAGGCAACCTCATCATACCAACTCTTCCATAAATTTATCAAGCTCAGTCTTCAAACAGCTTAAGATTTTGCCTATACTATGCCCATTGGAAGACTATTCCAGAACTTTACTCCTCTGATGGTTAGAAAATTTAGTCTAAATCCAAGCCTAAACTTGTTGATGGTCAGTTTGTATCCATTTGTTTTCATGCCAGCATTAGCCCTCACATTTAAATAATTCCTCTTCCTCCCTGTTGTTTATCCCTTCTTATTGTTCACTGTAAACACATCAATCTCCCCATAGCCTTCATTTTGTTAGGCTTACAAGCTGAGCTCCTTGAGCCTCTTTCCATAAGGCAGGTTCTCCATTCCTCTGATCTTCCTAGTAGTTCCTCACTGTACCTGTTCAGGTTTGAATTAATCTTTCTTAAACATGGGATACTGGAATTGCACACAGTATTCCAAATGAGGTCTCAAAGGTGGTACCTTGTACAATGGTGGTAACTCTTTCCTGTCTCCACTGGAAATACCTGGCCTAATGCATCTTGGGTTGCATTAACCTTATTTTCACGGCCACATTGCAATGGTGATTCAGTCATGCTGTGAGCAACCAATACAATTACTCCTTCTCTGTCGCTTCCAACTAGTAAAATCCGTTTATAGCAAAAATTCTTGTAGTCAGTGCAAAGTCATGCATTTAGGGATGATTACTTTTCTTACCGGTTCAGCGAATAGAGTTAATAGGAGTAGTCTTAGACTCCACTCGAGCCAGAGCCTTCCTGCTGGAATCTTGTTTCCAAACCATGTCCCGCCTCATCAGGGACATCTGTATTTGTCCCCTTAGAATGGCCCATACTTGCCTGCAGCTGCTAGGCCACATGGCAGCATGCACATATATGTATGGCACATCCTCCTAAGGCTCAGACTGTTGCAGTTATGGCTGACCACAGTGTACTCCCCTAGCAGACACAAGTTGAACCGCGTGGTCACGGTACCTCCGAATGTACTATCGTCTCTCAGATGGTGGGTCAATCCACAATAGGTCACGCAGGGCATGCCCCTCGAAGGCCTAGTTCCCTTGATTACCCTGGTGTCTGATGCCTTGTACCTGGAATGGGGCGCTCACATCAGCGACAGCCTCAGCATCTAAGGGGCCTGGTCTCAGGCAGCCTGCATGTAAATGTCAAGGAGCTCAAAGCGAAATGCTTAGCCTACAGGGTATTTCTCCCCTTTGTTTGGGCAGAATAGTCCAAGTTCTGACAGGCAACACCAGTGTGATGTTTGACATCAACACGCAGGGAGGGGCTCACTTATCAGACTTTTTTTGAGAGGCTATACACCTGTAGAACCTTGCCATCCAGAACAACTTCCCCATCATGGTATCCCACCTGTCAGGGGCGAAGAATGCCATGGTGAATTGGCTCAGCAGATCCTTCTTACCTCACCACAAGTGGTTGCTACATCCCCAGGTGGACAGTGTGATTTTTCCAGAGATGGGGGACTCCCCAAGTGGACTTCTTCATGTCTAGTCTTCACAAGAAATTCAGCCTGTTTTGCTTGCTTCATGGGGTTGCTGAAGGATCACTTTCCAATGCCTTTGTCATCTCATTGGCAGGAGCACTCATATACATCTTCCCACCAACACCTCTGATCCACAGTTTCTGCTAATGATTAAGAGGGACAAGGCAAAATTAATCTTAGTAGTTCCCGCATGGCCAAGACAACAGTAGTTCAGCACACTGCTGGGACTTTCACTGCTCCCCCACGGGACCTACCATATTGGCCAGACCAGTTGTCACAGAATGACTACCAACTCTTACACCCGGACCTGGAATCCCTACACCTAACCGTGCAAAGGCTGAGGGGTTGAACGCAGACAAATTGGTGTGTTCGTCGCTGGTCCTGATGGGCAGCAGAAAACCCTCTACAGGAGCATCTTATCTGGCCAAATAGAAAAGATTTTTCCTGCTAGGCATTAAACCAGTGCATCCAGCCTCTCCAGACCTCAATACAGCCAATTCTATTACTTTTTAAACAGCAAAGCTTTGTGAATGCATCGATAATGGTCCACATGGCAGCCATTTCAGCCTTTTACCCTCCAATCCAAGGGATGTCGGTGTTTTCCTATTACATGACAGCCAGATTTCTTAAAGGTCTAGAGAGTCTTTGCCCCCAGTCAAGGACCCACTACCTCCCTGGGACCTGAACTTGGTTTTGTTGAAGCTTATAGGGCCCCCTTTTGAACCTCTGGTGACTTTCCCTTTATTGCTTCTCTCCTGGAAAGTGACTTTTCTGGTTGCGATTACTTTAGCATGCAGAGTTGCTGAGTTAAGAGTGCTCACCTCAGGACCGCCGCACACTGTTTTCTATAAAGATATAGTCCAGCTGTGACCACATTCGGCCTTCCTGTGCAAGGTAGTATCCCATTTCCACAACAACCAAGACACGTTCATGCCAGTATCCTACCCTAAACTGCACAATTCCAGTGAGGAACATAAATGGCATACCCTCGATGTCCAATGGGCATTGGCCTTCTGTATTGAAAGGATGAAATCCTTTTGTAGGACCTCACAACTCTTTGTTTCAGTGGCAGAAAGGATGAAGGGGGCCCGTTTCCTTTCCTTTCCTTATGGATATATTCCTACATTATGCTTTGTTACGAGCAGGCAAACTTACCTCCACCAGAGATTGTCGGTGGCCTTGTCTCAAGTACCAATACAAGACATTTGTAAGGCTTCTACCTGGTACTCAGAAAAGATGGTTACTTACCTTCATAACGGTTGTTCTTCGAGATGCATTGCTCACGTCCATTCCATGACCCACCCTCTGTCCCTGCCATTGGAGTTGATGGCAAGAAGGAACTGAGAGGACATAAGGCCGGCAGCGCCTCATGTATCGTGGCATAAATGCTGGGCTCCAGTGGGCACCAGAGCCAGTCCTACAGATACTGCTAAGGGAAAAATAATTCTGGTAACTGTACACATGGGAACGCACATGCCTAGAATGGAATGGACATGAGCTTTCTCGAAGAACAGCAGTTACAAAGGTAAGTAACTGTCTTATTTTATCCATTCCATTACTTATTTCTTTAGCTTATCTTGTCATTAATACACAGTGCTAGTCTACTACCTTTACTTTTATTTCTCTTTCCTGTATTCCAGTCATGACAATTATTCCACGATTTCTCAGTTATCCCTATAATATCTGTTTTCATATCCTGCACCAGTAGTTCTAGTTCCTCAGTTAACTAGCTCTCTTGCTTTCAGAGAGGTGATAATGGTAGGTTTTTTGACAAAAAAAAGATTTTGCATAATTTTTCTTTTGTACCAAAACGGCACCAAAATTAGGTGACTGATAGCAGCTGAACTAAGACTGCTCACTTCCATCTTGTCACTGTCTACGCATTCTCACCTTACAATTTCAGTCCTCAATCTTCCCTTTGACAAGTGTAGCTATTTGTACATCTTACTTGGTAACCATATTAACTTCAGCACAGATCAGTGGAAGATATAAATGGATCAACAAAATGGGTCCCTCAGGCACCTAAATGTGGATTTAGATGCTTAACGTTAGTCACCCAAGTTTGAAAAAATGTAGCTATTAGAATTTTTTCCCCTTGTGTTTTGTCTTTTGAGTGTTGGGAGGAATTTAATGTGTTAATGATCAGTTCTATTATAGTAAACCTACATCCCTATCTATTGGACATAAAAGCTAATTTTGTCTCTTGAGTCTGTTTGGAAATTAGTGTGAAACTTTTAAAATTGTTTTAAATCATACTTTTCAGTCTCATGGCTTTTTAAAGCAAGGGATGTGATGAATTAGGAAGACAATTTCTGAAACCTCAAAAGCCACGCCTCTTATGTAACAGAAGACTCAAGCGCTTTGTGTTATAATTTGAAATGCAGGTTATTTATTCAAATCATTTTGAAGCTTCAGATACCTGTTGGTGATAGTATGAATCTAATCTAATCTTTGATCTTTAATCTAATGATTAAAGGTCAAAGTTTACGTTAATACAAATATGAGACTAGGAGCAACCTCAGACTATCTCAAGAGTTCTGGTAAACAACCATTGCCTAATAGCTTAAGAGAATTTTAATTCAAAATTGTCATATCTTTTGCCTGAGTTATGGGCTAATAGTCCGCAAAAAAAATCTTCTCAGGTATAGGTATTTGGATTATCAACGTTCCTGTATTTTAAGTTCTTTTCAGTAAGATCTTATTTGAGAGTTTTATGGAAGTGACGCATATAAAAGAAAATCTGTAATTGCGCCCAATACCTATGCGAAGACCTGAGTTAGCTTAGAAGGGGGAAATGCTAACTGAGCATTTCTCTCCTTCAGTCAGTTCTAATTTTGACTAGTCTCTAGTTTTCTTGAATACTTCGCAAGAGGATGAGGGGAAGCAGCTTCTCTGTTTAAGGCTCTCCTGACACACACACAGTTATTTTCAAACTGTTGAAAACTAAGGTGTGCTAAACAGTTGACTGTTATAACCCATGACTTGCTTTCTGTTGTTAGAAATACAGAAATTTTTATCTGGGAACAGAATATTCAGTTCATTTTTTAATACCAAAATAAATGCAAGTTAAATTTGCAACTAACAGTTAAAGGACCTGGCTAAAGCTGTTTTTATGTGGTGGTGTTAAACTGTCTATTCTAGCTCTATGGATTACAAATTAGCGAATCTTACTGATCTTTCTGAATATCCATCATATCTTCCATTTCAATTATTGTGAGTACTGTCTTTGAGTTAGATAGATAAGCTTGTAAAGGCATTGTGAAGTGAGTCATATTGTGTAAGGGCAGTATGCATGCTGTGGTCTGGAAACATACAATTGATATAAAAATAAGTGTTAACTTTGAGAAACCTTGTATGTCTGTATTTTGGTGTGCAGAAGTATAAGGTATTCTAATTGTAGTTTTTCATAATGCACTAAATTTTTATTATGAGCTGCAAACTTGATTGTGTTTCTAAGCTAGATATTTGGGTATCTGATACTGTGGTTCATGATTTTTCTTCCATTTTTAACATTGAATTACAAAGGAAATGAGTGACTCCTACAAAAAAAATACGGGTTTCTTTTAATGTGTGTGTTAAGGAATTGTGAAGGCAATTAAGTGAATTCACTTGTCTTGAAGTTAATTGCCCTAGCAAGTTTGAACAAGTTTGATATAAAAGTAAATATATTTAGCAGTGGTATTGTAGCTGTGTTGGTCCCAGAATATGAAAGAGACAAGTTAGATTAGATAATATCTCTTACTGGTCCAACTTCTGTTGGTGGAAGAGAGAGAGACACAAGCTTTCTAGGTACACAGAGCTCTTCAAGTCTGGGAAAGCTAACCAGTGTGTCACAGCTAAATATAAAGTGAAGCAGATAAATATTAAGTGTGGAAGTTAATAAGCGTGGCAAGGGACCATTTAAAATGAACTGGGCCATTAACATCTCTAGTCATAGGACTAAGGAGGGTTAGTGTGTTAAAGATTGTTGTAAAAAGACATAAAACATATTCCTATTGAGTCTGACTTTCAGTGTCAAGCGAAGTTATGAATTTAAACTCAGATTTGTCTTTTGAAGGTGTTGTGCAGGTTTCCTTTGAGGACAAGGACTGAGGTCAGATATGGATGATCATTTTGTGAAAGAGTTTGCATGGGGGTGATAGGGTGTTTTTATCATTTTTTTTCTGAGAGATCATTTGGGAGCATAGTGGTTGCCTGGTTTCAGCTGGTTTCAGCATTTAGCTGTTGTTGGGGCATCTGATGTACTAGATAAGGTAAAGCATATGTTGCATGAGGCATGAGGTATCTTGAAAGGTGCATTGTGGGTGGTATTGATCATGTAGCAGTGGAGATATGTCTGCAAGTTTGCATCTGTTATAGCAGAGTCTAGTGCCACTTTGAGTTGATGTGTTTTGGTGTGTAGGGAGCTTGTTTCTGATGATGGCCACTTAGAGGGGGATCAGGGAAGCTTTCTTTCTGGATGTGCTCCCCATGCAGTTTGAGTTGTAATTGTTTGATATATCGTGTTGGTTCCATTGTGGGGTGGCAGGTGACAACTAGAGGTGTGCAGTCTGTGTGGTGTTTTTCTTCATTGAAGCAAGTTCTCTGAGTATTTGGATGATGTCTGTTCCGTGATGCTATTTACTTCTCTGATGGAGTGTCCTTCTCTGATAAAGGTGGTCTAAATATGATAAGATGTGTATACCAGACTTCCTTTGGAACGTATGATGTGGTATCTGAGTGCTGCTGTCGAGAAGATTTCTGCTTGTGTCTGGGGTTGTCACTGGATCTGTAGATTGTGGTGATCCGTGGGTTTCCTGTATTTTGTTGTTTGAAGTGTTCTATTGTTGAGGGTTATTGTAGTGTCCAGGAAATTGATGCTAATGTGGGAGTGTTCTAAAAAAGGTATGTGAAGGGGGAGGGTGGTTGAAGTTGTGGTGGAAATTGAAAGAGTTAAGGTTGTCTGCCCAAAGGATGACAATATTATTAGTGTATTTAAAATATATCATTGATTGCATGGTGCATTTTTCCAGAAATTCTTCCTCAAGGTGTCCCATGAAGAGGTTGATATATAAATTTATTGTTAGTCTTGATATGAAGCATCATACCCGTAGATTTAAAAACATTTGTACAGTGGGTGTTCTTGGCAGGGTTAAGGTTCCATTTAAAAGTTTGGTACAGTGAAATCTGTAAATACCAGTAGAGGGACTCCTGTTATCTGGTCATTACAAAATGTGGCTTCAGAAGTGTGATTTAATATGGAGGAACACTTCTGGAATTATATTTTACTAGTGATTAGGTCAGGTGACCATGGTTAGATTATAATTAGCCTGTTTCACATTTTAAAAATCTTATAAGTGAACAGTGAAATTTCACTGATTCAGACCTTGTTAAATCACATCTAGTTTTTCATAAAAAATGATAGCCTGTTACTTCTCTGCAGCAATGCTGTAAAGTCAAAGAGGCTACAACTTGTACTTCAGCTGTTCCGTTCTGAGAGATTTTTCTGGAAAGGATCAATGAAAACATTGATCAGATGAATGAAAAAGAAATCAGTTTAAATTTAAGCAGTTAGCATTGTATCAATTGGCAGAGTTTGGTTTAATATACGAAAAATTGCAAGCATTGATTTAAAAATTAGGAAGTACTCAACTAAATGAAGCTACATAAGATCCATTTTTTTTCTTTCAGGAAAAAAAATATTAATTTGAGACTTCAGAAATGTTACATTACATTTTTTCTTTATTCAGTCTCAAGTTTGTGGAATAACACAGTAGAAAAACAAAGATAGCAAATTCAGCACAAAAGTAAGTTTTCTTTTATTTTCAAGCCTTGCATTTTTTAAAAGTTGATTTAGTCAAAAAAGTTTATTTCCCAAGCTTTCCTCATTATTCCTGATTCAAAAGCTTATAAAAAAAAATAGGAAAAATATAGACAGCTTTAAATTAAATCTTGAGAAACAGAGCCTTTACTAATTATACAGAGATGTTTTGCTACAAAGTGGGAAAGATAAAAATCAAGTGAAATTAAATTTTAAAAAAAGGCAGCTGAAATATAACTTAAGTTCCTAATTTGGTATCAATACACAACTCAGTTTTCAGTAGCTTTAATTTGTTTTAAGAACTTCAATATATCTTACATAAGACACAGTTAGCTTTAGATGCACAGAAATGTTTGTGCTGTTTATTTTGAGTTTGCACAATGTCAGCCTTTTGCATTTCCAAGATCTTTGTAACCAAATGAGTCTGCTGTAATTTCTCAATTTAAGGTAGAGAATCCATTTTAGAATCTCATGTCAAATCTGGGCTCTAGGCCTTCAATGGCAGAAAACTTTGAGACTAAAAGGTAATTAAAATTGATTGAATTCAGATTTTTTTATAAAAACAATGCTACTGTTAGAGAAGGTTGTGACAGGAACTGGGTTATGAAATTTTCACATTTCTCTAGTTTCCTTAGGCTAATAGTTCTCAGGCTTTTCAGTACTGTGATTCACTCAACACACACAAAACCATTTTACACACTTACATTACTCATCCAGTATTCTGAATATACCCAATCTTGGCATGTCTTCAATATTTGTTACATTTCAATGAAATATACATAGGACTTAATTTTCACCTTTGGTAATCCTTTTACATGTATTGATAGCTCTTGTTTGAGTTCAGTTTGCTCTGATTTTCTGGAGCTGTTGGGTGGACTGCAAGTCTTGATTTCCAGTTTGCCTGCTCCCGTGTCTCAGAGTTGGAATAAGAATCTCCATCTATATTTGAATCCTGTAAAGAAGACAGCTTGGCTTCTGTGTTGGTGGGAGCACTAGATAAAGTATTCTGATGAAGTCCATAAGATCTGCTTGAGAGATCCCTACTTAGAACCACTTCTTCTATCAAGGTAGCTGAAAAGGGAGTAGACTTCAAGATGGTACATCACTTTTACCATGGCCTATATATTCTATGAACGGTCAAAACTTTACTGAGTTACTGGAAACCATGTGGTTGCTATCTTACTTTCCCTTTTTTGATGAAGATATTGAGACTTTGCTTGCTATACTGAGACTTCTGAAAGACTTGCTCAGTGTAGTACATGAACTAGAATGATTACCTCTAGTACATGATTTGAATTGTGTTATTGCAAACCCACAGGGGTTCTGTTCAAGTACTTGCTTATGCTGCTCTCTGATCTGATAGCACTAAAAGGTGCAGTCTTTCACTAATTCTGAGAGAATTCTTTGTAAATACAAGCCAATGGCTACTTTTCCTTGGGCTGCCGTCGATCAGGATAAGACAGTTATGTCTTTTAATCCAAATTTCTGTTTTAAGAAGTCTGATTTTCATCTCAGTCAGGCTGTGATGATTTGCAAAATCTGTGTACAGTTTATGAATTCTGGTTAGAGAACTCTGTATGCCATTGAACTATTGAGCTAAAACCCACAGGAGAAATTCTTGGATCTAGCATAGGGCTAATAATGGAGGGTGCCTAAACTGATGATTGTCCAGTCAAATGGAGCACCCTTGGACAAAGGGATGGCTACCATTCAGAGCAAACCAGTTCTCCAACTCTGAATTTCAGGGTTGAATCAAACTAAGCATTTGGATCTCCTGGTGATATGCTATCACCTAATGAGTTTGATCAGATGCTCACACAGGAGAATGGAAAGTTGAAAGGGTTTCTTGTCAGCCATTTGGGGAAGAGGGCGAAATGGTGTTGACTGCTGGGGTCAGCGAAAGAGAGACTCTTCATGATTTGGAGAAGCCTTAAGCTTCAAGAGGGGGCTCCTTCTTAGAGGACTCTGACCTAAGTCCAAAGAATACTTTTAGTGATAAGGAAACTGAGGCAGGGAAATGCATATAGGAGCTCTGGTAAAGAGTTCGTTAAGCTACTGAGGGGTGGGGATCAGCACTGGTTCTGGGGGCTTAGGGCAGCTGGGCTGCATCATCCTGTATCTGTGAAGAGGTAACAGAGTCTATGCCTAGGAAATGTGCCAGAGGGGCAAAGGAAAGATACTGCTGCAGCCTTCTCAGACCAAGAAAAGCATTAAAGTGCACAGACTCAGTGAGATGGAACACAAAGGCAGCAACCTGGTGAGTATCCAACTGAGGGGACTTCAAGGGCTGTGTGGCACTGGCCATTAGCTTTCATGTGTTTTTGTTCACATAAAGGGAGATCTGGGTCCATACTTTAGACCTTAAGAATGCCTAAAATTATCTATATAGCTGTATCTATCCTGACACTCCCCATACTTAGTTGCATATGGGAATGAGGCCTAGGTGCAGTCCATCTCAGTTTAAAGGTTGTTTGAATGGAGTGATTTGAGTATTCTTGATTACATCCTGGCTGAGGGTCAGCTGTCTAGTGACATCAGAACTTGTTCATTTGTCCTGAGGCACATTTCATTGTATACCTTCACACTTTGTTACGGAAATATACAGGGCTGCTATTCAAATGCAGAGTTCCTCTTTTTTTCTTTTTTTTTAAAGAAGCACTACTTCCTCAACATGGCTTGAAGATGTGGTGTGCAATTTGAGAAATCCATTGCAAAGTCACTTCTGACTACTGTTTCTCCATCTGTCCTCCTGGAACAGTTTTCTTTTGGTTAATATCCCAGTAGTGAGGATTCATGTAGGCAGTTCTTGAAAGAAAACATTGCTTACCTTGTCACTGTTTGCATATAAGGATGCACAATCCACACTTCTTTTGGAGTGTGGACTTACTCAAGTCAACTTAATTTTGTAGTGTAAAGCAGGCTTTAGGTTAAGGATTTGTGAATTAATGGAAGGAACTGAAGGTCATTAGGAGCCACTCTTGCCTTTATATCCTTAGAACACTGTGTAGTGGAAAATGGGGAAGGGGTGAAGTTGAATTGTGTGAATGGGTACTGCTTTCTGGAACACAGTTATCTTGAAGAACAGTGGTTTCTGTTCTGAGCAACAGGAATGTTCTCAGACCTCATACCATCCCCTCTTCACCATTGTGGAAATAATTATAATGGAAAGTAATCATACACTCAGTATTCAAGCAATCAACCAAAAGAACTCAAGTAACTCCAATTCTGCTAGCGAAGATGTGGGCAAGTAGTTTACTGCATCCTCCATCTTCCTTGTGCTGCCCAAAGATCCAGGTATCTTGTTCCTGTACATAAACATTTACAGAAAATCTTTTACATTTTAATTATCTGCGTTATAAACAACCCTACCTTCCGACATCTCCCAAAGCTCTTTTCTTTAATAGTAGAAATTAAATGCATCACTACATTACTGTTCAGAATAAAAAAACACTTAGTAACAGTGTGGCTAAGCAAAAGAGAGGGAACAAATTACAGCCATTAGATGGTCCCAAAATCAGATTGAGACATGTTGGGTCTTAAATACGGTTTATTACAAATAGTAAAATAGCATATTGACAAATTCTTGTCTTTCCAATATGCATACTAGCTGATTACTTTTAGCATTTCTTTTAGCTTGGACAATAAAAATGGGCTAACTATTACACTTTCTAGTTCTGCTGTGATAGCATAATATTGCAATGTTTGTGTTGCAGATTTTGGGGAGGGAGGAGAAATGTTCTATAAAGGCTCTTCATTGAAACTTAAAACAGTTGTCTTATTTTTATAGACATAGGATTTGTAAAATTTAAAGTTTTGAGCAAACTTGGCCTTAAAAATATCCTTTAAACTTGTCCTGTTTTGAAGGGCTCTCTGTTTTAGCCCATAACTACTGTTTACTGGAAGAAGTTTGAAAAGCTGCAATTTAGTCATTTTTTCATTTTCTCTGAAGGCATTACAGGATTGACATATATGTAAATGTACATCAGAGTGCTAAGTCTGTTTCCCTATCCTTCTCTTGCTCCATTTGCCCTTATTCTTTGTGTGAGGGATAGACAGTATTGATGATTAGAATTTGCATGTCCAGTATACTTTTGTGTTTTTGAATACACTGATCTGAAACATTTCTTCCTGATTTTTACAATGTTCATTGATCAAAAACATATCTAGGTCAGTGGATGTTTGTCAGTTATGCTTTTAACTACCTTTGGCTTAAAGGGATGCACTAATCAAGATCTTTTTTGATAAAATTATTTACTTGTGCTACTAATACTTTTAAAATATTGAAATGGAAATTTACCCCGATTTTCCCTTGTAAACCGATGGATCGTAGACTTAATTAATTGGAGTTTCAACCTGCAAGCTGGAGACAGTCAACCATCTTAGGTGTCTCTGTAACAGACTCCTGCAAGGGTCTGTTTTAGCTCCTCTCCTTTTCAACATGTGTACTTAACAAACAACCTAGGCCAATGACACCTGTCTTGCTGATGTTGGTAACAATCTACGTATTATCAAAGGGTCATGTAGCCAGGACATGAATGCTCTGGCCACTTCCCTTTGTCAGTGGAGACTTTAAATTAAGTGAGTCCAAGACAGTGGCCACAACTTTCCATCTGAGCAATTGCCTGGCCAGGTGCATGGGAAGTTCTCTAGGGCCCTTACCTTATCCCTATCAGTATATGCTGAGGATTTCCACTCTCTTTCCAGCTAGTTGTCACTTATTTAGGCGACTATCCAGTTTGACTCCTAACATACCATTCCCATATAGAACACTTAAAGAAAGAGATCACTTCCCACATGGCTTTTATCCAGAATCCATGAAGAACCTCCCAAGAAGCTGAGGCAAATGTTCTACAAATGTCAGTTTGATATTTTCTCCAGTGGAATATTGTGCAGCAGTTTTGAGGCAGATGTTGGCATATGCATCTCATCAATTTGAAGCTGAATACAGCCACCCTTATCATTAGTGGTTGCCTTTGTCACACACAAACCTCTAGTTTATACATGTTAGGTCATAAAGCTCCCCCAAACTTCAAAATGCCTTCACCTTTAAAACTGCATGCAGGGTATGACAGATAAAAGCAACCTGCTGCACACAAGGCTGACTGTATTCTAATAGGTTCAAATAAATAACATACACTTCATACAAGAACTTCTTCCCTCCAGAAGAAAAAAGCCTACACCTATGGTTCTTGATGACTTGCTATGGATGACTTCAATTGTGTCTTTTTGTGGCAGCCATTCATGCATTTGTGTCCAGTGTTGCCAGTCCAATGGCAATGTCTGATGAATAAAGGACTGTTAGGGCCAACAGCTCCATCCTTGCAGAGTGGCAGCAACTCTGGGATAAAATGACTGGCATGCTGATGAATTTCAGAAGCCCTAACTTACATCCCCCTGGGTATAACCTGGGATGTAGATCCTAGTCTACGTATAGCAGTCTGCTGACTGGAATTGCCAGAGTGACTGCCACAGTACAGAAATTTGACTTAACTCCATCTTCATAGTGGACCATGGAGCAGCAGTGCAGATGGTCAAACATGGTGGAGGACAGCGCAATTAGAAGATTGGAGGTTGGACTGCAACACCTTGCTACCTTCTGATGCAGCTGTTAAGTAGCTGAACAACCTAGAATCATAGAATCGTAGGACTGGAAGGGACCTCAAGAGTTCATCTAGTCAAGTCCCTTGCACTCATGGCTGGACTAAGTGTTATCTAAATCATCTCTGACAGGTGTTTGTCTAACCTGCTCTTAAAAATCTCCAATAATGGAAATTCCACAACCTCCCTAGGCAATTTAGTCCAGTGCTTAACTACCCTGACAGTGAGGAAGTTTTTCCTAATGTCCAACCTAAACCACCCTTGCTGCAATTTAAGTTCATTGCTTCTTGTCCTATCCTCAGAGGTTAACGAGAAAATTATTTTCTCTCCTCCTTGTAAAAACCTTTTTATGTTGTTGAAAACTGTTATGTCCCACCTCAGTCTTCTCTTTTCCAGACTAAACAAACTTTTTTCAATCTTCCCTAATAGGTCATGTTTTTGAGGCCTTTTATCAGTTTTGTAGCTCTTCTCTGAACTTTTTCCTATTTTGTCCACATCTTTCCTGAAATGTGAGGTGAAGAACTGGACACAATACTCCAGTTGAGACCCAATCAGTGCACAGTAGAGCAGAAGAATTTCTTCTCATGTCTTGCTTCCAACATGCCTACTAGTACCTCTGAGTGGTGATTGACTTTTTTTTTTTGTTTTGTTTTTTTTTTTTTTGCAACTGTTACCTCATATTTAGCTTGTGCTCCTCTATGACCCCCAGATCCCTTTCCACAGTACTCCTTCCTAGGCAGTTGTTTCCCATTTTGTATGTGTGCAACTGATTGTTCCTTCTTAAGTGAAGTACTTTGCATTTGTCCTTATAGAAATCTACTTGTAATGTATATGACCAATTTTTAACTGGTTTTGCTTCTTGCAGATGTGTTTGGAGATCAACTACTAGTTTTGTTTCAGTTTATAGCAATACTTTCTTAGTTGTATATTTGAGTATCCATTGGGATATTAACTGAGGTACCTTTATATAACTCTTTATTGGACATAGCAGAAGTACATTTAAATCATGAAGAAATTTAATAGAACAAGGACTTAAATGAAATGTTTATAGGGTGGCTGAATACATTTGTATGACTTCAGTTAATTTACCTTTTAAATTTAGAGCAGTCAGAAAAATGAGGGTATTCATTGCCTCAGTCACTGGAAATCTACTTTAAAGTCAAGGAATGGGAGTCTAGCAATGAGTTCTAATTGATCCTAAGAGAGAAATTCCCTTCAGACTTTGTTGTGCATTCTAGGTTGTCAAGTTTTAACAATAGTCTTGGTTCCAATAGTAATAATTAATAATGCTCCTTTCTAAAAATTGTTCAGGCCCACTCTGTGTCTCAGCTGGAGCAGATCCAGAACCAACTTCTCCTTTTTTTGTCATGTTAAACAAAACTAATTTGAAATAGTTTTAAACAATTAACTCGTTAGATTTTTTTAAGATGAAAAGTTTATTCTTCATGTAGTGTCCTTACGGCACTCTTGGTGCATGTGTGTGTTGTGGTAAAGCCAAGCCAGATGGCTATGGCAGGGTACTTCAGGGCTGATATGTGAGCCCCAGAATGCTCAAAGCCCTCTTCCCTACAGGCAGGAGAGACACTACAGCTGGGCAATCAGAGGCACCTGGAGCCTATTAAGAGCCTACCCAGGTGTACGTAAACCCACACTGGGCAATCAGGGGCACCTGGAACCAATTAAGAACCTTCCCAGGTGTACTTAAATCCTGCCTGCACTAAGGACTGGGAGGAGGAGAGGAAGGACCTGCTGGAGGTTTGGAGATAGAGGTTTGGAGATAGAGGTTGCTAAAGTTGGGGAGACAGCCCCTCAGGCCTGCACCCGCTTGCCCTGTAGGGAAGGGCCAAAGAGAGGGGAAGATCCAGAGACTTACCCGGACTGGAGTGGGATTACCTCAGGTCCCACTGCCTATAGGGACTGTCGCCAGTGGGCAAGCGCCAGAGAGGAGGGGCTGGTGTACCACAGTGTCTATCATCGGAAGTTCTCTAGGGCCCTAACCCTATCCCATTGGGACAATAGAGACACCTAAGCTTCCTCTTCCCAGCAAGCAGGAGGAAATATTTGAGAAGCAGGAGTCCAGAAAGAAAGTACAAAGAACCTACACCTCAAACCACCACCTTTGCCTCTTCAACAGATGAGGCCTTGATCCCTTCCCCCTCACTCCAAGTGACTTGCCAGTTACAGTACCTTATTAAGTGGATGGCAGACTTTCTGCAGATACCACTTGAGCAGTTTGGGGAATACCAACACAAGCTGCTGGACATTCTGCACTCTGCGACACAGTCTAGAGTTGTCCTCCCTATTAATGAAACTCAACTTGAATACCCTAAAGCAGTGGTCCCCAACCTTTTTTGCACCAGGGACTGGCTTAAAGCACAACTATTTTTCCAGGGACCGGCATGGGGTGGGGCTCGGGGAGGCACCCCAGCAGTCAGCGCTTTACACCACTCTCCGCCATTAAATTGACTCACCCATGTCAATTTCGGTGGCAGAGCTTGAATCCCAGGGAGCAGTCTCCGCGGTGAAATTGACTCTACCTTGTCAATTTCGGCGGCGGAGCTGGAAGGTGGGGCCCACACTGCTTAGATTTACCATTTTAAGAGCCGGTTTGCTCTTAAAGTGGTAAGACGCTGCGAAACACACTGCCTGTCGGCTACATGAAGGGCTGCATAGCTGCGGCGCCGCGGACCGGCAAACAACCCCCTACGGCCCGGTACCGGTCCGCGGACCGGTGGTTGGGGACCCCTGCCCTAAAGCCATCTGGCAAACCCTGGATACAGTGGCACCCACTTCTTAGAGGGCTGACACAAGTATTATGTTTCCTTCAAGGAATCTGAATTCCTCTTCCCACCCACCTCCCTATTTTCTGGTCATTGATGCGATAAACGAGCAGGGCAAATAACACCATTATAAAATCATCCCATATAACAGAGACCAAAAGCTCCTGGATCTCCTGGGAAAGAAGGCCTACTCATTTGCTACACTGCAGTTTTATTTTCAAATTAACAAGCATTGACAGTCAAGTACAACTTCACCAATTGCAGGAAATTTGGGTTATTTATTGAGCACCTTCCCCCAGATCAAAGAGAGCAATTCCAGGCCTATGTTGCTGAGAGACAGTTGCTGGCAAGAAAGTCTTTGTAAATAGTGCTTGATGTTACAGGCTCCATGACCTATTCCGTCTCTCTGTGGTGGTGGTGATGATGTGTAGGGTTTCCTGGCTGCAGTTGTTTGGCTTCCTCAGGAAAGTTTAAAATGCAGTTAAGGATCTCCCATTTTGGAGGATGGAAGCTGTTTGCAGAGAACACTGAGTTATTGCATGCACTTAAAGATTTCAGGATCACATCACACTCATTAGACATCTACACTTCTGTAAACAAATGGAATTTCGGCAGATTGCAAACAGCTCAGAGATCCTGCCCTATACCTTTCTCTGGATTCCAGAGACTGCAGACCCATGCCCCCGGAAGAGGCACAGATTCCAGAGAAAGAGATACTCTAACGTATCAGATGTGGCTCTCAACAGGTGTCGTGATTGATGAGACAGTACAGAGTTCAAATTCCACCCCTCATTAGTCGCCTAACTTCAATGCTTTGCCCTCATTCCCACATTTGGAGAAAGACTCTCGCACTTTCAGCATCTATGGTAGCATCTTACCTCAGACAAATGAGGGCTGGAAGTAACATAATTTGGTTACATCATTCACTTTACCTTCTTCCTTCCCTATTTCTCTTTCCTGTTCCTCTTCAGGGACCCTTCTCTCAAGCCCCTGATAAGGCAGGAAGTAGACACCTTTCTTCATTTAGGAACAATAGAACTAATACCTGTGAAAGGGCTTCTCTTCCAACTAATTTCTTGTACCAAAGACGAATGGAAGGTGGAAACCAATTCTAGATCTAAGACTCCTAAACAGATTTGTGAGACCCCAGAAATCCAGGATGGTGATGTTGGCAGTGATGGTTTCTTTCCTGGGTTCGGGGATTGGTTTTTGGCCCTCAAACTCCAGGATGCCTACTTCTGTGTAGTGAAGCACCCATCTCCCAAAAGATTCCTCCTATTTGTGGTTGGCCAAGATCATTTCCAGTATTGAGTCCTCCCATTTGGCCCCTCCTCAGCTCCAAGAGTATTCTTGAAGGTTCTGTCAGTAGTGGCAGCTTACCTAACGTGGCCAGACAGTTCTTATAGCATGCCTGTACCTGGACAACTGGCTACTCAAGGGTTGATCCTACCAATAAGTATTGTCTGTCACAAGGACAGTGCTTTATTTTATTTTTGGACCTGGCTCTCCAGCTGAACAGAGAAGAATCCACACTAACACCCATTCAGAACATATGATTCATAGGGGTGTATCTAAATTCCTTGACAAGTTCTGGACAGTGTCAAACCTCATCAGAACAATTCAAGACAGCCCTCAGACCTCAGTCAGAAACTGTCTTCAACTTTCACATCACATGGCTGCTTGTACTTTCATGACAAAGCATGCAAAGTT
>ML675603.1:97287524-97327726 GCA_007922155.1 Mesoclemmys tuberculata | reverse complement strand
TTTCTGTTCAACTGTGACAGTCCCAGGTTTTCTGCTAGATCACTCCTGGAATGTCCTAGACCAGAAGAAAAACAAAGGTAAAAGCTCTTACAGAGCTCCAGTTAGCCTCATTTTCAGAGGAATCTGTTAGTGTGTTCACCCAATTCATACATGGAGGAGGGTACTTTTTTCTGATAGGCATAAGATGAGTCTGTGGTCAACTTTCCCTATAGCACGAAGCTGACAAATAGATGGATCTTACTATTCCTAAAAATATCAGACTCTCTCCTCCAGTTTCCTCCAGCCCAAGAGCATCTTAAAGTGAAAATTGATTTTCCTAATTCCAGAATATCTGGAGAAAATTAGTTTTCAATATTCAGTATGAAGTTAACATCTTTTTATATATACTTCTGTTACCTTATTTTTCTTTTAAACTGAATTGTTGTCTGTCTTTTCAGGGTCTCCTTGTGGAAGTTTTTTCATGTCTCTAGTCATTTTTGTTGCCAGTGTGAAACCCTTTTAGTTTTGCTTCATCTAGTCTCTAGTAGAATTGTTTCCAGTTGCCAAATGTGGCCATGAGGAGCATGGTATTCTGTGAACTGAATCAATTTTCCTCAAATTAAGTTTGTTTTGAGGACCTCATTGAAACTTAGTCTTAGACTTGTCTTGATTTTTGTGAGCTGTACTGTGAACTTACCATATCTTAAGTTGTAAAAAATGTGTTGTACTGTATTTCCAAATGTAATAATATAAGGATGCTGTATTTTAAGACATATGCACTAGGTTGAGATTCTACAACTCCTTTATTTCTAAGATTATAATTTTTGGTGCCCAGATACTATGGTGATGGGTACCTTTTGGAAATATGTATTTTGTATACATACACTAGGAACTAAGGCAGAGGGACTGTGTAACTTTGGGAAAGTCACTGAAGAAGTGTTCAGCAGAGCAGGAAATTGAAGCCGTCCCCCCCAAGTCCCAAGCTAGCACCCTAACCACTGGGACATCCTTCTCTGGAGTCTGATTTGCTAAGGAAATAAAATTTTAATTTGTCTGAAGATTCAGAAATACTGACTTTAAAATTATATCACTTTTGCTTTGTGTCTTTCCCATCAAACCCATCTTAATTTCTGGAAGCATTTAGAATCTGCTGTGTGAAGAAGTAGAGGTAGAAACCTAATGCTAATATCCCCTCTGAAAAACGTAGTTACTTACCAGTAACTGTTGTTCTTCGAGATGTGTTGCTCAGATCCATTCCACTTAGGTGTGTGCGCGCCCACGTGCACAGATCTGCGGAGAACTTTTCTAGCAGCCCCTGCAGGGGCCGGTCCCAGTACCCCCTGGAGTCCCGCCCTTATGCGGCAGTACATATAGCGCGACCGGCCCCTCCCCTCCTCAGTCCCTTCTTTCTGCCGACTCCGACAGCGGGGACGGAGGGTGGGTGTGGAATGGATCTGAGCAACACATCTCGAAGAACAACAGTTACTGATAAGTAACTACGTTTTCTCCTTCGAGTGATTGCTCAGATGCATTCCACTTAGGTGATTAGCGAGCCATACCTTGGAGGCGGGTAGGAGTCATCGGTGAGCTACCCTCAGCACGGCTCTGCCGACTCGCGCGTCCTCTCTCGACTGCTGGACGACAGCGTAGTGCGCAGCAAAGGTGTGCACCGAAGACCAGGTGGCAGCCCTGCAGATGTCATCCAGGGGGCCCCTTTCCAGGAAGGCTGCCGAGGCGGCCTGGGCTCTCGTCGAGTGAGCCGTCACCACTCCTGGGAGCTGGACGCCTGCACGCTTGTAGCAGAGCCGGATGCAGGCGGTGATCCACTTGGCGATGCACTGGGCGGAGACTGGGGAGCCTCTCATCCTCTCTGCCACCGCGACGAAGAGCTGCGTGGTCTTCCAGAGCGGTCTCGTCCTGTCTAGGTAGAACGCCAGCGCCCTCCTCACATCGAGGGTGTGCAGTCTCCTCTCGTCCTCGGACCCGTGGGGTTTAGGGAAAAACACGGGGAGGAAAATATCTTGGTTACAATGGAACCGGGAGACTACCTTAGGCAGGAACGCTGGGTGAGGCCTAAGCTGAACCTTGTTCTTGTAGAACACGGTATAAGGAGGCTCCGAGGTTAAGGCCCTTAGCTCAGAGACCCTCCTGGCCGAGGTAATGGCCACGAGAAAAGCCACCTTCCAGGAGAGAATCATTATTGGACAGGTGGCTAAGGGCTCAAAGGGGGGTCCCGTTAGCCTATCTAAGACCAGGTTCAAATCCCAGGGAGGCACCAGGTCACGGACCTGCGGATAAAGCCTCTCAACTCCCCTGAGGAACCTCACCGCCATGGGGTGGGAGAATAGGGACCGTCCCCCCATCGGCTGATGGAAAGCCGAGATGGCCGCCAGGTGTACCCTGAGGGAGGCCAACTCTAACCCCTGTAGCCTAAGCTGCAGCAGGTAATCCAGGACAGTCTGCACGGGGGACGTACCGGGGGTTACGCCCCGCGACTCCGCCCAGCAGGTGAACCTCCTCCACTTGGCCCTGTAGGCGATCTGCGTGGAGGGCCTCCTGCTTCCCAACAACACGCGTTGGACCTGCTCCGAGCAGGTTCTCTCCTCCTCCGTCAGCCAGAGAGCCTCCAGGCCGTCAGGTGCAGGGAGTTGAGGTTGGGATGCAGCAGGCGACCGTGGTCCTGGGAAAGCAGGTCCGGTCTCCTCGGGAGCTCGATCGGGGGAGCGACCGACAGGTCGTGAAGCAGGCAAAACCAGTACTGCCTCGGCCACGCTGGGGCGATCAGAATGACCTCCGCTCTGTCCCTCTTGATTTTCAAGAGGACCCTGGGCAAGAGCGGGAAGGGGGGGAAAGCGTACAGGAGCGCCCCCGTCTATTCGAGGAGAAAAGCGTCTGAAACAGAGCCCGGCTCGCGACCCCTTAGCGAGCAAAACAGCGGGCACTTCGTGTTCCAGGCCGATGCAAACAGGTCTAGACGGGGAACACCTCACAGATGGAAAATCCTGTCCGCCACCTCCGGGTGGAGAGACCAATCGTGCTGGGGTAGAAACGACCTGCTGGGGCGATCCGCCTCGTCGTTCCTGACCCCCGGCAGGTGAGAGGCGGTTAAACAAAAGTTGAACTTCACCGTCAAGTCCCAAAGTCGAAGCGCTTCCTGGCACAGCACCGAGGAGCGTGCCCCCCCCTTGTTTGTTGATATAGTACATTGCAGTGGTATTGTCTGTTAACACCTGCACCATTCTCCCCAATAAAGAGTGGCGAAACACTTCGCAAGCTAGTCTGACTGCCCTCAGTTCCCTGACATTGATATGGAGGGCAGCCTCTCCCTGGGACCAAAGTCCCTGCGTGGTCAGACCACCGGTGATATGGGCTCCCCACCCCAGGTCTCATGTGTCCGTGATCAGCGTGACCGAGGGGGTGGGAGCCCTGAAGGGGATCCCTTCCAACACAGTCCCGGGGTCCAGCCACCAGTTCAGTGACCCCAACACCGCAGGGGGCACCGTTACCACCTTGTGGAGGGCATGCCTGCTGGGCATGTACACCTTGGACAACCAACCTTGGAGGGGCCTGAGCCTGAGGCGGGCCAACCTCACCACGTAGGTGCACGAGGCCATGTGGCCTAACAGCTGCAGGCACTGCCTGGCTGTTGTCGTAGGGCACCTCTGAAGTTGCGATATTATCGCCATCATTGCCTCGAACCTCAAGCGTGGGAGGGAGGCTTTGGCCCGCACCGAGTCTAGGTGGGCCCCTATAAAGTCTATATGCTGCACCGGACACAGCGTCGACTTCTGCTCGTTTATGAGCAGCCCCAGAGCTTGGCAGGTGGTCTGGACGAAGGAGACCGCCTTGCGAACCTGCGACTTGGTCTTGCCCCTGATCAACCAGTCGTCCAGGTAGGGAAAAATCTGGACCCCCCTGCGCCGCAGGAAGGCCGCTACCACCGCCATACACTTGGTGAACACTCTGGGGGAGGAAGACAGGCCAAAGGGCAAGGCCGTAAATTGGTAGTGGGCACCAGCTACCATAAACCTCAGGAACCGCCGGTGGGCGGGAAGGATGGAGACGTGAAAGTACGCATCCTTCAGGTTGAGGGCGGCGAACCAGTCCCCTGGGTTTAGTACGGGAATGATGGACGCCAGAGACACCATGCGGAACTTCAGCTTTCTCATGAACCTGTTGAGCCTGCGCAGGTCCAGTATAGGCCTGAGGCCTCCCTTGGCCTTGGGGACGAGGAAGTACCTGGAGTAGAACCCTGTCCCCACCTCGAGCGGCAGAACCGCTTCTACGGCTCCTTTGAGCAGGAGGGAGTGAACCTCCTGTAGGAGTAGTTGCTCGTGAGAGGGGTCCCTGAAGAGGGACGGGGGGGGGGGTGGGGAGGAAAGGCCAGAAGCTGAAGGGCATAGCCCCAGCGCACAATGTTCAGGACCCATTGGTCCGATGTTATTTCCCGCCACAGGCCGAGGTAAGGCCTTAGCCTGTCCTTGAAAGGCGGGGGACAACCCAGGGAACATAAGACGGTGCCACCCTCGGAGACACCGTCAAAACCGACCCTTGCCCTTAGGGTCTTGGGAGGGTCCTTTAGAAGAGGAGGCGGACGACGTTGTGCGGTCGCGCCGTCCAGAGCCCCGACTCCTGTCCCTTCCCCTTGCGGGAGGGAAGGGTCTAGGCTGCGGCCTCGGTTGTTGCCGCTGATGCTGAGGCGGCTGCTGCGGTTGCTGGCGGCTTTGCAACCTGGTCGCTTGGGGCATGTAGAGGCCTAAAGAGCGCAGGGTCGCCCTTGAATCTTTAAGGGCATGCAGCTTCTCATCAGTCTTGTCTGAGAACAGGGCAGCTCCATCGAACGGCAAGTCCTGGATGGAGTGCTGCACCTCTGAGGATAAGTCCGTGGACTGTAGCCACGCTGCCCTCCGCATGGCAACGGCGGAGGCCATAGCCCTGCCTGCTGTGTCCGCAACGTCTGCGGCAGTTTGTAGCGCTGCGCTGGCTACCTTCATACCCTCCTCCAGGACAATATTAAAGTCTGCGGCCTGGTCCGGAGGGAGGGACTCCGAAAACCTCCTCAAGGAGTCCCACAGGTTCAGATTATATCTGCCTAAGAGGGCCTGATGGTTAGCCACTCTAAACTGAAGCGCCCCAGTGGAATAGACCTTCCTACCGTATAGGTCTAACCTCCTGCCCTCCTTGTTCTTAGGAGAGGCGCTCTGCGCACCCTGCTTGTCCTTTTGATTGGCGGCATCGACCACCAAAGTACCTGCTGCAGGGTGCGCATACAAGTATTCGTGCCCTTCGGTCGGCACGTAATACTTTTTCTCGGCGCCCTTAGAGGTAGGGGCAACCGAGGCGGAGGTCTGCCAGACTGCCTTAGCCAGGCGCAGGACCCTTTCATGGACCGGGAGGGCTACCCTAGCCGGACCTTGTGCCCCTACACGCCCGAAGAGGGGGTCCACCTCATCCTCTAAGACCTTGACCTCAAGGCCAAGGTTCGAAGCCACCCGCTTCATCAGCTCCTGGTGAGCCTTGAAGTCAACCAATGGGGCCCCTTGGTCCCTTACCGCCGCCTCGTCTGGTGAGGACGAATAAGACGGGTGGCGGAGTCCCGTGGAGGGGCCCTCCCCAGGGTCCTCCTCCTCCTCTTCCCCCAGAGGGAAGGTCACTCTCCTGCGCCGAAGGTGCTTGCTGTGTCTGGGTGACCGAGGCAGGGGCCGACGTAGTTCCCTGCCCCAATTGAGCCGCCCACTGGGCCCACATCGGCCACTGCCAGGGTGCCTGTGGCCAGCTCAGAGGCGGCACCGGTGCCGGCACCGATGCTGGAAGAGCCGATGCCGGCTGCGGTGCCGACGGCAGTACCTGTTCCTGATGCCGGGCCCAGGAACCCGAGTCAGAAAAACGCCGGTGATGCCGCCGCCGAGTCGAAGCGCTCTGGGACCCGCCACACGACGATCCCGAAGAGCGGCTGCGTCTACGGTGCCGACGAGGCGACTCCGAAGACGACGAGCGGTACCGGGGAGATGATTTCCGACGCCTCTTGGATGGTGCTGGGGAACGGTGCCGAGAATGCCGTCTCGGTGCCGAGCCGGAACTCGACGACGAAGAGGAGCGGCGTCGGGACTCGGAGCGGTGCCGGGACCTAGAGTGGTGCCGGGAATGGTGCCGCGACGCGTCGTCCGAAGACGAGGATGGAGAGGAGCTTCCCAGCTCGACTCTCCGGCGTCGGGTGGTGGGCAGCCTATCCACCGTCGGGGCCGCCCACCCTTCGGGGCCCCCCATCGCGGGTTTTCCCCGGGAAACAGGTCCTTACTCTCTCTGGCGAGAGAGTGCCAGAGGCGTGGGCAAAGCCAGCAAGGCCTGTGCCGCCTCGAACGCCTCCGGCGTCGAAGGAACCTGTGCAGGGGGTCCCCCACTCCCAGGAGTCGGGGGAACCTCCCTGGTCGGTGCTGGGGCCGGTGCCGGAGCAGGGGCCGGCGGCACGTCTGTAAGGAGGATCACCTCCGAGCTCAACCCCGGCCGCTCCTGCGGTGCGGGGGAGCGCAGCAAGCGTGGGCGGCGCTTCTTCTTGCTCAGCACCGAGGCCCCCGGTGCCGCGGGCCCACTCCGCACCGACGAAACGCTCGGTGCCAGAGTCATCCGCGAAGGCTCGGAAGCCGGACTCAAGGCGGACTCCATTAAAAAGGTCCTAAGCCTCACTTCTCTCTCCTTCTGAGTCCGAGGCTTGAAGGACCTACAAATGCTGCACCGATCGGTATGGTGCAGCTCCCCCAGGCACCGCAAGCAACAGTCATGGGGGTCGCTGGCTGGGAAGGCCTTGCCGCAGCCAGCACATGGCTTAAAGCCCGGCGAGCCCGGCATGGCCGGGTCGCCGTGAGCCCGAAGGCTCCCTAAACTAACTAAAACCCTCACTAACTGTAAACTAACTGAGTTCGGGATGAACTATTAAGCTAACTACTCACTTTAAGGAGAAAAAAGCCTGTTTGAAGAGCAGGGGTAGTTCTCAACCGACCGTCACGGGCGGAAAGAAGGAACTGAGGAGGGGAGGGGCCGGTCGTGCTATATGTACCGCTGCATAAGGGCGGGACTCCAGGGGGCGCTGGGACCGGCCCCTGCAGGGGCTGCTAGAAAAGTTCTCCGCAGATCTGTGCACGTGGGCGCGCACACACCTAAGTGGAATGCTTCTGAGAAATCACTCGAAGGAGAAGTATACAATTCTATCTTTCAAATGATATACTTGGTTTAATCTCTGTCTATATAATCTTTTTATGTAAATATCAACCCCAAATACTTTTTAAAAAATAAGAGGACAAAAAAGAATGGCACCATGATTAAACAGACTAAAAGATGTGGTTACAGATAAAAAGGTCTCCTTTAAAAATTGGAAGTTAGATCCTACTGAGGAAAATAGAAAGGAGCATAAACTCTGGCAACTCAAATGTAAAAGTATAATTAGTCAGGCCAAAAAAAGAATTTTAAGGGCAACTAATCAGACTGAAATTCTAACAGGGAAAAAAAAAGGCGGGGAGATGAAGGGGGGGCAGAAGTCTGCCAAACAACCAATGTGGCACTGTGTGTCTGAGTTGCTAAAGGAACGCTTATGGAAGACAATGTTGTTGTGGAGAAACTAAATGAATTCTTTGCATTCATCTTCAATGCAGAGAATATGAAGGAGATTCCCACACCTTAGCCATTCTCTTTAGGTGACAGATCTGAGGAACTGTCCCAGATTGAGGTGTCAGTAGGTGAGGTTTTGGAACGAATCGATAAATTAAACTAAGTCACCAGTACCAGATGGTATTCCTTCTGAGAATTCTGAAGGAACTCAAATATGAAACTACTAACTGTGGTATGTAACTTACTTAAATCAGCCTGTACCAGATGGCTGGAGGATAGCTAATGTTACTCCAATTTTTAAAGATTGTTTTAAGACTTTGCTCTTTTAAGTTGCTCTTTTAAGACTTCTAATAGCATGTTCCACACCTCGTCCCTCTCAGATTTTGGAAGGCACTTCAGATTCTTAATGTTGGGTTCAGTGCTATAACTATCTTTAGAAATCTTATCTTGGTACCTTCTTTGTGTTCTGCCAAATCTGCAGTGAAGGTATTCTTAAATTAAACAGCATATCAACCTATGTCATCATTCAAGACTACCATAAAATGAAATATATGGCAGAATGTGGGTGAAACCATGGAGTAGGAGTCATACAATTCTCCCCCAACAAGTTCAGTCACAGATTTAATTAACACATTTTTTTAATGAGTTTCATCAACATGGAAGCATGACCTTCAGAATGGTGGCCAAAATATGAAGGGATATACAAATGTTTGTAATATATAGCATGTAAATACCTTGCAACGCCGGTTACATCAGTGCCATGTGAATGTCTGTTCTCACTTTCAAGGGACATTGGGCAGCATTATCTCCCGTAAATGTAAACAAATTTGCCTTAACAATTGGCTGAATAAGAAGCAGGACTGAGTGGACTTGTAGGCTCTACTATGGCTAGTCCAATATTCTTATCAGATATGAAATTCATGAAGCAGTTTAAGGATGTTGTGGGAGGAGCAGTTCGGGATCAGAGGTGGGTGCAATATGGTAATTGTCCTCCTGAGTAGTAACTACATAGCTTTACATTTAAAGATCTCATTCTTTGAGTGATTTAATTTTAATGTAAGATTTGACTCTGTCATGGCAGATACTTTGATAGATCTGTATTTATGCCATCTTGAGAGCTGCAGTTTTCTTGGAACAGGTCTGATCTGGTCAGTCTTAAGAAAATAGCACTGCACTGGTTAATGCGTGGTTCATGTATGAAATAGCTTTGCAATTATAAGGGCTAGAAATGTAACTAATTAAAAAATGCAGGCTTAAAGAAGCTCCAGGATTGCTTTGGAAGTTGCAGAAGTCATGGAAGCCGTGAGTGAGACCATGTGACATTAGCCATACTCATAACCCTAAAAACTAATACCTTTTTCCTATAAGAACTGAGTTGTTCCACTTTTCCATGGTATAGAATTTGGCCAATAATGTGGAATAAAGACAGAGTTCCGTAATAAGTTCTCTAAAAATAATGGAGGTTTATTGTTTGAGCTGACTTTATTTCCATGGTTTTGTGTTTCTAAATGTGGCTGCAATTGCTAATTCATCCCCATTAAAAGATGCTTCAGGAAGAGATTACATATATAGCAATAATGCATATATTGAAGAGACTTCTTTCAGAGCAGGAAGCAGAGGAAATTGCTCAAAAAGGAAATTGCATGTGGTTGAAGAATTTCCCAATAAAATCTTAACACTTATTTATTTGAAGATAGACCATAGCAGTTAGCCAGAGTTCTGTGCAGTTTTGTTAACCAGCATAAACCACGTAGCATATTGCTGGAAGCAATTGACAGAAGAAAATTTACATTTTTTGTTTTTATTTTTGAAAATGTGTTAATTAGGGAACCCCAAAACTTGTTTCTGATTTTTAATATTTTGACAATATTATACAAATCTGCAGTAAAGCTATTAACAGTGATGGCTATGTAATTATTAATTTGAATAGAGTGGTGCATAATAGAATTTAAATAGTTCATTTCTAAAACTTTAATAGGTTGAAAAGTGGGTAAATACTTATCTAGTAATTAAATTTGTCAAACTGGATTAATTGATTAGGTTCATTCCAGTCTTATAAATTAGAAGGGCTCTTATTTTAAATGGCAGTTATTAGTTGAGGTGTTTTTGCTTTGGCTGTCTAACATTTTTCCTGTTGCTGGATTCTTCAGTGCATTTTAACTTTTACTGAAATCAATATTTACTTTGGTACATTTAGCAGCAAATCCATGTAGTTTTTTTACTTGATATAGCTGAATTGTTAATTAACATAGTGCCCAAAGGTGCATAAGGTGTTCTAGGGATATATTAGTAGTAGTAATAGTGTAGCGCCTAGAAGCCCATTTTTCTAAGCACTGTAGAAACGGAACAAAAAGATGGTCCCTGCACCGAAAAGCTTATGATCAAGGAATAAGATTAGAGAACAGATAGACTGACACAGGGAATTCCAGGTAATAGTGAGAGAACGTTGGTAAGTGTGATAAGCAGTGATCTCAGCTCACCTGTGGCCTAATTGTAGTGACTTTTTTGTGAAGACATCTCTTTCTAGGGTGGAAGGGAGTCTGAAATATAAAATAGTTCTGAAAAATTTGTTTTTTATGCCTTGGCATACTTACCTCTTTTTAACTTAACCTTTGGCAAATATTCAGCAGCAAGCTGTTAACCATAAGCATTCTCTTGCTTTAATTTCTATTTTATATTGAGTTTTTAATCTATACAAATATTCTTCACTCTCTTGACATGAAAAGCTTGTCAAAGTTGGAACATGTTTTTGAATTGCAGCATCCTATTACCAACAGCTAAGTCTAAATCAATTTGATATTTTAAAAAAGAACATTAATAATTTAATGAAGCATATAAAATGTGTTCAGTACTACTTCAGTTCTGGGTTGATGCTATGTAATATGCTGATGTAGACCTCAAATTTTTGGGGGATTGTGACCCATCCATGCCTAGGGTAGCCACCTGAAAATGCCAAGGTCAGGGCAAGCTGTAAAAGGAGAGCAGATTCTCCCAGCACTAGTGGGTGACACTGAAGTCGAACTTCCCAGCTAGTCACAAACAGTGCTTCTGATTCCCCACACTGTTTATTTATCAAGAAGCCAAAATAAAAATATACACAGCCCCCTTTACTGCATTTCAGTCTCTGGCTCCCAATCAGCCGCTAGGTCCAGTAAAGAGATCAGTTGTTAAAAATTATATGCTCTTTACCAAAAAGGTTTCTCCTGACCCCAAAGGTCAGCCACAGTACCAGATCAATATAAGTTTGGATCTTACCCAAAATACCACACTGCCAGCCAATCCTTTAGTAAATAAAACTAAACGTTTATTATAAGAAGAAACACACTATAAGAGAAATATTAAAGGATTAAAGCAATCAGACAAATGCAATTGATTTTAAAGTCCATATATATCAGGTTTCTAATAGAATTGTGGAGTTTACAGGCTTGTATAGTCCCTCTGGTGTACATCCAGTACTTGGATGGGTCTCAGTCCTCTGTTTCACAGCTTCAGTTCAGTTGTAGATGAGTTGATCCAGAGGTAGTCCAAATGAATCTCGGGCAGCTGTCTTTTATGTCCTTTGGTCTTTGCCATGCTGCTTGTGGAATTTTACAGGAATAAAATGAAGACCAGAGTCACATGAGTACGTCCTGGTGACTTATCAGGTTTAGCCCTGGTTTTTCCCCCGGGCCTATTATACCTGTGAATTTCCTTAACGGGCCATTAAGCAGGCTAGTGCTGCAGCTGTCCTGTCTGGGGTGTTGCCCAGACACAGCACAATTTGAAATACAGATATATCAAACATATCCATAACTTCCATTACACATATAACACATGAAAATAAACATCATCATCTTACTTAGCACATTATAGCCTTTCTAACAGTACTGTTACAGCATATCTCACATGAATTATTAAGATTTTGACATTGATGTTAAATAATATAATAAATGCCCTCCCCCAATCTAGCGAGCATGACAGGGATCATGGAGAAAACTTGCTTCAATGAGTGGTGTTGATTTGTAGTATAAGGGCATTGTTCTATGAAGTGCTGAGACTTGCAACTTCCATTGAAGGCAACATATGAAATATGCTATTGTATTATTGGAGAGAATCTAGAGGTGAGCAGGTATAAGAGGTTTGGAAAACATGAATTATGAAAGGTTAAAAGAACTCTACACATTTCGTCTAGAGAAGAGAAAGCTAAGGGGGCAGTTAAGTTCTCATATCTGTGAAAGATTGCTGTAAAGAGATTGGTGATCAATTGTTCTCCATGTCCCCCAAAGGTAGGGCAAGAAGTAATCGGCTCAGGTTACATCAATAAAAACTTAAATGAGGTATTTAGGGAAAATTTTCCAACTGTAAGCATAGTTAAGCACAGGAAAAGTTTGTCTAAAGGTTGTGGAATTCCCATCATTCAAGGGTGTTAAGAACAGGTTAGACAAACATCTGTCAGGGATGATATAAGGCAGACACATGTAATTCTGCCTCAGCATGGAGGTTAGGACTAAATTATCTCTTGAGGTCCCTTACAGATCTGCATTTCTGAGATTCTAAATATCAAATATAACATGAAAATCCTTTCTTTTACATCTGTGTGGTATGTGATGTTAAATTACTATATATAGAATAGTGAGTTATAGTCCCTGTTTAAACTTTGAAAATAAAATGCAAAATTGCTATAGGAATTTGGCCCAAACAATTTCCTAAAAATTGGAAGTGTTTATTTCAGAAACAGCAAAATGGAACAAACTTGCTTATTTCTCTGCAGTGTTGCAAATTAAACTGTTGTTTACCATACTACAGTAGTCTTAGAAATAAATACTGGCATTTTCAATAAATACTGGCATTTTCAAAACTTTAACAGTAAAGACTGGAGCAAGGGTTGTCTTCATTTTCTCATTTGGCACCAAGCTAATTCTTGTATTTAATTTAGTATTCTCTATGTATTGTTAATAATTCCCTTCTAGCTAAGTGTATTACAGTCCAAGAAAAGTCAGAAAAGGCTATTTTTTGTGATTAGCCAGCATAATGAAATGTCTGACCTAAATTTCCAAATGGTAAACAATATATGAAGTCCAAATTCAAAGAGCAGCTTTTAATTTGAATATAGTTGCATGTTCTGTTTTGCATTGACCAGACCACTTGGCATTTTGGCCATTGGCATTGGTATTTTTGGAGGCATGAGTGGCAACACATCACCAGACTTACTTGCCTTAGTTGTCAGTACAATCTTCACCTATAGATTACCTAGAGCATTTCTTAATTTTTGTGTGTAGACCAATATGATAAGAAATTTGAAGCATAAATTACTTATCCTAAAATAACTAAAATTGCTCTTCTTGGGTGGTACTCTTCATTTTGGATTTTTTTGTAACTTCTGTTCTCTGTTTTCTTTTCAGATACAGAACGTGGTCTCATAAACTGGACTAAAGCAATCTTGTTGACACTTATTTATACTTTTTAATTTTTGTATTTGACTTAAAGTGCCATGAGAAAATTTGCATATTGCAAGGTGGTCCTTGCCACCTCACTGGTTTGGGTCCTTTTGGATATGTTTCTATTGCTTTACTTCAGTGAATGCAATAAATGTGATGAGAAGAAAGAGCGAGGCTTACCTGCTGGAGATGGTGAGTGGATATTCAGGCCCGGTCTACACTTACCTTTGGGATTCGGCAGCAGTCGACGAGAGATACGCAAGTGACGTAAAGCACTTGCGTATCTTCCGTCGACTTTGCGGCGTCTCCTCCATGCACTGTCCACACGACGCTGTGTTGAAGGGAACAGCATTCCCTTCGATGCAGTGCTACGCCACTTACTGGGTTGGATTTCCTTCATCGCTTGCTGGATCGACTGAGCGGGTGTACACAGATCTCTGTCGATCTCGAGCAATTGATCTGACTGCAGCGACTTTGCTGGCATCAGTATAGACCCAGCCCCATAAATTGCAACTTTTTTCAAATCATCAGTGAAAATTTGCCCATTGACAATTCCCAACAATATGAGTATGGCTTCATCTTGTACATATCACAGACTTGGTCTATACTGTCAGCGAAATTCGGTGGCAATTGACGAGACATGCACGCTACATAGAGAAGTGTGCGTATCTCCCATTGACTTCCTAATATCTACGTAGTGAAGCGTCCCCACTATGCCGTGCTGACAGAAAATGCCCTCTTGTCGAAACAGCATTCATCTTTTTTTCAGGGGTTTTCAGGGGTTCAGATTAACATCATTGCCTTCTGGATCAATTTAGTGGGTCTCCACTGCCACTCAGTCAATCCTGCGGAATTGATCCAGCGGTGCCAACAGTGCTGCCATGAATATAGACATACCCACAGATGTTTTCAGTCTTTTTTTTTTTTTTTAAATTAAACTCTGGATACTGTGTAGGAACTCTTAAGATTTGACGCCTTGTGAAGACAGATTTGATTTAAAATGACTTTAGTAATCTGCCATACTGTGGACAGAATAAGAAGGTAAAACAGAGTTAAAAAATAATCCAAATATTTCCCTACAATAATGTAAATCTGCTATAACCCCACTGATTTCAGTAGTGTTACAGCAGTGTAACTAAGCTGAATATGGTGAATCAATACAGTAATTTTGAAGGGGAGTGATCTCATTAGCAAATAAATTTTGGAATAAAAAGCCATTTATTAAAATTAGTACAATAAACCCTTCAATGTTGAGATGTACACTAAATGCTTATTTTTGAAACAGGAACTATTTTATTCTGTACCAAAGGTCCTCGAGAAAACTTTGCTATTCCTGTCCTCCTTTGCTTCACAGCATAGCTGCCGTATGCCACTCAAAGGAGCTCAGTGCTTTTTGAAAGACTAATTTTAAGCAGCTTAAAACTGTTGCTACTGTAGTATAAAGTATGGAGGTTGTCTAGATTCAGTAGAAGTATATCTATTTTCTTTGCAGATGTATAAAACAAATCAAGTAAAGCTGTAAAATACAGGTGGAACTGGCATTGGCTATAGTTCAGATTGCCTACCACTTTCCATTATCTGCCAAACTTCAGGATGGATTGATTTAAATCACCGAGTGGAAAACCTCAATTTAAATAATTGGTTTTAATCAGTTTTTCTGTTTATAATTTCTTTATTTTCTAAAGAAAGGTTCATTCTCATTGGTAAATATCATTAAAACATGCTGATATACAACTAAATAGTCTCTACACTCAATTAGGTACATCTATTCACTCACTCACTCACACAGAAATTATACAGATTTCATGTGACAAATTTCTTTGGTTGCAGAGCATTCACCCTGTCAGATTTTAAAGGCCTACTGCAAACAGTGGAAATGTTTGGGCTTCTATGAAAATACTTAAATCTTAAAGTATATTATACAGATCTGAATTTTAGTGTTCAATAGATTTGTCTATTTGTTTTTATATATAAAAAAAAAACTTCCTTTAACCATCTTCTAATCCTGTGTACACCAAACTTTTTACATTGCGCTCCCCTGTCCGCTGGGAATGGGGTGGGGGCCAGGCTGGAAGCTGAGCAGCCGAGGGTCTGAGGACTGCTGAGACTGGGGGGCCTGATGCCAAGAATTGAGGCCAGCGCAACTGCTGGGGCAGGGGGCCAGGACAAGGCTGAGGGCAGTGGGAGTGGATCAGACTCTGGCCAGTGCTACTTCCCCACCCCCCATGAGGGCTGTCCTGGGCCAACCGCTCTGTGCCCCCCAATGTTCCTTCACACCCTCCTACAGGGGCACTCCACAGAGTTTGGGGACCTCTGTTCTAATCTATAGTAATGGATATTACTAGATACGAAACAAAACTCATGCTGATTTTTTTTGCCTTTGGGAAAGTCTCTGAAATACAATGAAAATGTAGAGGTTTATTTCATAACTGAGTTAAATTTGTGATGCATTACATTTGTACAAGACACATGTGATGACAGAGGTGCTTGTTGATCCCCCAAATTAATAATTGGTGCTGAGAATAAGCCTTAACTGCTCTTGTTAAATATCTTAATAGTCCAAAGTCTCTATTTTTCAAATATTGAAAAATTTCAAATTTTAAATCTGTCCCCAGCTCTTGCTTCATATGGAATGGTGCTCATTAAACAAATTTAGATACACATTTGCAAACAAAGATTAGAAGAAAACATAAGAGTGTCTGCAATAGTCTTATCTCCCCAGTAAATTTCTGAATAGTTTCATTTGTAAATTTAAGTAATAAAGCTTATTTTGTTTTGTTAGTTCCAGAACTGGTACAGAAACCACACGAAGGTCCTGGAGAAATGGGGAAGCCTGTTGTTATTCCTAAAGAGGATCAAGAAAAAATGAAAGAGATGTTTAAAATAAATCAGTTTAATTTAATGGCAAGCGAAATGATTGCACTCAACAGATCATTACCGGATGTCAGGTTAGAAGGGTAAGTACCTTCTATTCTATTGAAGGCATGCTTTACTTAAATGAAGGAACATATATTAAGAATTCTCCATACTAACCATAGTTCTTGTATATATTGGTAATCGGTACAGATATGAAAGTTTTAAGACACAAGCGATTGTTAGAATTGCTGGGTTTGGGGGGATCCATTTGTAAAATTCAACTTAAAAGTAAAGCCAACAAATTTCATTTACCACTATTGTAACAATGAAGTTAGTTATGATTATTAGGCTTTTTCAAGAAATTAGATTGGCCTTGTTGAGGGTAAACCAAGATGAATCAAAACCTTTATTTTTAAAAAAATCTAATTTTTATTTTAAACACATTTTTTCCTCTTTAAAATAAATCTATCTTCTTCGAGGAGTGTCCCTGTGGGTGCTCCGCTTTAGATGTCCGAGCGCCCTGTGCATGAGATCGGAGACTTGTAGTAGCAGTGCCCGGTTGGGTCGCACATGCGCTGTCGTCATTTTGTACTTTTTTCAGTGGTTACATAGCGCTTTGCGACCAATCATCCCTCAGTTCCCTCTCTACCACCTTTGGCTTGAGTCGGAGCCCACAGCAACACCCTTCTTCTTAGATAGTTAATGCTTAATAGTTAGCTGTTCTCATTAGAAACCTAGTAAATCCTTATTTTCTTTCCTTGCTTCTCCCTATACTTGTTTAAAAAAAAAATTAAAAAAATATTCTCATCCCAGGGTGTTTGCCCTGTTTCTTCCTATACCTCATAGTTTTGGAATAGAAGACTAAGAATTTACACAATGGACAAAAACCTGGACATGCCTGGTTCCCCAAGGTTCAAGTGGTGCCTGATCTGCAGGCTTTCCATTCTTCTTTCAGCCGGTCACTCACAGTGTGTCTGTTGCCTTGGGGAATTGCACATCCCTCAGAAGTGGTCTGTGCCACAATTTGAAGGTGAAAGCAAGGAAGGCTAGAGACCTTCAATTGAAAATCCTTCTAATGGAGAAATCACTGCAACCCGCATCGGAGCCTGAACCAGGGTTTCCTCCGAGCCAATGGGCAGTCTCTGATACAGGGCTAGCCACAAAAGTAACTGCCAAGCAGTCTGGTCAAAAAAAGATCACCAAAAAGCACTCTGCTAGCTCACCTGAGATAAACAACAAAGAAAAAGCATCCCTCGGCTGCAGAAGTGACTTTGGTACAAGAACACTGAGCGCTTCAGACTCCAAGACTTTGGTACCGTCAAGTACCATAAGTACCTATAGAACTACAGACCCTAAAAGGGCAAGCTCGGGCTAAGGTACTAAGGGCAAGGAAAAGCGCACAGCCTCAGTACCCACAGAGCCGAAAAGACAGCCAGCACTGACCACTTCAACAGCACGCCATTCAATGCCAGTGAAACCTTCAGCAGCAACAGCAACAATACCTACACCAGCTGCACCAGTGCTAGTACTGACCTTCCCGACATTGCAGCAGTTTCTTAGGCAGGGAGGTCTTGTAGTCTCAGCAACTCCAGAATCCCCCCTTTCCAGTGGTATTGTTACACCAGCACGTTTGGTCTGAGCCATATTACAAAACCCAGGGCAGGCCCTCTACTATCCAGCGATGGTGAGGAGGAAGGTAAAATACATTCACTTCACCACTCCTCCGTGCATTGGCCCAACGCAGGACTGTCCAGCCATCCAGCATCTCAAGCATCCAGTTGGTACTGACACCTGTGGGTACCACTTCCTATGCCATTTCCACCTTAATAGCAATATTCGGACCCTTGGGACATGTATAGGACCCAACACTCAAAGACTATAAACCCACCAAGGTGAATCGCACAAGGAAGTAGCTGATGACTTCTGTTGTAGAATCTAATCATGAGGACACTTCTCCTCTAGAATCATCGTCATTTTCTCCAGACGAAACTATAATGCCTCCACCACTCACTACTGGAGGTAATTTCAAACAATTCCAGGACCTCTTTACAAGGGTGTTGGAGGCTCTCAAAATATCCCTAGAAGAGGTAGGTACCTGAAGCACAACACAAACTGTGAGACACATTACAAGCTGCTTCATCCTCCTAAGAGTGTGTTACCCATTAATGACACAATCATGGAACCTGCAAAAACAGTATGGCAGACACCTGCCACACCACAACCTTCATGTAAATGCTCGGATAAAAAAATACTATGTCCTTTCCAAGGATAATGAGTTCTTGTTTTCCCACCCTGTACTACCTCTTTAGTACCACAGGCTGTGAATCAGAGGGATAAACAACACCATAGCAGATAAGGACTGGAAGAGACTTGGCATACTCATCTGCTACACTTCAATCTGAATAGCCAATAATGAGGTGCTATTGTCAAAATACACCCACATAATTTTTTCTAAATTGGCAACTTTTATAGATTTACCAGTGGTAAAGAAAACAGTTTAGAGTCAGTATTGTTGAGGGCCACGTCATTGTGCGCACAGTATTACAGGCCTCACTTGACTCGGCTGACATAGCGGCTTGCTTCATGGCCACATCAGTAGTTGTGGCCTGGGCATCATGGCTTCATCTTTCAAGTTTCCTGAAAGAAATACAGTCCACAGTGGAGGGCCTGCCATTAAGAGGCCTGAAGCTATTTATGGAGAAAACAGATGACTCTCTTCTCTCTCAAGGACCCTTGTGCAACTGTCAGATCCTTGGGAATCTACATACCTGCAAACAAAAAGAAACAGGGCAGGTTTTACACTCAAAGATTCCGACCACCTTATGCCCAACCTCATAGGCAATTCGACCAAAGGCATAAACAACATCAGACCAGGAGACGCTCAACATCAAATCAATCTTCAACAAGTCAGGAACCCACATCCAGACAATTTTGAAGGTCTGGTCGAGAGCATAAGGCCACCCCACCCCCAAGATACTAATGCAGGAAGTACTTACCATTCGGAGACTGGCTGTCACCATTTCAGAACATTGGTAGAAACATCATACCAGATAGATGGATTCTAGAAATTATAGTTATTCCACCCCATTTATTTCTATCCCATTCACCCACCCTCTTCCACATCCCTCTTCAGGGACCTCTCTCACAAGAACCTGTTACAACAGGAAGTACAGCGCCTCATATAATTGTGTGCAGAAGAACTTGTACCACCATACTTCAGAGGAAAGGGCTTTACTCTCACTATTTTCTGACAGAAGAAGACTGGCAGATGGAGACCTCATATAAAATTGAATTGAAAAGTATACGACAACTTGTATTATCATTAAAGCCTAAATTTACTATAATCTATTAAAATAATTAAGCAGTGCATCAAAGTTTTAAAGAAAGTGAAACTACTGAACTGATGAAAATCATCAGCTAAACACTTGAAGCCAGAGCTTGAAGAGCTAAACCAGCTTTTGATGGTTGGATCTTCTTCATTTCAGTTTATGCGAATAGTTCTGTTCAATGGCTAGTTCACTGAATTGAGAAACTGGTTGGGAGTTGAAAAAGTGGAAAAGCTTGTTTTCTTCCATTCTATCTATAAAAACTAAGTGTGAGAAAAGATAAGGTCTACTAGTTCTAAAATCTTGAAGGACATGATTACCAAAAACAATTATTTCTGTTTGCTAACTATACACAATACTACCTTTGTTTAATACATTAATTTTTAAATACCAAGTATTTTGATAAATCCTTTGTTTATGTATATAGCACATTTCATGTAATTTTATTTAACTAATTTAGAATGCTATTTTTGTGCATTTTTACTTGAATTCCAGTTTCCATCCGTAAGCAGCTTGACACAAGCCACAAGTAACAATTAATCTAGTAATCATTCACCATTTTCTAACTTAATGTAAAAATTAATAATTGTATGTTAAGTTATATAATTTCTTAAGTAATTATGTATAGATACAGTGTATCCTTCAGGTTATCAAAAATAATACCAAATTTAATGTAAAGGCTATATTTGGTTGCAAAGCAACACTTCAGTGGTTATACCAACCAGTGAGAATCAACTTTTCTTTAGGAAGATCTCTACAAAGTACAAATATGGGACGCTATTAAAATTGGTTTAAATCAATCCACATTGGCAAACAAAGATATTTTAATCAGGCCTAGTAAATTTCAAGAGAAAATTACTTGTTTGAAGTATTTAGAGGTCGCATGTTTATAATGAACCAAACTCTTCTTTTCATTTAAGTAGGGAAAGACATTAACAAAAAATGGTGTACTTGAAATAACTTTACCTAATGTAATTGATACAAACTCTTATATAAGTTCCATATAGTTCTTCAAGGGCTTGCTCATGTCGATTCCATTCTAGGTGTATGCACACCCACATGCATGGCTATTGGATCTTTTTTCCCTTTGCAGTATTTGTAGGGCCGACTCTGGCACTCTTCAGAGCCCCACACGTATGCCACGGTGTATGAGGCACTGCCAGCCCTGTGCTCCCTTAGTTCCTTCTTTTCGCCCATGACAGTTACTGGAACTTTTCGCTGTCTTGCTGTCACAATGCTCAGTACTGTTTTAATAGTTGTAGTTTAGTTTTTCAGGTTATTTGTAGATAGTTAGTTTAGTTTAAATAATCCTGTTAGGGACTTTTGCCTAGGCGGGGGTTATGTACCATTCCCCGGGTTTCAAACCTTTCACTACTGCAACAAGCCCTTCCTGATTAATGGCCCCCACGGTAGCTGTTTAAAATGTCTGGAAGAAACGCACAGGAAGGACAAGTGTAAAATTTGCAAGGGCTTCAGGACCCAGGTGAGTGCCAATGCTGTGGTAAACGACATAGTCCTGGTCCCAATGCTGTACTGCTGGTGACCGATGCCGGGAGTCCTGGTCCCGATGCTCTGGTGCCAGGGATCAGTGCTGGGAAGACGAGTACCAGTACCGTGCAGACCATGATTGGTGCTGCTCAGATTGAGGGGTGGGAGCATCCTGAGGTGGAAGAGCGAGAGAATGACTTCAGGGATCGGTGCTATGAGGGAGGGGACCTCCTCCATTCTGAGGATCGAGAGTGTGGCGATACAGAGTAGTGTCACGATTCAGGTGAGTGATGCGACTGCTGTGGAGGACCCATCATGGGCTTCCCCCTTGACATTGGCACCTTCCCTCTTTCTGGTGCCAGAAAAATCTAGGCAGCACCAGCAATATTAGGATCATCAGATCCCTTGCTGCTTGAAATGCTTCTGGCGTTGATGGAGTCACTAATCACAGGGCTTGCAGTCTTCCTCCCCATGACGCTGTCCCCCAAACCGAGTACCAAAGCAGCAAAAGGATCCTCAGGTACAGCTCAGCCAGTACCACCTACAGACCGAACATTTCCTGGTGAGGAGTTGAGCGACTTTCAAAACCTGTCCTCCAGTACACACCACATAAAAACACTGTGCAGAAACCGCTTGACCCAATGGTCAATGCTGACTTTCGCACTGCTAGAGTCAGCTGCGCTGAAGAAAAGTACGTTGCCAAGAGACACCTCAGCACCAACACTGATCAAAGCATTGGCAATAGATGATGTGCAGGCTGCAGCATCGATAGTCAGAAAGTTACCAACCATGGCACCGATAACTAGGAAAGCACCGACTGTAAGTGACGCACCACTCACTGTGTACCTACCTCTGATGTGGTTCCATCCTTGGCACCAACTATCACCAGGAACTGATGGGAACCCTGGCACCTTCAGGCAAAAGGAGCTGCAAACAACATCATGTTCAACCTCTGCAGCCTTCATCTGCAAGATAAGAAGGAGCCCCGGAGTCTCCAATATGTTTTGCACGATGAGGCGTTTTCACCGGTACGCTCCCTCGTTGCCAGTGATAGTGATGCAGAGGAAGCTCAATTCTCGTCTGATCCCTCCTCCCCTACCCGACCCTCACTACCACCTCCTTATCATGCCTGTCATAGGAGACACAAGCCATATCCATGCTATGGTCCACCATGGTTTGCCCCTTCTATGCCATATCACGGGTAATGGCATGCGGTGCCTGGTCTTCACATTCAAGAGCATACGGGAGACCTACTAGCTCTCATATCATCACAAAATTTGTGAGACCGGTAGCTTCAAATACCTCTGCTGAAGCAACCTCAATCAGAGAGCTTCACTGTGGATCAGGATACATCTCCTCCCACAAATGAATTATCTTTCACAGATAAAGCTGTGATTTTCCCCCTGCAATTACCATTGCTGATGATCCCAAACGGTTCACCGAACTTTTTAAGAGGGTAGCTCAAGATCTGGAGATCCCTGTAAAGGAAATAACAGAATCTCACCACAAGTTACTCAAAATATTGCATATGGCAACACCATCCAATATCGCCATCCCCAGGGATGAAGCTTTAATGGAACCTGCTTAATAATATATGGATGACACCGGCAACCGTTCCTCCTACCAACAAGAGGAATGATAGGAAATATTACATTCCAGCCAAAGGGATGGAATTTTTATTCTCACCCACCTCCAAACTTACTTGTGGTAGATGCTGCTAATCAGAGAGGAAAGCAGACAAACTATAAAGCCACACTACATAAAGACTGAAAACATCTTGATTTATTAGGCAGGAAAGTCTATTCATCCTCTATTTTGTTAATGAGGGTCTCTAATTATGTAGCACTTCTCAAAAATGTTGTGTCCATAATTACATAGAAGTTGTCACAATTTTCCAGTGACATCCCAGACACTAAAAGAGATTAATTTAAAAAAGTGATTAATGAAGGACAACTTGCAGCATGGACATCCCTGCAGGCCGCTTTGGATGTGGCAGATATTGCAGCTAGGACAACAGCCACAGCCATCATCATCAGGCATAGGGCTTCCTGCCATCATTCCGCATATCTTCCAAGGGAGCTGCTGACAAAAACAGAAGACCTGCCCTTTGAGAAAACAGTTGTTTGCTGAAAAGATGGATGAAGTCCTCCACTCAGTGAAAGATTCCAGGGTAACCCTCAGATCATATATACACCTGGAACAAAAAGAAAACACAGATTTCAGCCCTACGCTCGCTGATATCTTTCCAACCCCAGTATAATCAGTACGAACCTCAAAGGGGAACACAAAGATAACGATGCAGACAGCCACAACAGTCATCTATCACTTTTCATCTAAGCAACAGTTCTGAGTAGTTGATCGAGGGGCTGAGAGACCCCAATCAGCATGCAGTGCCAGTCTCACTAAAGAGAAATTTTGACTTCTGCTTAAGACCGTTCCATCCCAATTGGTCCACAATAACAACAGACAAATGGATTTTGGAAATAATCAACTCAGGATATACCATCCCATTCATATTCATTCCCCCACCCGCTATCCTCCACATCCCTTTTCAGGGACCCATCTCAAGTTCAAGTATTGCTACAAGAAATAGAACATCTTCTATAAATAGGGGAAATAGAACATGTACCGCCCCAGCATTTAGGGAAAGGATTCTGTTCCTACTATTTCGTAGCACAAAAAAAGAGAGGGGGATGGAGACCAATCTTAGACCTCAGGGCGTTAAACAAATTTGTGAGGTGACAAAAATTCAAAATGATCACTCTAACCGCTCTATAATACTAGCACTGCAAAGGGGGACCTGGTTCTCAGTCCTCAACTTACAGGACACGCATTTTCATATTACTATCCACCCAGCGCACATGTGTTTCTTAAGACTTATGATCTCCGGCAACCACTGCCAATAGAGGTCTATCATTTGACCTTTCCTGGCACTGAGAGTCTTTCCCAAAGTGCTCACAATGGTAGCAGCATATTTAAGGAGACAGGGAATTACTATCTTCCCATACTTGGATGGCTGTCTGATTAAAGGCATCTACCCAAAACCTAACCAAACAAGCTACCTATCAAGCCATAATAATATTTCAAAAACTCAGACTAAAGATAAACATAGAAAAGTTCAATTTAAATCCAACTCAGTGTCTGGAATTTACAGGAGCAGCCTTGGACTCAACAAAAGCCAGGGCATCACTACCAATGCCAAGGTTCAGAGCTATTATGGACCTGATATCATTAGTAAGGAACAGCCATACCTCAGCAACAAGTGTAGCCCTACAGCTTTTGGGTCACATGGCAGCTACAACGTTCCCAGTGTGTCATGCCTGTCGACACATGCAATGTCTCCAAGGGTGGCTCACTTCAGTATACAAACTAAACAAACACAGCCTGAACAGAGTCTTAACAATACCAAACGTGGTAAAGGATTCTGATATGGTGGATTCAGGAAAACAATATGAGAGGAATTAATTTTTCTCAGAAGCCATTATGATCACCACCAATGCCTCACTCCAAGGATGGGGAGCTCACATGCAGGAATACACAAGTCAGGGCAGATGGTCAGAATCAGAAACTTACCTTCATGTCAACATATTAGAACTTAGCGCAGCATGCAACGCTTGTTGACACTTTATACTGCACATAAGAAACAAATCAATAAAAATAATGACGGACAATACAGCATTCATGTCCTACATAAACTGCCGGGGGAGAGCAAGATCCTGTTCTCCATGCAGCAAATCAATAAGACTATGGTATTGGTGTATAAAACACAATATCGACATATCAGTGGCATACCTGCCTGACCAAAAAAACATCATCGCAGAACATCTAAACAGACATTTCACATGAAATCACGAGTGGGAATTGAACAACAAAGTCAAAGAAATTTTCCATCCATGGGGAAATCCAACGATAGATCTCTTTGCTATGAAACAGAATCACAAATGCCACCCTTTCTGCTCAAGAGCAGGACTGGGACCAGGGTCAATGGGAGATGCCTTCATACTCAACTGGGGCGAGGAACTACTATATGCATTTCCACCCATGCCAATGATACACAAGACCATGCAAAAAATCAAGGTCAACAAGGCAACCATGGTGATAACACCAGCCTGGCCAAGACAAGCATGATTCTCCAATCTCCTGAGCATGTTGATACACAAACAGATCACACTTCCCCCGAGACATGATCTCCTCTATCAGGATGCAGGCAAATTTATTATCCAGAGGTATGAAACCTTCACCTTACAGCATGGCTAATAAGTGGTTCTGTCTCCAAGAATTGCAGTGCTCTGAACAGGTGATTCAGATATTATTAAACAGCAGAAAATTAACACCAAGAAATACTTATCTGCAGAAATGGCATAGATTCCAATCATGGTGTGAAGAGCGACAAACTGACATGTCGTCATCTTCTATTCAGATGATTCTCGAATATATAATGGAACTAAAGAAATCAGGGTTATCAGTTAGTTCTGTAAGAATACATCTATCGGCAATCACCATATTCCACAATAAAATAAATATTATGACAGTATTGTCTCACCTGACAATAATAAGATTTTTAGTGGGGTTAGAGTATTTCTAGTCATTCGTGCTCCCACACCATCATGGGATTTAAGTTTAGTATTTCAGACCCATTACTAAACCACCATTTGAGCCTCCTCCACATGTCCATGAAGGTTTCATTTCTGGTTGCTGTTGCATCTGCCCAACGAGTAGGAGAGGTTAGTACGCTGCTGGCTTATCTCCCCTACACGATATTTCACAAAAATAAAATCACCCTTAGACCCTAAATTCCTACCAAAGGTAGTATCGTTTTTTCCATATTAACCAACCCATACATCTGTCATGCTGACTGGATTGGGGGGGGGATTTGTGTTATTTGACATCAGTATATCAAAATCATAGTAATCCATGTGAGGTATGCCATGTCAGGTACTGTTAGAAAGGTTATAATGTGCTGAATAAGAAGATATTTGAGTTCATGTGTGAGGGAAGTTATGGAGATCTTTGATATACCTGTACTTCAAACTATGCTGTATAAGACACACCCCAGACAGAGAGGCGGCAGGACAATAGCCCATTTAATGCCCCATTAAGACCAGATGGACACCAGGCTCCAGAGCCACCTTGTGTTTATTGGGCCTTTATGTACCACAGGCTTCAAGAAAGTAATTTCATCCTCCTCAACAGCAGCCTAAGTTCCAAGGCCCCCTTCACTTCTGCTCATATACGACAAGAGAGTAGGACAGGAGTTTTAAATGCTATCATCCTGCCTTAACTTCCTCCTCTTCTCAACCAGGCCCTCATGACACCCATTTTGAGGGTGCGCCCCAGAATGGCACTCCAGTCTCCTTCCAGGATCCATGCCTATTCTTGAGCCACCTTTCCCCTTTCTTCCCAGTATGTGCCTGAATGACGTTGTACCATTGGGTTCTCAGTATCGTTTTGGCAGGCTATACCTTGCAGTTTTTCTCACCCACTGTGCACCTCCCTCCTTCTCCTTCCCTCTTCAGGGACTCCTTTCATGAGCAACTCCTCACTCAAGATTTGGAAAGCCTTCTGAGGGTTGGAGCTTTGGAGGAAGTTCCTCCAGACGTGGGGGAAAGTCTTTTATTCCTGTTACTTTCTTATTCTCAAAACAAAAGGGGGTCTTGGACCCATCCTAGATCTGTGGAATCTCAACAAATACCTCAGCAGATCCTTCTTACCTTGCCATGAGAAGTCACTCCCATCCTCAAGTGGCCACTATGATCTTCTAAAGGTGGGGGGTTCCCCAAGTCAAGCTCTTTGCATCCAGCCTGAACAAGAAATGCCATCAGTTTTGCTCAGTCTGTGGATTTGATGAGGGATCACTGTCCGATATCTTTTTTTCTCTCACGGGCAGGGGTGCTCATGTGGGCCCTTTCGCCAGTAATGCTAATCCACAGCATCTGGCTGAAGTTCAAGAGAGACAAGGCAGATATCCTGATAGCTCCAGTGTGGCCATGACAGCACTGGTTAAACACATGGTTGAAACTCTCAACTGCTCCCCTTTCCCCCCCGCTGGAGCTACCACTTTGGCTCGAGCTGCTGTCAGAGAATCATAGCCAACTCCTACACATGGACCTCGTATCCTTACACGTAATGGCATGGAGGCCGAGTGGTTGAACAGAGGTGTACAGGCATATTTGTCTCCAGTTCAGCAGGTCCTGATGGGCAGCAGGAAGTCCTCCACCAGAGCATCTTATCTAGCCAAATGGAAAAGATTCTCCTGCTGGGCATCAAGCTAGAAAATCCTGCCTATCCCAGCTTCAATACAGTCAATACTGGACTATTTATTACATCTTAAAAGGGCAAGGCCTAGCAATTTCATCGATACAGGGTCACCTAGCACCCATTTTGGCTTTTCATCCTCCAATCCAGGGAAGGTCAGTATTTTCACATTACATAACGGTCAGATTCCTTAAAGTCCTACAGTAACTTTTATCCTCAGGTTTGTGACCCAACACCTTCCTGATATCTGAACTTAGTTCTGTCAAGACCTACAGCTTCCCCTGCTCCCTTCCTCCTCCCCCCGCCCCTGAGCCTGTAGTAGCCTGTCCCTTATTACTCCTCTCCTGGAAAGTGGCCTTCCTGCTAGCACTCACTGTGGAACGAAGAGTTTCTGAAATAAGAATGCTCACTTCAGAGCTGCTGTATATGGTTTTTTATAAGGACAAGGTGAAGCCACAGCCATTTCCAGCTTTCTTGGCCAAGGTGGTGTCCCAGTTTCACAACAACCAAGACATTCTTGCTGGTGTTCTTTCCTAAGCCACATAGTTCTAATGAGCGTAAAGGGCACACCCTTGACGGATGTTGGCCTTCTATATTGACCATGCCTTCTGTAAGACCATGCAGCACTTTGTTGGGGTGGCAGAAAGGATGAAAGGGCTACTCCTTTCTTCCCAAAGGATGTCCTCATGGATATCTTCTTGCAATAGGCTCTGTTACGTGCAGGCAAATACACCATATCCAGAGATTGTCACAGCCCATTCAATCAGAGCACAAGCCTCATCTGCCTTTCTGGCACAGGTACCAGTACAGGATATTTTCAAAACTGCTACCTCGTCCCCTGTTTATACCTTTATGTCCCATTACGCTATCATCCATCAGGTCTGGGACGACACTAGCTATGGGAGAGCAGATGGCACATCTGTGAACTCCGAACCCACCTCCAAGGATACTGCTGGTAAATCACCTGCAATGGAATCGACATGAGCCAGCTCTCAAAGACTGCACTATTCTCTGAGAGATGGAGCCATGATGCACAGCGCATTATTACAGCTGCTGCGATGGAGTGTGCCACCATGTCTGCGGAGTTGAGTGAAGCCTGTAGTGCTGTGCTGGTGATGAGATGGCCTTCTGAGATGTTAGCTCTGAATTGTTCATTCTTTTCCTCGGATAAACAATAAATAAATTCTATCATTTTAAAAAAACCCAAAACCTCAGTGTATTTTGCTGCTAGGCAAATCAGTGCCGCCGATTGATAGTCCAGCTGTTACTGATCTGTTTCCTTTTCTCTCCTCCTACCCCCGAATACATTATTGGAGTGATGAGAACTCTAATTCTATATTTTAACATTATACTATGTCAAAAGTAACTTGTGGGGTATGTGGGTATATAGTATTGGAGATGTGATGTTTTTTCTTTAGTGATAGTGTGATCAATTTTAAGACTTTTATTATGCTAGATTTGTTTTTTGGTTTATATGGGTTCATAATTAACTTTGAATAAATTATATGAATAAGAATTTACATTTAGATTGACTCCTCATGTTAACTGCTATTATTTGTTTAATTATAATTACTACTTGACTGTATTTTTTTAGTATGAGGGATGTAAATCAAGAACTTACTTTTTCTAAAAGTGGCACAGATTTGTCTGTTTCATGTTACATGTGTATATAAGTTTGCATATATTTAATTGTATCCCTCTTTTTTTCTCTTCCTCCATGTCACTTATACCCTTATGGCTAGCTCTCTTGTAAAAGTATATATCCAGGCACATGGCTCCATCTGTGTGGATTCATTTGTAGGATCTAGCCCTGATGTTATAAGCTATTTGGAATAGGGAGAGTCTCTTTGTGGGTGTCTGGTACAGTGTGTAAGACTTTTGGTTAATATTGTAATATTCCTGTTTGGTTTTAGTTGTACAAGGTTCAAGAGTCTTTCTTGAGATTATTGGTGAGGGAGTAGAATCTATAGTTGCTTCTCTTAGGTCTATGTTTGATATGTTGGTTTCTAGAACTTCCTTACTGGTGAGAAAAATAAAGGTTGTGGAGCAAAACCTAGAAATATTCAGAAACAGTTGCCTCATTTGAAAGTTAAGAACTGATTTAAGTTCTGTTTCAACTCGTCATGTTCTGCTTTGAGACTCAGAAGAAGCATAAAATAGAATAATTTTTCATGCTTACTGACCTCACTCTTGCTTTGAAAAATTAAGTTACTATACCAGTTTTGAGGGTACAGTTACTTTTCAGTTAAGTGCAAAGATGAGAAATTAAATGAATTGTGTGCAGGTGTAAGACTATTTACTTAGCCATTTGTAAGTCATATTTTGTAGGGTATAGACAATTTTAAATTAAGCAATAAAAGGTAAGGTAGTTTTATAGACCATTGTTAATTATGCAAATTAAGACAATAAGGGCAATCAAATTCCGGGCTTAAAAGCATAAGTTGACCCACAAAATTTAAAAGGAATTTTTCTTACGTGGCATTGCACTATTAGCATGGTGCATTTGTGGGCTTTTTTGCTTATGATTCTGTATTTTGTTCTATGATACTGGATTTGATGATCTGATATGGTGCAATGTATTCAGTAACATTGTTAATCCTTTAAATTCTTACGAATATTGATAGGTATTTTTATGAACTACTTTTTAAAAATTCATGTTATGATGCTACAGTAGTGTGATAAAGTGAATAAGGACACCATAATATGTTTGACAGGTAGGGCAAAATTATGCAAATAGATGCTCCTGTGTTCTAAATGTAATACACTGTCACATAGGCCTTTTTACTGTGCTGTAAAAAACATAAAACAAAAGGAAACGTAAACAAATTTAAACTGAAATGTCAGCATTGTGAAACACACCATGAAAAGACAGGGGATTTTGAATTAAACATGTAAAGTTAAGTACCTTGTGCAGTAACTAGACTTATTTTGCTTTAACTGATTTGCCTTAGTCTTTGTACCTGGATGTTTTTGTACAATAATGGGCGTTTTGTTTTAAAACCTTAATTGAGTTTGGAAAGACTTTAAAGCATTCACACATTTTTACCCATGGTTTTTATATATTTGTATACACAGTTCAGATTTGAAATTTGTAGTATTTGTAAGATTACCTTACAAATTTTAAAATTTAAAGGTAAATTTTAAAAATAATAGGTGAGCATTTGGTTGTGAAATAGAATGGAACTTGTGGCTTTAATTTCTGCTATAATATTGCTAAAACGTCTGAGTACCTTACACAACTACTTTTAATATGCAGTGTGTTAAAATATTGATTTTTATTGCTAAATCACTTGTACTTTGACTTAATCTGAAATGCTAGATTTTTGAGTAGCTATACATATGCAAGCTTTTGAGCTCAGTGACTGCATAAATGGTACATATTGAGAACCAAATTTTATGGGAAAAAGGAAACAAAGATGTAAGAACATGGGTAAATATCACTTCACTTTAAAGTTAGTGTTAGTTTTTGAAATGATGAATTAAATGGAGTCCAGAATTCCCAACATGTATTCAAAAATGAGTTTAAATTTAAAAAAATAATTTTAAAAAACAGATTTGACTGTTAATCCTATATTTTTTAAATCAGGCTGTAAACACAGTAATTTTGGTATTGTGTTTTGTAGTTATGACTTTTCTATAATATATAGTATATGAGGTCTATTTAGTAGTTTCACTCTGAACTTGCTCAGAGTTCAAGTTGTTTGGATCTAGTGTTCTAGGTGAAAGCTATATCTATAAAGCTTGTTTTTCTACTTGATCTGTATACATATTTGAGATGCTAGTTTTTGTTTCAAAGCAAATTTTATGTATATAAAAAGTATTGACTACATCTTCAGTTCTTTCCAGGTCCCTGAAATAATTCCTTATATCAAAATGTCCTTTCCCCGTTAGTCTCCCTTTCCAAAGTTTGTTTCCAGATGGGAACTATGATCAGTGAACATACTTTGGCATTTTTCTAGCTATCCAGCACTCTAAGCATAATGTCCTTTTTCCTGGCACTCAGGAGGCAGCTTAATTGATTTTCTGTTTAAGATCACACATGTCTTGGGTCACGTTCTTCAATATTATAATCATTAGAATTTCTTGATTTTCATATTTTCTGGTGGTGCTGTCTGTATTTGTCTGAGATCACTGGCTTTGCTGTTGATTTTCCATTGAGCGGTTCTTAAATATTTCAGTTCTTTAAGTCTCTGTGGATCTCATTGTTGGTATACATGTGTCCCATGATGCGAATTCTGAACTATATAGAAAGCAGTGTTCAGGGCCATTCTTCTGCTGGCTTGACATCCTCATGTCCCCCACAACTGAGGGTAGAAAGAATTTCATGGACACAACCATGCTTTAGCACAGATCCTCAGTTTCCTCTTCCTGCACGTGACAGCAAGTCAGAACTGCAGTGTCTGCTCATGCTAGTCAGGTTTATGTAAATAATAGTAGTATTGTTTAGTGGTAGTTTTTTTTTTTCCTGCCCGTTAGCAGCATTTTTCCCCTCCCCTTTTTTTCTAACCAGGGAGTCTCCTCAAGGATTTGTGCCTCTTTGCCTTCATGGTGGAATCTAAGACCTTTGGGTTAAAGCCTTGTCCTCCTTGTGATAGTCCTATATTAGATGACTTTTCTTCTTGGGGGAGTCTCATATCCCTGATGTCTGTTTGACTGCAGTTCTTCTCTCTTTAGACAAGAAAGTTGAGGGCATCTCACCTCAAATTGTTCCTGTTAGAACAGTTCGTGAGAGTTACCTCAGAGTCTGAAAGGCTTTCCCTTGACTCAAAACAATCATCCCAGATCTATAAATCTTGCTTCCAGAAGCAGACTCCATTCCCCAAATGCTGATTCCTGATACCAAGAAAAGTGTTCGATTGACTCAGCCCTTGGGGCATCATCCCAGTACTGCACACGAATCCAGTGCAGGTTCCCCAGTTCAGACCCTGCCAGAGATGGTATATGTCTGCTTTGCTTTTCTTTCACTGGAGCAGAGTAAGGCAAAAGAAACAAGAAAAAAGGCAAAAGAACAATAAACTAGATCAGCTCAAGAGAGTAATCCTGATTAGCTCGCTATCTCCCTTATTATTGGGAAATGCCTCATCGTTTCTGATACCAAAGCATGTTCTGGCATAGTACTGATTACCTGAGCATCATTAGCCTCCCCACCAGGTACTGGAGACTTTCACTGTATTAGCTGATCTTACCCTCAGTGGTATTGAGATTCACTTGGCTTCTGTCTTGGTACCAGCCCTTGGAGAACCCTTCTTGGCACCAGCCCTCCTGGCACCAATCCCTTTGTACTCCCATCGGACGCGCTTTTATTCATTCTTCCCAGAATCCAGTAGGCAGCAATTCCCTGCTTCTCAAAGCCCATGTAGAAATATTACCCTAGCTTACACTAGGGATAGTGATATATCCTGAAAAGACCTTGGAGTACTCCTCCATCCAAATAGGTCACAAATGACTAGTATGTTCTTCTCACACATGATTTACCAGTTATTTAAAATACTATTGTTTTCTCACTATATGAATTAAACCAGTTTTTTTTAAATGGAAAAATAAATTTCACTCTATACAACCACAAATGATTTGATCTGTAGATCTTCAGATCCCCAACTCAGGCCTCTGCCATTTGAGCAGCAAGAATAACTGCTGTTACTGGTTTGAACCAACTGCTGAAGAGGGAGTTGACTCATACTTTGCCAGTGGAATATACAGCTGTTTGTTTTCTAGTATTCAACTGTTGTCAATCAGAAATACTGGGTTTTATCTTTGGCTTTGGCAAAGGAGAGCAGTGAAGTGATTAGAAATAGTACTGTATAAACAAAGCCTGTGTTTCTGACATGTTCAGTCTGTAGGGCAGTGTGGCTTAGTGCATAAAAATTGGATGTTGCTATTAGAAACCCGGATTGTTCATTCTCTGCCTGAAGTGATTTTATGCTGTTTTTCTAAAAATCGTGTGCCTAATTCTTGACTGTGTTCTAGAGTTTATCATCAGGCCTTGGTTAGTAATCTGAGCTCGGCCAAGTAGTCCCAGACTGCATGTGTTCTGGCATTCTTTTAGCGGCCTGACTCTCCACAGCAGTCCACGGCTGAGAAGGAACTGAGGGGAGTCAAGGTGTAATCGCCCTTACATAGCCATAAGAGGGGCTCTGACGGGAGGGGAGTGAGCGCTACACCTATGGGTAATATTAGGCAAAATTCTCTGACTTTGGTTCTGTGGGCACCCACATACCTGAATGGAATACAGGTCTTTGCCCACATCTCAAAGAACAACAGTTACAATAGAGGTAAGTAACTGCCTTTTTTTCTGGAGTAGATGGAAGTTATGGCAGCTAGGTAATGTAGAGTTAGAGACTCTAGTTCCTGAGGAGGGGATACAGTTTGGAATTGTAGGATATGCACTTCAGCTGGGGATATCTGCTCTTTGAGGCAGGGGCTGCCACAATATGTTTACATGTATAGCACTTAACACAATGAAGTATTGTTTTCTTGGTTGCTACTACACTGTAAAAGTTAAATATCTGTGCCAAAATTATCACAGTATTATTGAGTAAAATAGTTGCATGAAGATTATCTTTGTTTGAGTTAAACCATTAGGGTGAGTGGGGCAGTTCATGACTCAGATATTATTGCAGGTTCTTTTCAGAAAACATCACATTGGTGTACACTCAGTTCATGTTTTCAAGGTTAACTTCACTATCAAGAAGAGGTAGAAATGTATATATTTTTTTAAACTGATAGATTCTGGAGAGTATTGCCAAAAGAGTTGGAATTGCAGAATTTACAGCTTTGTGAAAGACTGCTTTCTGTGTGAGTTCATAGTGGGAATGGCTTTTCTCTCTTTTGTCCCCTTGAACCCACATTGATAGCCTGGAATTAAGTACAATTCGTAAGTCTAATATAATGCATTTCATTTGGTCTGCTGAAATCCAATTTACAATAATTTACTTTTATAAAACTTCCTGCCTGTCTCTCTTACAATATGAAGGACATGTCTACACTGTAAACTTACGTCAGTGTAATTACGTTGCTCAGAGTTGTGAACAATCCACTCCCCCAAATGACACAGTTATACTGACCTCACCTTCAGTGTACACAGCGCTATGTCAGTGGAAGAGCTTCTCCTGTTAACATAGCTTCTGCCTAAAATAGAAGTGGATTAACTACGTTGACGGGAGGAGGTCATCCATTTTCATAGTAACATCGCCACTGAGAAGCTACAGCAGTGCAACTGCAGCGTGATAAATGTAGACCTGCCTAAATTGTTATATGTTTATGCATACGAACATATTAAAGTTAACTCTTTGGATCTTAAATTGATTTGCCTCTAATAATTTGCTATATAATAGACACTGCTTGTTTGAGTAATTTAATTTGGCAGAGTTTGAATTAGGTTTGTATGCATTTCTCAAACTTAATTTTTCCTGCCTTAAATTGCTTAAGTAGCTTATTGAAACCACAACTGATAAGAGAGCACATCAGAGAATATGTAAAGGTGCTTTTTTTCCCAGACAGCATTTAAAATAATTTGGATCTACATCTGTACTTTAGTGTTGTGAAGCTGCACACTCATCCCTCATTCCATAATTTCATCAATTTACTTCTGAATGATTTAAGGCAGCACCACAAAAGCTAGTGTCAAGACCATAGTATAAATAATGCATATTAAACGTGGAGAATATGGATCTTGAGCTGTCAACCACTAATGATACCTGATTTGTTGATTACATATGACACAGTATGCTAATAGGGCACAGAGGCTTGATTAGATCCATAAATTACCAGAATTTTTGTATACTTTCAGGACATATTTAGTTGTTCTATTCAGATTCTAGTAATGTGAAAAGATATCATTCAGAGAAGGAACAAAAACATTAACATCTTCTTCTCTCAGCTCAGAAATAGTGCCATCATTATAATGAAAATTTTGAGATGGTTTTACACCAAGTTTAGCAACAAAGCAGTGGATTCTGTTTCATTTTGAAGTTGCTAGTTTGAATGTTCTGCCAGCTAGGACTCTGAAGTCATACTGACCTTGACATTTGATAAATAAACTGAAGGAAATTTCAGTTGATGCAGTGACTATAGTAATGCTAAAAATCTGAAAGCTTCTGATCATCAAGGACTTTCTTTTTCAGTCCAGCAACCTTTTTTTATCTGGTGTTACTGTCAAGAGCATCTTCAAAGATTTCTTCAAAGATATTTCCTTATTAGACACAATGCATAGCATATTTTGAACCTGTTGTAGAATCTGGCTTAAGTTTTCCTGTTGGTATGAGTTTTAATATTTATTTTTCCCCCCCTGTTCCTCCCAAAAAGGCAGAAGGTATCAATTCTGTTTGTCACATAGAAAATAAAATTAACTTTTTAAAAATCAGGTTGCCACTGTAAGCCAGCATAGTGTAGGTTTAAACTTTGCAACTTCTCATCCTGAGACACTAATATTATCCACTTTGGTCTGAGCTGTCACATATCCTCAGTTTTCCTCAACTGAGATAGATCATTCCAACATGAGAGATACCTTTGGCGAGGGAGGCTTAAATAGTTTAGTTTTAGCTGTTTGGAGAACAGAATTCTTCTGTTTCTATCAAAAAATGTTTTTCTACGGGCAGTTTTTATGCCAGGAAAACTAGAAAATTGCTACTTTCCTTTTGTGAAATTTTGCTTGAATTCTGTAACCACAATGGTTTTAAGGACCATTTTGGATTTTGTTTCCAGGGTCTAAAGAAGATTTCTACTTGATTCATGAGATTATGCGGCCTTTCTTCTATCCAAATCTTTGAAATAAGACGAAAGGAAAATTTCATACTCTTGATGTCAGGTAAATTATGAAATATTAATGAAGGCAGAGAATTTAGCAGGTTGGATTGAAGTGTGTGGACACAATGAAGGTTTTGTCAGCATTCAGGTCACTGGTTGAAAGATGGATAGATTTTGATGTAAATTGTATAAATTAACAGATCCCTGTTCAACATAAATGACTATAATCTAAGATTTGAAGATGAAGCCCTCTTTTTCAGGAGTAGCGGAAGGCTCTTATATAGAATTTAAACGGTATAGTGTAAAACACACTGTCACAAATTAAAACTGCTGTATGTTAAGTGTATACGTGCAAAGGAAGTCCATCAAATTGTGATACTTAAATGGTCCCACTTTGCTCTGAAGCTTTGTTTTTTCTTTGAGTGGTGTTCCTATGTGTGCTCCATATAAGGTGTCGGCATGTCCTCGCATCCCTGGATTGGAGATTTTACAGCATTGCTTGTCCAGGTTGTGCATGCGCAGCTTCTCTTTTCTGGTGCATTCAATGCCTCCTTTGGTGTGAGCGCAACCAGATCCCCCCATCTGTGGTCCGAGACTGAGCCTCAGCAGTTACTATCAAACTTGTCCCACTTCTACTTATACCTGTTAGTAAAAGTGTTAGTTTAGTCAGTTAGTATTACCTTTACCTGTCCTAGCCCCTTCCTCCTCCAAAATTTCTTTCTTTTCCTCTGCCCGTTAATAGAAGAAATAGATTGTTTTTTCTAAGTACCAGACTACGTGCCTGCTTCACCAGATTTTAAAAGATGCGTATCGTGTGGAGGCCATGCCAGCTGCAGACGGGCACTCTGAATGTGTCTGCTGTCTGGGTGGGAGCCATGTACCTCAGAAGTGCATGCGCTGCAGCAATCTCAAAGTCAGAGCCATGAGATAGAGATTTCAGAATTAAGCTAATCCTGATGGAAGAGTCTTTGAGATACTCTTCTGACCTGGGACCAGATCCTACAGATCAATCAGAGAGATCCTCAAGGAAGAGATCCTCAACCTCACCTAGGAGGGAGCCACTGAAGAAGAGAAGCTCTACTCAAGGAGTAAAAAAATAACCCCAAGGTCAGATACGTATGAGGCTTCAGGTCCTCAGGCACAGAGTGGGAATAGCACTGAAGGGCTCTCAACGTTGTGGTATGGAGTTGAGACACAAAACTAAGTCAACCTCCTCCAGCACTGCACCGTCAAAAGCAATGGTACAGACACTGCAGGCTAAACAGCCAAGCAAGAGATCCTCAGTACCAACAGAGCGTATGGCACCGACTACAGCACCCCCATAAAGAGATGGCGCCGATGATGGACACAGCGCCGCTGACCCCCACGACGTTGGACACAGCACCAGCATCAGTACTGGCACCAACAGCTGATACAGAACCGTCAAGGACACTAATCATGACAATGGTACTGATCAATCCAAGATGTCGCATCCACATCAGCTCCAACAGTAAAGAGAGAGGAGAAGATGCAACACCTCCCGCAAACTGATATGACATTAATATCACCACCTCAGTCACCATGTCTTTAGGCAGATACATCCCCAGTGAACTTCGCACATGATGAAGCTGTTTCCCCAGTAGCCTTTTCTACAGGCATCGACAGCAGGAGTGACGAAGGCATATTCTCTCCCTAACTCGCTACCAGACCAACTTTGGAAACTCCCAGACGTACACCATGATCTGGATGATATGAGTACCCATGATACAAACCACCATGGTTTGGGCCACCCGTGCCTTATCATATGTGATGGCCAGGTTGGGGACACTTGGTTGAACTACAGGAGGGCTGTCAATAGACAACCCAACCCCTGCGCGCGCGCGCACAAACATTTTATACATCGGTTCCATCTGTTGCTGAACCAATGCCAGAAACTGGAAATGAAAGAGATGAGTGTTGAACAAAACATGTCACCTCCTGTATGCGATTCCTCCTCCTTACCAGACAAACCAATAAGGCCCCCTTCACCAGCCAGTGCAGATGACCAAACAATTTCATGAGCTGTTTAAAAAGGTGACAGAAGATCTTGAAATCCCTCTTGAAGAAATCAGGCACACCACAGCCAATGTGGATTCTTCATACCACCACCTCATCAAAAATAGCATTGCCTGTTAATGAGGCATTAATGGAGCTTGCCAACAACATTTGGTAAACACCAGCTACCATACCTGTTAGAGGGGAGATAGAAAAATACTATGTCCCAGCCAAGGAGATAGAATTTTGATTCTCACACCCTCACCCTAACTCTCTGGTCCTTGATACTGCAAACCAGAGAGGCAAGCAAACCACATACAAGTCAGCACCTCATGAAAAAGATTGGAAGAGGCTAGATCCATTAGGAAGGATAGTATAGTCATCTGCAACGCTGCAGTTGGGTAACCAACTATGCAGCTTTGTTACCAAATTATGACTATAATAACGAGATGAAAATGATGAAATTTATTAACATACCATTACAATGTGGATCACTCATAAATGAGGGACATCTCATTGCAAGAACAACCATGCAAGCTTTCCTTGATGTGGCTGCCAAGGCAACAGCAACAGCCATTGTTATGCAAAGGGCATTTTGTCTCCGTTCTGTGGGCCTCCCCAAAGAGTTGCAGGCGAAGATAGAAGATCTTTCCTTTGATAAATCCAAACTCTTTGCAGAGAAAACAGATGAGGTATTCACATGATGAAGGATTCACAAGCAACCTTACGTACACTCTGCTTTTATACACCTGCAGTGAGAAGAAAACAATTCAGGTTTCAGCCATATCAACATAGGTACCAACAAATACGCACACCAGACACACTGTGATCCACAAAGAAACAAAGACAGCCAGGACGTTGACTACCTCACCAAACACTATCGACCTCCTATCCAATCTTAACAAACCACAATTTTGAAGTCTTGGTGGAGGGTCTGAATGACCTCCCTCACTGTCCATTGCTGTCAAGTGTCCACCAAATTTGATTTTCTCCTATGATATTTCCACCACAAGTGGACAAAAATTACATCAGACAAATGGGTATTAGAGATCGTCCCTTTGGGATATACTATCCCTTTTATATCCATTCCTTCGACCCAAACCTCCTACCCATCCCTCTTCAGGGACCCATTTCATGCAAGTTTTACAGCAAGAAGTGAAGTATCTGTTTCTTATAGGAGCAATAGAGAACATTCCACAGCAACACATAGGGAAGGGTTACTACTCCCACTACTTTTTGATTCAAAAGAACAGAGTGGAGACCCATATTGGATCTTGGAAAACTAAAGTTTGTAAGGTGACAAAAATTCAAGATGGTCACATTTTCTACTGTAATACTGGCACTGGAACAGGGGGACTGGTTCTCAGCCCTCAACCTTCAAGATGCTTATTTCCATATTACTATCCATCCAGTACATAGACACTATCTGAGACTCTCACTGGCACACAGCCATTACCAATATTAGGTATTACCATTCAGCCTCTCTACAACACCAAGAGTTTTTTCAAGAATGCTAGCTGTAGTAGCAGTGCATCTGCACAAAGAGGAGATCACAATATTCCCTTAGCTAGACGACTACCTACTAAAGGCACTCACAACCAAGAAGAGAGCTATCCAAGACACAAAATGAACAATATCACTCTTTTGAAGCAAGATCTCATGATAAACATCAAAAAGTCCATTTTGAATCCAACATAACAATTGGAATTCATAGGAGCAGACCTGAATTCCATAACAGCAAGGGCATCATTGCCATCAAGCAGGTTCCAGCCTATAGCTGAACTCACTTTCTCAATAAGAGACAGCCCAACACTGTCTGCTCTCACAGCCCTTCAACTACTAGAACACATGGCAGCCACAGCCTTTGTGGTCAAACACACATGGTTTCATGTGTGATGTCTACAGAGCCGGCTACAAACCTCCTACAAACGTGCTTTGAATAGAACACTAAGCATGCTAAACAAGATCAAAGAATCGTTACTTCGATGGAGTCAAGCCACCAACATGTTGACTGGAATCTCATTTACACAACAACCATCCTCAGCTATGATTACTACAGATGCATCCCTAATAGGTTGGGAAGCACATCTACAGAACCATATGAAAGAAAGCCGAGGTCCAAAATGGAAAAAGGTTTTCATGTAAACCTCTTAAAGCTTCTCACAATTCTGAATGCATGCCACCACTTTCTCTTACTCATAAAGAACAAAATGATAATGACAGACATCACGTGCATGTTTTATATAACTGACGGAGGAGCAAGATCCCACTCCCTATGCACCGAAGCAATAAAACTCTGGAATTGGTGCATCAAACACAACATCAGCATAGCAGCAGCAGCATATTATCAGGATGCCAAACACTACTGCAGATGCCCTCAGTCAAAACCACAAGTGGGAGTTGAACAATATGGTTCTGAAAAACATTTTCCCACAATGGGGTCAACCAACTATTGACATTCTCAAGACTACAAAAATATCACATTTGTCCCCTATTCTGCTCAAGGGCAGGAATAGGAAGG
>ML675603.1:97153613-97287514 GCA_007922155.1 Mesoclemmys tuberculata | reverse complement strand
CCACCTAGACCTACAGAAACTTCACCTGGCAACATGGTTCCTAAATGATCCGATCCTAGAAGAACTAGGATTCTCAAAGTAAGGTAAACACATCTTACTAGATAGCAGAAAACCGATGACAAGGAAATGATCCTAAAAAATGGTGCAAAGAAAAAATGGTGACATTGTCATCACAGCTGCACCTATTCCAATCATCTGGGAACACATCCTAGAATTAAAAAATCGGGACCATTGATTAGCTTACTAAAAGTCTATTTAGCATCCATTATAGTCTTTCACAATAAAGTCATCGATAAAACAGTGTTCACTCATCCAATTGTAAAATGATTTGTCAGGGATACAAAAGGTATATTCCAGTATATATACCCCCACAACACCATGGGACTTAAACCTAGTACTAAGGACCATTACCAAAACCCCATTCAAACCTTTAGCAACATGTTCACTTCTACATATGTCTATGAAAGTGTCCTTCCTAGTAGCCATTACATTGGCTCGCCAAGTAGGAGAGAATGGAGCACTCATGTACCATCCACCCAACACGATCTTCCACAAGGATGAGATGATGCTCAGACCCATCCAAGATTCCTTTCAAAAATGGTATCAGACTTTCACATAAACCAGCCAATTCACTTACCTATCTTCTATCTTAACGCTCATGAAGCTGTCTTGCACAACGTAGATGTACCTAGACAGAACAAAACCCTTTAGAAAATCAGTGAAGCTCTCTGTTTCAGTGATGGAACATGCAAAAGGCAAATCAGTATCTACTCAGAGATTATCAAAGTGGATAGCAGGGTGCATCCATTCATGCTATCAACTAAACAACTTGCAAGATCCCTCAGAGATTAAAACACATTCAGCTATAGCAATGTCTGCTTCTATAGCATTTCTCAACAACGTCCCTGTCACAGATTTATCTGTAAGGCAGCTACATGGGCCTCTGCACACACATTCACAAAACATTATGCCACTGATTGTTCATCCAGAGGAGATGCTGCCATAGGGCTGTCAGTACTCTCAACTGTCCAACCAGAAGATTCTGAAGTCCCTTGCACCAAACTGCTCTACAATCACCTAAAGTGGAGCATCCACAGGGATACCACTCAAAGAAGAAGAGAAGGTTAATCACCTGGTGCAGTAACTGAGGTTCTTTGAGATGTGTGTCCCTGGGGGTGCTCCACTACACTCCTCTTCCCCTCTACATTGGAGTTCATACACTGGACTCTACGATGGAGAAGAAACCGAGGGAGTCGGGTCATACTCGCACCAAAAGAGGCGCCAACGGCGCCATGAGACAGGAGCTGTGCATGTGCAACCTGGAAAAGTACTGCTGTAAAATATCCGATTGAGGGATGTGAGCACACACCAACTCTTTATGTGGAGCACCCCCAGGGACACACATCTCAAAGAACCTCAGTTACTCCACCCGGTGAGTAACCTTCTTTTCTAATACTTTTAGTCATATTGGTATTACAAGATAGTAGTACATTTTTATTCCAGTGCCTTTATGGATTGCATTTAGTGGTTTCTAGGATGTTTTTTTCTGAATAGTAGAGTTAGTGTCAAGATTAAGTAATGGACTTGACTAAAAGTTTCAAGAGGCTGTTAATATCCAGAAAAGGTTAAACCAGAATTTAACATACAATTTCAAATTAGGAATAATAGTTTCTTCTATTGGGTTTTTAACTTCAGACAGTTACTTTATTACAAATTTAAGGATACTGTAATCTGTGTCCCAAATAAGCTCCATTATATTTCCATACTAAAGATTTTGCAATTTAAGCTTTTTTTCACTAATATAAACAGCATCATAATAGGGATGTGCTTCCTGACACATTCCATTGTTGGAGAGAGCTCTAGCACCAACGTTGTTTGAAATTGGGCAAAGTGATAATCCTGGGGTTAGGGAAATAACTATTACTGTCTCCATATAAATTCTTGAGAACTGGGTTAAATCATAAGCTCTCAAATCATTTCCCATCTCTGTTTTGCTTAGTGTAGTTTGTGTGAAGCTTGCTGCTAAGAATCTATTAGCATCCCATTAGAACAATATATATCACTTCACTTCAACAACCTGGTCTAGCATGCCATACAACTGAACTTCTCAATGTGGGGTGGGAGATGTACCAAGTGGATGCTCCTGTTCCCTGCTCCTGGTTTTACACATCAACATACCCTTTGGCCTGTGGAAGCATACACTGGGTTGTGTACTAAGAGACCATGAATTCTATACTCACCGCTTCTAACTTCTGTTAATACTGTGCTCTGCACAATCCAGTATTAACCTCATCCCCCATTTAGCCATACTGCCTCTCAATCTGATAAATCTTTGTGCTTGGATATGCCTCTGTATAATGGGGCTCATGCATATCTGTATAAACCATTCTTCTCATGTTACATGTCATCCTCTAATAAGTGATCTTCAGGAGATAAGACTATTCCTGCTGGTAGCTAATGTAATTACTTAATCCTCTAGCTCACCGAGTAGAAGTCTATCCTGCATATTTAAAATCCACTGATGATACAGGTGACAATATTAAGGTTTCAACCCCTACATGTTAAGCACATTAAGTTTGAAATTTAAATACTCAAATGTTAGGAAATGGTAAAATTAAAGTGGTATGGGACAGCTTTATCCCTTTTATGGTAGTACTTTATAACATGATCACATACAGTTATTTCAACAAGACTCCTACCTCAATAGTAGCATTGTTTTTTGTATGTAGTTCACTATAGTGTGTAAAATAGACCTGTTGAGAAGGCATGCAAGACTTGTCAATAAACTGATCTCTTTACATTACCTGCAAAAATGCTTTTTTACACATTTGTTAAAGCCATGGAAAAAAAACGCAGCAAACTCTACTAAACTAAGGTATAATAAGCAAATATTTATGTAATGTTCTATATAGCACATACAGTGGTTTGAAGAATGTTGCTTAAATTACAATGGACAGTGAATACACACATAATTGAAAGAATTAATAACATGCCTCTGGAATCTCTAAATGCAAAGTGATACGCTGCAGTGAGATTAGCATTTAGGAGTCTTTTTTGGGTAATATATGAGATGGTAGTTCTTGCCTTGCAGGTATTGTCAGTAAACTGATCCAGATGTGTGTTTCCACAACACTTTGTATTTGCCTGAATGTTTTAAAGTTTGATTTTAGTGTAAAATTAGTAATTGTTTGTGTAGATGACACATGTTGAAGAAATACAAATTTTAGCCCTTTTTACTGTTCCGAGATTTTATAATGGTAAAAGAATGACCATCATGACCTGGAAACCAAACAAGGCTGAACGATAGATCCAGTGACTTAATTCTGTTAAATCAGTCCTTAGATTCTGTGGCTAAAAGTTCTTCTCTTTAATAGTTTTATAATTAAGGTAGAGCTATTTGAATGAATTTCAATTCACATAGTTACCTGATTTTTTTAGATACATAGTTCTTCCTTGATCTGTAGCATCTCAGAATTTAGTCTAAATTAACACCCCACTGCTTTATATACTGTTCTATCTTGTACTTTTTTTCAATGGCTTACTAAAGAGTGTGTGACTTTCAGAAGCTTGTCTAGATTATTTTTAGTTAGTCCAAGTATGGTCACATTCTTTGTGTCCCACCCTGATCATGTCATGCCTCTTTTTGAATTCTTCTACTGGCTCCTACATTCTGGTTCTCATCCTCTTCCTCTTGAAGGCCCCATGTAATTTTCTTGTCCTCCATATCTGTCCCTATCTAATCACCACCCTTCTCCTTGACTGTGCCAATGATGCCAGCCTTGTTGCTCATTTTGTACATTTTCTTCTGCAACAGTGTCTCTAAGGTTTCTTATGGGCTGTTCCTTAATTGATAGTGATTGTCTTAAGCTGGTTCACAGTCTGTCATTTACAACCACTCTCAAAATCCTTTTTCAGAGATGCATACAAGAAACTTGGCTGACTATCATCTACTTATTAATTTCTCACTTGTTTGGGATCAAGAGATGCAATCTTCGGAGGGTGGAGTATAAGGTCAATTAAATTGAAGCTGGGGATTTCTGTGCGGGAAAAGATGAGAAGCTTGCTTGTTGGGAGAAAGAGGGAACCTTAATGTGTTTTATATTAAAATAAAATCTATATATCAGGGAACTTATAACTAACATAATAACTAAACCCTGATTGTTTTGTATAATGCAACTCTTACCTACCCTTTGCCTTTTTTAGATTGAAGGGGTTGGAAGTGTCTATTTGTGTTTTTTAGATTGAAGGGGCTGCAAAAGTTCCTCGCATGTTTTGGGAGCTATAGCAATCTAAATAAGTAACTATTCTGAACCGCTTTAGCCAGAAGTTCATAGATTGAGTACCATTTTTGCAAGGAAAGGATTAGACACACCATGTAAAACTTTCATCTCTAGCAGTCATTTGGGGCCCTCTTCAAACTATATTGGAGCTGAAATGTAAGGTTTGCAAGCTGATTGATTGACTGCCTGTTTGACCACAGTCAGATATTCCAGTAAGAATGCTCTGGTGTAGGTGGGGCCTACCTTTTTGATTGCATCATGATGCTGTGTTAACAAGCCCATCACTCTTTTTGCTACATGCTAATGCCACCTGTTAGGGAAAAGGTAAACTAATTGAAAACTGAGCATCTTGATTGGCTGGAATTTTTTAGAATCAGGTGTTGTCTCTATTTGTATAATAGGCCAACAATGTATACGATGGTTTACAAAGGACATTATAAAAGTTAGAACAATGGTCTTGTCTCAGAGCCTACAATATAAACTGACTAGAGAAACATACATACATCTCCCCCACCCGCAAAAAATCAAACAGCCCATCTTAAGTGCCCATGTAAATAAATCTTTGCTATGTGTAAATAACCCCTCCCAAAATAAAAATTCCCTTTGGGGTCCTTCCCTTTCTGCTCTTTTCTTCCACCTGTTATTGCTTATGAGTCCCTTATGTTTTTCTGCAGGGAGGAAGGCTGTCTGCCCGCACCCTCCATGTGATCAGTGACTCTGTAAAGGTCCTGGGAGGGAGGGGGCGGCATGCTCAAAAAGAAGGCTGGAATATTCTAGATGTTCAGAAGTTAGAAATAGAACTGAATGGCTACTGGTTGATTGATTTATTAAAATGTAAGAGATACTTCATAATCTAGAGAGCATTCCAGAAGTAGTGAGACATTAATAACGGGCATAATAAATTATGCAGATTTGAAGAAAGACAAAATCATGTATACAGAAACTTCTTTACTAGACATAAGCATGAAAAGCTTCTAACGCTAAGTGCAAGTTCTTCTTTGAGTATATCCACTGTTATCCTCTCCTTCTATTCTTCTGAGTAGATGACCCATGTAGGTAGGTAGGTAGGTGGATATTTGTTAAATTTTTGTGGTGATCCACTATTGGCAAAGATAGTTACTGCAGTCTAAAAGCAAAAAACAAAACAAAAAAAACTGGTTTGTATTAAAATTTGTAATTTGTTTTCTTCTGTGCCTTCTCCTTCCACTTCATCTTCATGAAGCATGGAGTTTTTGATGAAGATAGTGTTATGAGTGAAAATGAAAGTGAAGCTAATTCCGTTACTACATCTAATAAGATTTTTGTTACTCCATCTGCTTCAGGAACAAAAACTCCTGCTACTGGAAGGTCTTCAGATGTTCATCAAATTAGTATTAAGACATTTTTGGATAGAATATCCCATGACCAGGAAAATGAAATTGACTATACATTTGCTTGATGTATTTATTGCAGCAATACACAATTTCATATAATTGAAAATCCTTATATGATGGAATTTTTTCATAAATTGCATCCAGTTTACAAAGTACCAAATAGAAAACTACTTGCTGGAAGTCTTCTCAGTGTGAAACGGATGAAGTAAAAAAAGAGAGTTGGTATTCTTATTGTGCAAGCTTCTCGGTTGTCTCTAATGTTAGATGAAGCATAAACAGGATGTTATCAACTTCATGGTAACAGCTCCACAAACAGTGTTTTACTCATTCCAGTGCACAGCTGAACATCACCACACAGCCCAATATATTGCTGACCTGTTTACAAATATAATCAATTAATTGGGTCCCTGGAATGCTATTTTGGTTGTAATCAGCAACGTGGCTAATATGAAAGCTGCTTGGGCTTTGTTAATAAGCAAGTATGTGTATCCACACCTTTTGTGTTATGGTTGTGCTGCCCATACGAATCAGCTTTACATGGGAGATGTTAAAGATTTGACAACTTTCTCATCAAGTATCAAGAGTGAAAAGCAAGGTCAAGTTTTCAAAAGCAAACAAGTACCAACAGACATTTTTCAGCATAATTTGGTACAGCACTCAATTTCTGCCACACTGAGTAAGAATTAGTGTATTCAGTGGCCATCGTCTATTAAATATCGCCATGATTTTCAAATATGCAAAAAGGCTCTTCATTCAGCTGCTATTGAAGAAGGGGTGGTGGATAGGCGTTGCACCAGAGTAATCCACACTGACCTTTTGGGTATGAAACACAACAATCATCTCGCTGCCTGAACCCATAGCTCAGTCTATTCAGAATATGGAAAGTGATTGTTCTACATTATCTGATGCCAAGACCTAGTTCCTGAATGTTAAGAAACATATTCGTGAGAATACTGAATATAGTCCATTTTAAGAAGCGGAGGAGAAAAAGATGATAAACAAAATAATACCATGGGAAAAAATCAAGTGATCACTTGTGCACAAATGCTGCCTACCATCTTGAGTCGTACTTCCAGCACCAAGAATCTTCTGATTATATCTTTGATTCTGCTTGTGGTCTCATCGTGGATGTTGCAAATTTAAGAGGATATACAAATGAACAAACAATTCTGACAGAGGTATCAAATTATAAAGCAAGAAATAGCCTGTGCAGTGGTTTAAAAGAACAAACTAACTGGCATGCAGTCCCAGCAGTTGAATGAAAACAGCTTGTTCCTTTGTCGTGGTGGAAAAGGTTGTGTCGTCCTTGCACTCTAGTTATAGTGGGAGAAATTTTTTTAACACTTCTGCGTACTTCACTTCACACATGCAGAAGCTGGCTGTTTAGGGGAATCCTCTAGCTAAAAACCAGAAATAAACGGTAGAACTCCGCCACAGGAAAGTTGGTAACTAGGCATTGTCACAATTTAAGATTAGAGAAGAAAAAGGCAGATGAAGAGTTTGACTCAGGATTTGATGGAGAAAGAGACTGATGAATTTGATGATGACAAAGATATAGATGAAGCAGTTAAACATGATAAAAAATAACAAAAACAAAGTGTTTGAAGAGTTGGCCTGCTGTCTACCTAGCATGAGTGTATTTTAAATTACTTTTTTCTTTTATAGTTGATGTGTTTTGTTTGTTTTAATTTTTTGTAACTGTTCAGTCTTGAATAACATTCACATTTAAATTCTAACCTAACATTGCTACAAAAGGTGATTATCATTTCACTGTTTCGCTTTTTCTGAGTTAATCAGTCAGCTAAATAACTTTTTGTAATTAGACAGAAGTTTCTATCTAAGGCTAAGCCTTTTGAAGACCATAAAGTCTTACTATTTTTACTATTGTGATAAATTAGTGTTTTAAAGTATTTGACCATTTCTCACCTTGTATGACAATATTTGACTGATGTTTGACTAGTTATTTGGCCAGTTATGTTTGAACTAGTCAAATGTCCAACCTTATAGCCATGCCATTCTGATATTCAAATCCTTTAAAATTAAACAGCAGACGTGATTCAATGAAAAGAACAGTATAATTAAGTTTTTTAAAAACCCTCCCATGAACTTATTTCATAATAATGGAAAGTACCTTTATTTTAAGAACTGTGGTTAAAGTTATAAGCATTAATAGAAACATTTTTACTAGTCTATAGCTTTTACTAGTAGTAAATATTTATATTATGATTATAAAAATTCCCATTGTGCTGGGGTGGTACAAACAAAGAGAGGAGACAATCACTGCACTAAAGTAATGCTGTAATAAACTATTGACACAGTTCTTAATTTCATCATTCCTGGATAATGACAGAGTTATGATGATAGTTTGATGAGGGTTTAATGGTCCGGTCATAGTTGTTAGATTTTTAACAATATCAATTCCCCTGTTTGTCATTCCCTCTTCTGTTTATATGTGTGAGAGAGAAGTGAATATCTTCTAAACTTCTTAAAACAGTAGATACATGTTTGCATTCATTTATAATGAAGTTAGAGAGAGAAAGGGGCAAGAAGAAAATGAAATACTAAGGTGTCTACTTTTCTATCTTTCTCCCTGCCAGCGTTAGCATTTTGTTCCAAAAGAATTTCACACCAAAAATATTCATTTTATTTTTTTAAAAAAAATAACCACCTCAGTTTCACTGTAAAGCAGTTCCCTACCCTACCCCCATCTTTAGGAAGTTTTGGGGGAAAAGTAGTGCCAGGAAGCTTTTCAAATCCGTCCCAGCCCTGAGAGAGCAAAGCTGGTCCGGGAGGAGGATACTTGACTTCTATCACCCAGGCCTCTGGGGGAGAACAGCATAGGGGAATATCTTCACTTGCTCACAGGCCTCAAGTGGGAGCAGTGCTGGGAGCCGCAACAGAAACTTTAGAGTGAGGTGGAACAGCTTCCCCCCTGCTAGTTACAGATACAGGAGTGTTCCAGCCTTAGTTTCAGCTGAAAAGTCTCTAATTTAGCATGTGCAGGAGCTTTGGTTGGCTGTCTTTCCAAGGAGAAGTGAAGTGTCAGGTTTAGAGTGATTGTTTTATTTAATATTTACTCCAGTATATTTATTGATATACATACTGGTGTGTAAATGTTGCTGGCAGAGTATTATGAGATATGGAGATTTAGTATAGTTAACTTACATAATTAAAAGATTACGTTTAGACACTTTCATTGCTTCGAACTCCTCAGACTCCCAGAAAACCTTGAAATGTTTTCTTTAAGCACTAAGGCCCAAATTTGTAAAGATATTGCTGCTCTTGGCATTGCAATGCCGAAGGCCCTGTGTACACTTACTTTGGAGATTCGGCCGCAGTTGACAGGAGTTATGCAAGCTACGCAAAAAAACTTGCATAACTCCCGTTGACTTCTCTGCTCCTGTTCCTGCGCTCTGTCCTCAACGTGCTGCGCTGATGGGAACTGTGTTCAGTCGATGCAGCGCTACGGCACTTGAGAAGGTGGTTTTAATATATTGATTTCTGGATCGACTGAGCAGGTCTTCACTGACTGCTCAGTTGATCCAGAGAAATCAATCTGACGGCGGTGAATTTGCTGCCATCAGCGAAGACAAAGCCTCGATCTCCATTTTCAAAAGTGACTTAGATACTGATAAGTCACACTCAGGGTATCCCTACCGCGCCTGGCAATCAGTTCCAGCAGTTAAGGAATACTCCTCCTCAGCCTTGAGCAATAGTAGAGACCTCTTCCTCTCATTCTCTAGAATCAAGATCTATAATTTAAATCTCTAAAAGATAATTTGCGGTCAACTGCCATTACTCTCTCCCTAAATATCACAGGGACCCTAATTCTTGGTATCTTCCAACCTGGCCCCCAGAGCCTTGTGCTTATCAGCACCCTTAGCCTTACCAAACCCCATGGACCTTCCAGTCTGCAAAGAGATCATCATCTTCAGTATGTTCTTGAACTAAATCTCTATCTCTGTCAGCGAATAGCACTTAAAACTGCTTAAGAACCTCTCCCTTATGGTAAAAATCTGGATCAAGGCTTTGAGGAAGAGTTACAAGCCTACGACTCTTCTCCAGTACCCATATTTTCATTATCTCCCAGTGAAACTCATCCTCCTCATAACCAGATGACTACAGATCCTTCTAAGAGTTGCTCAAAGGATGTGGGGCACACTGCAGGTTTCAGTAGAAATGGTCTAGGAGAGATCTCATAAGCTCCTGGAAATCTGACATAAGACCATATCAAATTGTCTGATCATACTGATTCATGAAGGTGTCCCAGATCTTGTGAAGCTACTTTGGTAGAGACCAGCTTACATAGCTCCAAAATGCAAGTGTGCAGAGCATTGATCCTGTGTTCCACCTTCTGTGTTTAAGTAACTTTATAGTCACCTGTCTCCAGGATTCCTCCTAATACCTGCAGTGCATCAAATGTCAAGACACAAAGGTTCTTTCAAATCTACCCTGTGGCACAAGGAGCCCAAAATATTATCTGTTTGGGTTTAAAAATTAGCCGCCTACAAACTTGCAGATTGGAATCACCAACTTCTAGCTGATTTTGGCAAAATTTGACTTTTAATGATATCTCAAAATTTGTTAAGATACAGAGGAATTTAATTTGTGAAGGGCAACTGGTCACTTGTGCTTCCCCTCAGGCAGCCCTTAATCTGTTGGATTTGGTGATGAGACAGTCATCTTGCCTGTAAGTGTCGAACAGTCTGTAGGAAGTGCACATTACTGTGCAATACCTGCCTTTTTTTGCAGGATGTGATTTGTTCAGTAACAAGGCTGATGAAACCTTACATTCTTCAAAGGAAGCCCAGGAGGGTCTTTAGCAGAGGTTAGACTTACTTTTAAAGGAAAACCAGCTAGGCTTTTGATCATAGCCAAGGCTATCTTATTACCAGCAGCACAGACCTTCTGAGTCTGTAAGGAAGTGTAAAAAATTCTAGATGATAAAGCCATCAGCATCTTCTGTGTACCCAGCTTCGTGGTTGAGGCAACAAATTTGACTCTTGAGCTGGGAGTTCTGAACAACTTTTAGTGGATTCACCAGATATTTCCTCTTCTTTTTAGCAACCACAATTTTCATTTCCATTGGATTTGGAGTATGACAATGACAGACTGTTGAGTTATGGAGCTAATAAAACTGGGATACTCCATCTTGTTTCACACCCTTCATACCTCCCTTCCCTGTCTATGTTCAGCCCCCCCCTCTTCAACCCCTCCCAAAGAGCAAGTTTCATCAGTAAAACAAGTTTCAAAGAATTCCGAGAGAAAGAGGTTTACTGCTGCTATTTTCTAATACTTAAGAAAAGAGGGAGCTGGCTCAGTTTTGAACTTGACACAACTTTCATTCACCAACTCAAATCCGGGATGGTAACTCAGATTTGAGTAATCCCGTCCCTGGACCCACAGGACTGGTACACATATGACCTTCATATTGCTATCCATTCTCCCCACAGGAAAATATTTCTGATTTCACATTGACAATTCCTATTAAAGAATATTCCCTTTTGGATTGCCAGCAGTACTGAGGGTGTTCACTAAATGTTTGAATGTAGTAGCAGCCCAGCTAAGAAAGTGGAATTGTTTTATCCAGATAATTTTATCCAAACCTCAACAATTGGCTCATCCTGGGGAAATGTGCTCAATAGGTGGTCAGTTCCATTGAGCAGGCTCTTCATCTTTTTGCTTCCCTAAGACTCCAGGTCAGTGAGGAAAAATAAATTCTATTCCGTACTCAAACAGTTAGTTTTTTGGGGTAGTATTGGATATAACAGCAGCAAGGATACTTACCTCAGGAGATATTCAGTGGTATACTGAATCTAATCATCACCTGCAGACACATCTTCACATATTGCTGAGAACTTGCCTCAGGCTTCCAGGTCACATGGTGTCCTGCACCTACATAAGTCTGTATGCTAGACTTCACCTTCATTGCCTAGAAGGATGTTTGAAGTAAGTGTATCAGCCATTTAGACATCAGCTAGACAAGAGCGCAGGTTCCCCTGGAAGTCTTGTTATGTAAATTGGTGGAAATATCCTGATAAAGCTTCCAGAGGAGTTCCCTTTTCTCCTTCCTTACCATCTAAAACTCATAAGAGATGTCTTATAAGAGAGGGTTCAAGGTTTCTGATGTTGCCAAGAGGCCCACGTGTACACAAACATTCTGAAGCAGAGTGCAACTCATCATGTTTGCGCTCCATTTCCTCCAATTCTGAAAGGGTTATCTGTCTAGATCTTAACAGACAACATCACAACAATGTTTTACTAACAGACAAAGAGGAGCAAGGTTGGTCAGGAAGTAGTAGGGCTATTGAACAAATGCATTGGTCACAACTTAACTCGAGTGACTCTCCAATTACCAGGTCTTCAGAATGTTCTGCTTGATTGCCTCAGCAGATAATTTACAAGAAATCATGATTTGTCAATAAGACATTAAAGAAATACTTATCAAATAGGGTCAAACCTCCATAGTCCTTAGCAACAGTGAACAATTAGAAGTGTCAGACCTCTTCTCCAGCAAGGGATCAGCATTGCAGGTCCATAACAGAGCTTTTCCTGATCTCTGGTCTTTAGCTTTAATGTATAAAGCTGTGAGAAAGTTTTATTTATTTATTTATTTGTTCAAAAGTTTCAGTCAAAGCCCCAGGACCTAAACTCTTCCATCATTACGGACTAGATGTCAACTTGGTAGCTGGGTCTTTACCCTCCAGCAGGGGCTGTATGCCTCCCTCTATTCCTCCATGCCCGATTGTGGGGTAGGGGAGCCTGAACTCTTGCATTCTAGAGCCAGCCCCAAGTCAGAGATCTCTAGAGCCCTTCCCAACCCTGTGTCCTGAAGGAGAGACAAGCCTTAATTCCCACCCAGCCCCATTCACACGAGTCTCCCCAAGCCCGTCCCCCAGTGCGGCCGGGTGTCCGTGAAAGGCAAAGTTCTTGAAGTTGTGTAGGAGCTGCTTGGTGATCCTGGCCCACACACCACCTGGTAGAAGTAGACCGTCACATTGGCTACGTGTGAGGCAAGCACCAGAAGGGCAGAGTGCAGACAGTGGTGTTCAACATGGAGCTGGGACAACGAGGGGTGAACCGTATGGGGAGCCTAATCCCATCCTCTTTGTCTGCCATGGACCCCACCAATTCATGACAGAGTGGTGGCTGGGCCACATTTGAGTGGCGTTGTGACCCCATGTGACAAGTCGCAACACTACTCAAATTTGCAACAATTATACAAAGTTGCAGTTCCCCCAACAAAATCAGTTTGTGATTTTCTTACCCATGCATTTATGGTACAGTTCTCCTAATCCCAAGGGTAATCAGTATAATCACACAAAACTCAGCAAAGATAAGACTAGCTTTTGCCTAGGCAAAGGCAACCTTGGTTTTCAGATCCGATGAACCTTTCATTTTAGCCCTGATCTAGCTGCCTCTTCAGCTGTCCCTGTTATCCCAGAAGGAAAGCCAAATTCTGCATCTGGTTCTAATATTTATAAAATCAAGATCGACCTTTATAGCATGGATACAGGATGATTGTCAGTGTTTAGAGAGAAGTTGCTTATCAGAAGCCAAAATATCCTTATTAAAAGAAGCAAGAACTCTACCAGAGCTACATACATGGATGATGAAAAAAATACTTTGATGTTGCATAGGGACCTGTCATTTGGGATAGAACTAGGCTGTTAGGTTATTTCCTAGATTATTTGTAACTTATGAAGAGTGAAAGGTCAACATATTTCCACCCAAAGATTGTCTAATTGGATTGCGAATTGTTGTAGACATTACTAATATTTAACTTAACTAGCTTTTCCAGAAAGAGACTCAGCTCTCTCTAGGATCCAGAAAACCTCAGAACCATCTTTGAGGAATGTGTTTGTAGCAGACATGTAAGGCAGCCACTTGGAGTTCAGTACATATATTTTACCCACTTTATTGCATTGAAGAACATCACAGCATGATGCTTATTTTCTCAGGGCCATTTTTCAGTCATTTAGACTCCCAGCACCCACCTCCATCCAATTTGTTCACTGTTTGAATCCCCATCAGTGGACTACATGTGGACAAGTATTCGAAGAATAGTAACTGTCGTTCTTTGAGATCTGTTGTCCACAAACAGCCTTCCTTTCCCACTAATAGTGTCTTATAATGGCTGGTTTCTGTATTGGCAAAGGAACTGATGGTTTGGGTTGCCCTGCCCATTATGCCCTTGTTGGGAGCATAAGGACACTTGCGGTGCAGGGAAAGTCCACAGTAGACACTCCTGGTCAAAAGAATCCAAAACTCAGTGCACTGGTTCATGTGTAGCATCGGCAGAATATATATGGACAGCACATCTCAAAGAATCACAGTATGGTAAATAACCATTTCATCCTATGGTTATCATATTTTCTTAAGATTTTGTGACATTCATTTCCATGTAGCACATAACTTTGTTCATACTTAATATTACAGAGAAATATCATATAAAGCCAGATTGTGCCTGGTTTATGCACAAGTTGCAGTGTACAGGGCTTGAATTGGGAAACAAATGACTATTCTGCTAAGCATCATTCCTTTGAAATGCCAAAACGAGACATCCTTCCACAGAAGCTGTTTATTGGTAGAGCTCCATTATTTTTTGACAGACAGATGTTCTTTGGGCTCAGTTCACCCTCAGTAGGGCTTATTGTAGCTTGTATATCTCCAGACTTGGTTCTGCTTTCTGTTGGAGGAACCATCCAACTCAGAGTTCAGACACAATTGTAGTACTGATGCTCAAAGAGCATGAGAACTAGTTTTGGCTTTAGTGATGCTATCATCTGCAAATTGAAGGAAATTGGGAGGAGGATGCAGGCCCATTGTCCTATACTTTCATACTGGCCAGTAATACTACCCCTCTCCCTAAGGTTGGAAGGGACATGCTGCATTCTTTTCAAGGTTGCCTGAAGGCTGTTGGTAGGCACAGTGCTTCCTCAGGTAGCATTCTTCTTGGAGGTCCTTCTGGGGTGGCATGCCTCAGTACTGCCTACCAAAGTTGCACTCTGTTGCAGTGCAATTGATCCCACAAGTTGGTGTTAAAAAAAAACACAGCTTTACTGTTAGAAATGAAGCCCCATTAAGCGAATTCCCTTGTCCTCTTTTTTTCTTCTGATTTTGATTTTGTATTTCTACATTGCTTTGTTGATACTCCAAAGTTGACTGTACTAAAATTTATAATTATAATATAGTTTGCATATATTGTTCTGAATATATACAAGGTGTAGGTTTAACTAAGAGGGTGCTAAGTTTACAGTCACTTTTAAAGTAGAACTGCACTTTAATTCTTTCCAACAGTTTTTTTTTAAATTCATGTGCAGTATATTGATTTCTCTTCCTAATTCTGTGAAGATTGTTTGCTGAAAAACAGTGATCCGGTCCGTAGGCATTTCTTCTTTTTAAGGCATGTGGTGCTGTTGCATACAAATTTGGTCTTGCATACAAATTTCAAAACATCAAATATGACACCTTTTTTTCTACTTTCAGCCAGGTAAAATGAACTGTTAATTAAATATACATCTAATTTTTTGCCTTTTGAAATAGCTTTTATAGGATGTCCAATACATGCAAAACTGGGAAAAATATGTTTGTATCCGAGAGTGAGGCATCAAATGTGGTTTAAACTTTTCAGTAACAAAGGTTGCATGAACATACTCTTGCTTTGTTTTAAAAAATGATGACAAAGTTCAATACAGAGTTAACTTAAATTTATGTTTTAGTGGATTTTAAAATTTACACTTGCCCCAAATGTCAAGAACTACTAAAGTACTAATTATTCCATCTTACACGAAATATACAATACTAGCTATATACTTGCTTTTCTTTCTTCCAGCTATACAGCATTCCAAACAAATTACTTTTGTAGCAAATACTCTTAATTTTTTATTCTTTTCCTGTTGGAAAAACATTTACTTACTAGCCTATATAGCTTTTGCTTAACTGTTTTTTCTTAAAGTGAGTATAGGTCTAATTTAATGTTGTCAGAGGTGGCATCCTTGGAGATTGTTCCTCCTTATTCACTAAACAGGCACGGTGAAAGTACAAGAGACATTAGTTTGTGTTCGCCTATGGTGTTAAAAAGGATGCCACTTCTTTCAGTCCTGTTCTTACCAACTCAGTTTATGCATTATATGTGACTTAGCAGTCATCAGCAGGTAACATTTAGCCATTGCTGACCAGAGCAGGGATCAAGACTTGCACTGGAAATGAAAAGCTTGCCATTCTATTTCCTTAATCCATTGAGCCATTCAGTCCTCCATCCATTCCCTGTCTCTTCAGTATGTCTTTGAACAATTCAGCATAATATAGTACCAGACACTTTTCTTAAGCCTTACACCAATATATGTTAAAAGCCAGAAAGCTGAACACACAAAGAGAAATGTTATGGAGCAGATATATTTATTTGCTATTTTAAATCTGCAAACTCTTGATCTTTTCATTTTAAACCTTACTATAGGTGTATTTTTAATGTTACAACCCAGAAATTATATTTTAAAATTGATATAAAAACTGTTGACTTACCACTGAACCTTTAAAGTATTTGATTTACCTTTTTGTCCATAGGTGTAAAACAAAGGTGTATGCAGACAACCTTCCTACAACAAGTGTTGTCATTGTGTTTCACAATGAGGCTTGGAGCACACTTTTACGAACTGTCCATAGTGTGATAAATCGGTCGCCACGACACTTGCTGGAAGAAATTGTACTTGTAGATGATGCCAGTGAAAGAGGTAATACAGTGTTGTGTTGCTGGTTTTCAGATGCTGTCTATATGGCTTCATGACTTACTGCTTTCTAAAGAAATTCACACTTGACATTATTTTAACCATAGTGAGGACAACTAGCTTTTGGAATAATTAAACAATGCCCACATTTGTATTTGTATCTGGAGTATTCCACATTGAATTTATAGTAAAAGCCCACCCAGCCATTGTACATTACTATTAACATTACAAAAGAGAGAGCAGTTCTGACTTTTTTTTTTAAATGGGCCAACATACCATTAATTTCAAATTTTATACACTCTGTAGCACACTTTTCTTTCTAGGACATTCATAAAGCTCTAGAGTAGTGGTTCGCATAGTGGGGGTCCCTGGATCATGGGAGTCCAGTGTGAGGATGCCATTTTATTCTGCACAGCATGACGCACCATGCGTGAGAGGTCATGCTGGCAAGAAGATTTCCACACTGCCTCGTACGTTCCAGTAGAACCAGAAATAAAATGAGTCTGATATTAGAGGGTCTTTGGTAGAAAAGAGTTTGGGAACCAGTTCCTTAGAACGTGTAAAGTTTTATGTGAATTCCCTGATCAAATGAACACAAAGGCAGCTTTCTTCCGTTAAAATCTAAATAACTCAATAAAAGACACCGATGCACAGGTTAGAGCTGATTGAAACTTAACATTTCCATTCCACAGGAAATTGTGATATTTAAAAAAAAAAAAAAATTACTTTCCAAATCAGAACAAGATTTCAATTTCTAAAACTCTATTTTGACTCAATCAAAACATTATATAAAATGGAAAAGTGTAATTTAGATTTTGACTTCAATATTTTTATGATGTTTATTTTTTAAAATTAGGGTTTAACTTGTAAATGTTAATATACAATACTAACAAAATTTTGTCATGATAAAGTTATGCATAATTCATGTCACAGTAAAAGAAAATAAAGGACAATATCATGCTATGGTCACAGCGACCTTGAGGACCTTGCTGCCATACATTTATAGTTTATTTAGCTTTGATGTAGTTCTGTTTTCAAACAGGACGAGAGCAAAGTGAATTAACACACTGATAATGTCTCCACAGGGTCCATATAAATGGACAAAATATATAATGGGAAATGCCACAGTTCAGAGATAGTGGTGACTATTCATGGTTAAACTGAAATAAATGGCAAAATTCATAGGTTCCATGACAGTGATGATTGATATTGTAAATGTCAAATAAAATAATACAAAAATATAAACCTAAAATAAAAAAAAAACAATCTGGTGGAGGATTTTCCCCAGTAGTAAGTGTGTCCATATACATTTGAAAGTAAGAGAGAAGCTGTGTGTGTAATATTAATTAACTAGTTGATTTGACAGTCTTACTATGTTACCTTCATTTATATGACCAGTGAAGATTATTTCCATAAACTGGGGAGGTCGTAGCAGTGTTAGAGAATGCTGATTAGATAGAGAGTAGTGAATGCAAAGGATTAATTTTCTTGAGGATTTAATGGATGACACATTAAGCAGCTGAATAGCCATAGAGGACATCAACATAAACATTGAAGATCATCTCTAGAACCACTGAATCTAATCCGAGTCAGAGTATTAGTTGAAGTGAAAGAAAGCATGAAAGTTTAGTCCCAGATTTCAGTTTTCCCCATGTCTTTTGGTGGTGTACTTTAATATTGGTTTACTTGTTTACTGATCGTTTTCTATATGCCAAGCAGAATGGGCAGGAGAGTCTATTTCATGTTGAAGCCCAGTTGTGTATTGGAGAATGTACTAGTGCAAGAAGTTCCAAAATAATTGGAATCTCATACTTGTCAAGAAATACATAATGGGATTGCATTAGAGATTAGGAACAAATAGGCATGGTGACTAGGCTAACTGCACTTTGGAGCCCTCCTGGCCCCTTTTGAGTGCTGCTGGCCCCACTTTCAGGTCTTCTTGCTGTTACCTCTTTTGGGGTAGAATGATGTAATTCTCAGACCAGGTCTTGGATTGCAGTCCCCTTGTGTCAGCCTAGATTACCTCAACAGGATCTGATTTATGTCCAGTATCTACAAGTCTGTTTTTTCCTGGAGCAATGATAGTGGTAAGCAGTGACCCAATCACCTCCTTAAAACAAAGTATTGTTCATGTAGAACAAAAGCATTTAGATAAAAATAGTTCTTAAAACAGACATCTAATTACCAGATAACTAATCACCTTCCGCATGGTTATCCTGTGGAATGGTCTAAGTTTCCTATGGACCCCGCTCCTCCCACAAGATCTCTACAGTCTGGTTGTCATAGTTTTTCACATAACTCAAACCGTTTCTCCCCTATGCTTCAGTGAGAGCCCCTTTTAAAAGCTATTTAGTCTTTTTGATCTCCAATGGTCCAGCTTGGCAAAACAAGCTTGCATCTTCCTTGTTGACAGGTTGTAAGATTCTTGAGGCTGAAGGCTTTGCTCATGTCTTTCATCTGTACAGTGGGATTTTCTTATCTGGAGCCATTGTCTTCCTGTTTGTTCTTTCTATAGCCCTCATTAAGCTACAATAATTCATTCATACAGGAAAATTTTCTAACCACTCGTACAGTAACTTGCTATCACTGGCCAAGTCACATACAATGTTCATAAAATCATTACATTTCTATATTATTAGATTACATAGCAATTCCATGTCTTTTATGCACACTTTTCATTGTCACATTGTTTTGTAACAATGTAGGCACATAAATTTAAACACAAAATTGAAATGAACAGTGTAAAAAAATTACATTAAAACATATAATAAAATTTCAAAACTGAAATGTCATTAAGAATAAGAACATTCTGTTCTTAAAAGGTTTTAAAAACCTCCTGTTTTAGGAAACCCTCGATCTTTGATACTTCTGCATGGCTCATGCGATATATATATGAGTGATTCCCAACCTGTTTGGCTTGAGGGCCACAGATATCATTTACAACCCTGAAGGGCCACCAGTTTCTGCTAGCAGCGCTTTCTCTGTCCCCCACTGCAGCCAGATAAAAGGAGTTTAGCGAGGAGGCTTCCTCCCTCCTCACTAATCTCCCATCCCCCTGGTTGCAGCAGGGAAACTGCACGTGTACTGTAGCCCCATGCACTCCACCTGGGTACCTAGGTGGTGGCTCCCTTCTACAGCCAAGGGGACAGGAGATCAGTGCTCCCCTCCCTCTGGCTCCACCAGGGACACCAATGCCTCCGGACCCAGGTGGAGCACTTTGCCATGCTCTCTGCTACAGCCAGGGAGAAGGGAGTGCTGATTTCCTATCCCCTTGGCTGCAGCAAGGAGCCTGGTCGTTTAGCCACGTGACAACACACTCTGCCTGCGTCCTTAGGCAGCAGCTCCTATCTGCAGCCAGTGCAAGGGGAGTGCCGGGTCACTTTGAAAGACTTCGCAAATCACACAATAGGTCACGTCCTTAAGGGCATCAAGAGATGTTTTCATCAAACACTCCAGCCAGTTCCTCAATGGGACCTTAACTTGGTACTATCAGTACTAATGAAATCACCATTTGAACCATTAGTAACATGCTGTCTCCTATATTTGTCTTGGAAAGTAGCCTTCCTAGTGGCAATCATTTCAGTTGGGAGGGTTTCAGAACTCAAAGCCGTGACTTCAAAGTCTCCTTATGCAGTCTTTTTCAAAGACAAGCTTTGTCTTCAACTGCATCCAACCTTTCTTCTGAAGGTAGTATCACAGTTCCACTCAAACCAAGACATTTTTCTTAGTATTTAACCCCAAACCGCATGCTAGCAGTCGGGAACAGAGGCTCCACTCTCTGGACGTCTGGAGGGTGTTAGCATTCTATGTTGAGAGGACAAAACCATTTAGGAAGACATCTCAAATCTTTGTCATAGTAGCGGACAGAATGAAGGGCTTCCTTGTCTCTTCCCAAAGGATCTCGTTGTGGATTACATCATGTATCAAGGCCTGTTATGACCTGACAAAGGTACCAGCTCCAGCATTGACAGCCCACTTCACAAGAGCCCACACGACTTTGATAGCTTTCCTAGCACAAGTCCCAGTCCAGGACATCTATAGGGCAGCAACACAGTCATCCATCCACACCTCTGTGATGCACTACACCATTACTCATCAGGCTGAAGATGGTGCGGCCATTGGCAGAGCATTATTACAATCAGTAGCCCACTGAACTCTGACCCTGCTACCTAAGAAGCTGCTTGGGAGTCACCTCATTGGAATAACTGGCTGCCAAATAAATTAATAAAATATTCTTTGTAAGGTATAAGACTTGGATTTTTCACATAAATAAATATGTACTGGAGTATTATGATAGAAAATAGTGTAAGGAGAAAAAATTAGAGGAAATGTATTTAAGGTTGCAGGAAAAATGCATGTATTTGATGAATAGTATATGGAAGACATAGCCTTTGATTCTAGCCTTTGAGGTGCTAGATCCACCTCCTCAACACCAGCCTCCACATTGAGATATTGCTTGGAAGTCTTGTATGGTAGAGCACCCATAGGGATAATAACTCAAAGGAGAGTTTACTTGTTCAGTAACTGGAGTTTGTGAAGATTTTTTTGTGTCTGTGAATCCTGTGTGTTGCACCTTATCGGTGCTCCATCTTCTGTCCTCTTCCCTTTCTGCTGTGGAGCCTTCTTGAGCTTTGTAATTGAGAAGGAACTGGAGTGTTGGCTGGTCCATCCTTCCCTATAAAATCTCTCACAGGAGTACGAGGATGTATAGATCGAAGGCACGGACCACGGATATGGCTGACACAAAAGCTCCAATGAGGAATGCAGAGGCTTGCACACACCATATGGTGGAGCACCCATAGGGACAAAACGTCTCAAAGAACTCCTAAGTACTGTACAAGTTAGCTCTGCATTCAGTTTATGTGCACTTTAGATAATGCAGTATGTAGCTAAACTATTATATTTGCCATTCCCCTGAAAAATTATCTGTGAAGTAGCCCAAACAAGTGATAAAATTTCAACATCTTTAGCTCAATTAATCTCCCTTTCCTCCTCCTCCTTCTGTTTTTCTCTTGGTAGTTGTTCATTGGAATTAATCTAGTTTTTAATGAGCACATCAAGATCTGGACTCTGATTGCATATATGAAAGTAGGGATTATTGTAGAAGTAAGCTTCCCAAATTAATTAGAATACATATGTACAAATTTACAATAAGCTTACGTTTTCATGTATAGTGGTATTCACTATTTAATCTTTCAAAACCATCTTAATTGGCAGTATTTCAGAACAGTACTAAAGATCAATCATGATGATATTTTAATTGTAGCCTGAAAATGGTGAGGAATTACCTGTAAACACAAAGTGGCAAACTTTGCTGAAGGTGTAGTATTCCCTTACTTTTCTTGCTTTAGATAACATCATCTTTTCAATTTTAATGGAAGAGAGGTCATTCAACCACGTTGTAAAATTAGATACGCCTTCATTATGAAGTGAAATGTTAGCCTCATAAAAACATAAACCTTTTTAAAATCAGCTTTATCTGTTTTGTATGAAAAGTAGAAAACTTGTGTACCCTTCATAACTAAAAGGAAACTTACATTTCAGATTTGCAGAGGCTTAAACTACTGAAATAGTTTCTAAATTGGTCTAGAGTGATACAGTATTCATGATTTGAGACCACTAAAGTACATTTCACTTGTGGCTCTTTTTCTCTATTGTTGAGAAGTTTTCTTGCAACTCCACCACCCCTCAAACAGATCTGTTTTGTTTCAAGGGAAACATTTTAAATTAATGAAGACTGACGGACACAATAGCTGAAGTATTTCTGCATATCCTGGTTAAGTATTCTGTTTGTATTGAAATAAGACTTTTAAAAAAAGGAATAGTCATCCTAGTTGAGTAGCATATTTCAAGCTTTAGTATGAGACAATTTAATTGGAATAGAGTAAGCAGTCAGTCTCGCCTGAAGCCTGTTTTGTATCTGTCAGTATAGTCTACTAGCAAAGTGAATTTGCATAATATCACAGTTCTATTTATACTGGAAAGAAAAGCATTAGGGAAACAAGACTTATCTGTTATTTTTGTGTCTTCAGTGAACAAAATTCTGAAACATGGTTAATTTTTTATATATTTGACTATTGATGGTTTTTTATATCTAACATTTTGCCAGCAAGTAACCAGTTTAAAAGGAACTTGATGTGAAGCTATCCTGCAATGGCTCAAGAGTGAGAGTACCAACCTCAGGGCAGGCTTCTAAGAAGCAAGGCACAAACCTAAAATTGGTTGTGAGTTCTATATTTAGATTTCACCAACCAATTGTCAAGTGTTAACCCTACAGGCACTATAACACTGAGTCAGTCCCCCTTGCCACCAAGCTGAGCATACTTTCATGACCAATGGTCACTTACACTGGATCACAATAGTATTCAGGTTACACCCAGTCTGAAAGGACCAGTCATCTACCCAAGGTCAGTTGCACTTCAGATCTCTCACCAATGAGCAGGCTTGTAGCCAATTCTGTGATAAACTATCTAAAGGATATATAGATTATAAAGGAAAAGTAATAGAAGTTTCTATAATAAGCAAGCTCTGTATGTTCTTTAGGGCTAAACCCAGGCTAAACATTGGAGTCTTTTGCTTATGGCTAGTAATCCTTACCCCCTCCCCTCCAAGTACAAGCAGCATAAGGCTACAGTTCCTTCTTATTGAAGGATTTTATTCTCTTCCCTCTTCTGCTCTGAGCTGCAGGCTCAGATGATGGGAGGAATTCACTTGCATGACTCATCTTCATGGGCAGAGGAGAGTAAACCGTCTTTTGTTCTCTTTAATATTCCACACTAGTCTGTCTGGTGTTGATGAGCCTTCCTTGATGGGCAGGATATAACACCTGCTGGAAACCAGCATTTCATGCTAGTTAATGCTTCTCTCCTGTATGGTGATTTATACAGTTACAGAGAACTACAATGCAATTTACAAGCATTCCATAAAGTCTAAACGCATTCTTATAATTCTAATACTATACTGACACAGAGGTCAGCCAGACTGATTCCAGCTATATATTTGGTGTGGAGACATGGAGATCTTAGCATGAGCTGGCACCTAGTCTCTCAGCATCACACCATAGTAAGTTAGTCTCTCTATACTAAGAACTAAGTTAGCACTGGATAAACACAGGTCACATCAAGAGAGAATGCACTAGCAAGGATCAGGGAAGAAACCAGATGAAACAATGTTAGCCAAACATACGCAGGAAAAGAGAGATCAGTCTTACTTCCCCAAAACTTCATTTATTATAAGCCATTGTGGCAGGACCATACATAGAACTATTGAATTATTTCTTCCAACTTTTTAAATGGCTATTTATAAAATAGCATAACAGTCTCAAGTTAAATTCAAATACTGCTGACATATTGAAATTTTTCAGTGTTTAATAGCTTAGTTATTTTAATTTCTTATATCTGAAAGTTTGTGTAGTGTAAGGTTTGGGTTTATTTGGTAGTTTGATGGAAGAAAATAAAATGAGTATCTTATCTGAATCTTTGAGTGGATTGAGTTTTTATATTTCCATTCAGAAAAAGTTGTCTATCACTAAAATTGAATGCAAATACTTGTAGATTCAGTAATTGTTTACACGGTTTGCATATAAGTTATCTCTTCTCCAGTTTTCATACTTAATTTATTTTTCTTTTTGCTTCAACCTTCTTTTCTGGTATTGCCAGAAGATGCACATTTTAACTCTGTCAATTAAGCCACTTTGTATAAAAAGGTGAAATATCACACATTTAACTAAAACGTGTAGGCACTTTATACAACAGACTACAAAAGTAGATATATCCCCCCCTAAAAAAATTATTTCAACCAATCCAAAATTTGTGAGCCAAAATGTATGTGAATTACCATCACCCTAAATCTGGGATTTTTAAAAAACTGTTACTGAAACCTTAAACAGCTCCCAAAAAACAACCTCATATCTCTGCTGCTTGGACGACATAAAATTGAGCTATAAATTTGTTCATGTAGCCTTATACTATCCTTCCACATAGATCACTTTTTAAAAACAATGCATTGTTTATAATCTGCTTACACTTTAAGAAAAAATTCAGTACAATTTAATAAAAATACAAATATTGGGTTTCTCTAGCAAATAGTTTTGAAAACCAATAAAATATAGATAATAATCTTTTTCTCTAGAGTCTTTGTTTTTCAATATTTTGAATTCAGTGGAAGGGATATAGTTATCCATTAGATGCTATACTTCGGTTAGTGTAAAATTCCATTAAATGTATATTTTCATTCTATTTAGGATCTATTTACAAATAACCTACAATAAAAGAATGTAAATGTTGCAAAATTAGGTACTCAAGTTATAAAAATGCTAGAATTGAGTGCCAATCAGACCCCTTGCACATATGGATCATGATAGGATTTTGATGCCTATCATTTAAAAGTAACAACTGTAAATTAATGTTCTTGTTATCTTTACAACTCTCTGACTCATTTGCTATCTATTCTATGCACTGAATGAATTAGGAATCCTAATTAAAAAAATATAGTATATGGATACGTAATTAGACTGCCTCATAAAGCATACACATAAGGGGGCTTAATTCAGGTTATAAAGGCAACGTAAATTATGGCATTTTCTAATTGCGTGCTTGACTTTGCAAGCTTAACATGCTTTTAATGTACTTGTATAAACTTTCTAGATTTTTTAAAAGGAGTAAACTGGAAAAAAAAAAGTCCAATTATATTGATCATTCTTGGGTCATGAGCAGGGTTTGAACCTAAACTTTTGATCCCCAGCACAAACCGCTATCACTTGAGCGAAAGGCTTAATTAACTTACAGCGGATAATAGCCTCCTACTGCTATATGAGCCAGTCACTGGAGAGAGGAGTTGGGGTGACACAACACATACTTCGACAATGATTTACACAACCAATTGCAGAGAAACATTGGCAGACTTTCCCTGACTTCTCTGGAGGGAGGTGTAGGGTCAGGCAGCCAGACTCACCATTTTTTCTTTCCAAGTAGACTTGCAGTACTACCTATGGTCCCAGTCCTGTAAACTCCTAATACTGGGTATAGTTTTTATTGCTATAAATAATCCTCTTGAAGTTGGTGGAATGAGAGCTACTCACAATAGATTTTTCCTTTGCAAATTAGGCCCCAACATTGTATCTCTGGACTCCAGTTGAAATACTGTTTGTCCTTTAGCTAGATAATTCATGAGAGAGACTCATTTCAATTTATTTAATCTGGTTGAGAAATGGGGATGTATGTAAGAGTGAAACTTGAATGTTTTTAATTTTTTTTTCCAAATTTCAAAATCAAATTATCATTGAAATTTCAAAATTTGAAAAATTTCAATCTGGCTTTATAACTGATTTTAAAAATTAAGGAAAATTTCCATCAACATTATTCCTGTTTTTGAAATTCAAACTTCAAAACATTTTTACCAGATTTACTTTCTGAGAAACAGTAGCTTTTTACTCTTTGCATGTAGTGAGTGAGCATACCTTTTACTATACTATAATCAGAGTAAGATGTCTAACCCTAGATCTTTGCCAGTCATGGTTGTCTTGTTTGTTTTTAAAATCCTTATTAGTCTCTGTTAGAGACTTACCAGTCTCCTGGTATTATACTTGCACACTTCAGGTCCCACATTATTGCCTCAGTTAATATAGCTATAAATGGTTGGACTATTTTCAAAGGTTATGGCAACTCCTGAATTTTCCACAGGAAGAACACATTGATCAATATGACACACTCCCTCTTCCACATGAGATGGTTGGTGTAGGAGGGAAAGAACAGAAATTGAAACCAGGACTTTCACATATATCAGAGCAAAGTATTGCCATAAGGCTGGCCCACAGTTCTGTTTGTTTAATGTGTCTGGAGGGCTGCCGTTGAAATAGAGAAGAGTAAATTTGGTTGTGATAAATTTATCTTATTTAATCTGAATCAATATTTGTAAGTAGGGTTGTGTACTCAACCAGATATCTTTGTAAGACATGTTAGAGAGAAATATTATATATTCATCAGTCAGTTGGTGCCACTCAGGTTCTTGTTGTTTTTCATTCATTCCCTGTTAAAACATGCTAGCAAAAATGAAGTCACTTTGATTTTCTCTGGTGAAGATAAAGATCTATTTAAAGACTATCCTGCTTGTAGGTTTTTTTTTTTTTTTGGTGAAACACAACTTTCAAGATGTCAAAATGCATTTCTACCTTTTTTTCCCTTCACTAGATTGTCACTGGAGGGTCAATTAGAGCTCATTCAGCCACAGCAGCAGCAACAAATGGTAGTCACCCTTAGGTGAGCTCTGCCTCTTGAGATTTGCAAGACAGCCACTGAGTTGATGGCATACTTTGTGCAACAGTACACTTCCCATACATTGCATAACCTAGTTATTATTTTATATTGCATCCTTTTTTGTAAATTTATTTTCCTACACAATTAGTAAAACTCTTCACCTTTATTCCAGACATTTAATGTAGTTATAGAATTTATTACATTACTTACCTGTTTACTTGTTTATACATACATAAGATAGACCTGAAATCTGCAAATTGAACACAGCCATTTTCTGATCGTGTGTTCCTGCCACCATTAATCATACTCTTTTTTCCATGTTTCCTCAGTTCTTTGTTCTCTTACTGGTTGCCACCCTTCCTAAACTAGCCCTTCAGGGTAAGGGACTATATCCAGCTATGTGATTTGGTCCTTTGGCAGCTGCTGTAATACAAATAATTTTAATTCCTTAGGTGATTGGTAGTCTGTTAGACGTAGTTTATTTTTCATTAATTCCTTTATTTAAGGACAGGTAGTGAGTCGTTTGGCAGTTCAGATACTCATTTATGCTTAGATGATTTTGCCTTTTATTTCAGCTGTGAGGAGTTGAGGTGATAAATTAATATGAACACCTTAGGCAGAAACAAATTCTAAAGGAAGCAAAAATTAAATTAATCCTGTATTAAATCTGCATACAAGGAAATTCTTCTTAATTCTAGTACCACAGAACCCATACCATCAAACTGGCCTGTAGTCTGCGCTTTTTTCTTCATTACTTTCTAGTAATGAGATGCATGCCTCTGACCATGGATTAATAGGCTTGCCAGAATTCTATTTTATATGTATAATAATTTTTGATGGATAATGTCAATATTTATTTTTTCCACGTTCATCTACTTAAATTTTCACAGTTGTGGGAAATTATCCAGAGAACCCTCAATTGTCGGGTCAAATAATAAGTTATTGAAGGTAGACATTGAAATTTTTAAAATTTAAATTTAATAGTCATTAAAGTGCCAATTGTCAACCTCATATGTCAAAATATACCAAGTAAATAGTCCTCAGTCCAAGCCCTAATAAGTTCTGAAGCAGTATTTTCCTTTCTTTGCTTATCTGTAAATTCCAATTATCTATGGAAATATTTTTTCATTGATTTATGTGTTTAGTGAAATTGATATTTACCAATAAAAATCTAGTCCTTCCAAGACTACAGCCACCTAGGTAGTCTGAGCATATGTGACTATAGAGAAGATATACCGGTATATGTCTACTGCTGCAAAACTTGGTTATCTCACTCGGTAGGTAGTGAGAGAAGCTGCTCTCTCCACAAAGTGATACAAATATGGATATTGGGGGTAGGAGGTGGAGGACAGGGAAATTGAGCGGGAAAAGGGAAAAAGGACAGAGAAACAGAGGTAAGGAAATGATGTCCCTTGTTTCTTATTTCAGTGTTTCACATTCTTTTGCTGAAGTATTAGGAGATTATTTCTTGCTGTGGTATTCTGACATTTCTTTACCTGTAGCTTTCTTACCCATTCTCTGAATACTACAATACCTCAGTCTAAGAATACTCAGCCATTTCTGGGCAAGTAGGGCTTCATATCATCTCAGTTTGTCTAGTTTCCATATCCCAAAGGAGTGGAAGTCCTAGTATCAATTATAGCATCTCAGAACAGTGGTAGAACCTTACTAGTAAGTGTTGACAGCCAAATTATTTCACACACAATTGTAACTTCTCACTTTAAAAAAGTAACTGTTTCAAGATACAATCAAGTTTGCAGTTGAGAGCACAGATAATCTAGGCAGATGTGTACATGAAGCTATACAAATTCAAAGTACAGAGCTAAGTATTAATATGCTACGGGGAGGCATATTTGAAAGAGCAGCCTTAGATTGAAGACTTAAAGAAAACAATTCAATGTCCTTCCATAGGTATGGAGCAGTATTTTTGAAGCACTTTAACATCCAAGTCATGTGGCACATTTTATTTTTATTGTCTGAGACTTGGGGTGTTGCAACTTACGGTCTCTGAGCTCCAGGTCTCCCCTTTTATTGAAGACCTTGGTTTCTTTCCCACTGATTGATAGGTCACTCATTAGGCTTCAGTACGTTTGATCTTTTCCTCCTTCGGTTTTTCCTTTCACTCTTACAAATGAGTTAGAAATACTGCTGAAACAAGGTTACTGAATTTGCTCATGAAGCTGGACCGTGTTAGCACATTGTACAGTTACAGAGCTACTGGAGCTAGTCATACCATTACAATGTTATCTTGATTCATATTTCTTACTGATTGGCCATATTTTGCAGACTTCTTGAAGAGACCACTGGAAAACTATGTGAAAAAGTTAAAAGTACCGGTTTATGTGATTCGAATGGAGCAGCGTTCTGGATTGATAAGAGCCAGGTTGAAGGGGGCTGCTGCTTCCAAAGGACAGGTGATCACCTTCTTAGATGCTCATTGTGAATGTACAGTAGGATGGCTCGAACCTCTGTTGGCACGGATCAAATTTGACAGGTAATTAATAAATTGATAATGTTCTGCCTTTTTAAAGGTTAATAAGGAACACTTTTACTGGAGACTCAACTATTTTATCAGGATATCACTTACCTACTTTGAAGTAGTGGATTAATTTTGTGATTTCCCAGAATTTCACAAATGTGTGATTTAAAACTAGTGTTCATATCAAATGCTAATATGGGGGAGCTTTTAAAAAGCAAAACTTGCTGTTTAAATTTAAACTTAGGTTGAAAAAAATTGTCTATACATGTCCTGACTAAGCCCTGGTCTACACTACAAACTTATGTTAGTATAAATACATTGCTCAGGGGTGTGGAAAATCCCCACTCCTGAGCAATGAAGTTAGACTTACCAACCACTCCATGTTGACAACACAATGTTGATGGGAGAGCTTCTCCCATCGACATAGCTATTGCCTTTCGCAGAGGTGGATTAACTACGCTGATGGAAGAAGCTCTTCCATCATAGTGTCTTCACTAAGCAATACAGCGTCACAGCTGCACTGGTACAGCTATGCCACTGCTGTGCTGTAAGTGTAGATAAGCCCCAAGTTAAATACTGCTCCATTCTAGTGAAACATAATAAAACAGAGAGCTCCGTCACTTGTGGCCTGGCCCATCTCCTCACTCACCCAGAAGAGCAGCCAATGGAGAAGTCCTAAAAGATCATTCTGGTCACAACCTACCAAAAAAACATGAGTGTTCAGAGTTCTTTTGTGTGTGATTGGCATAGATGTTTCTACAAGCAAGATATTTACAGTGATTTTGCCTAGCTGTTAATTGTTAGTTTGAGCTTAGTGTGTGCAAAATAAAGGAAGTGTTGGGGTGTTATGTTAGGGTTGAGGTCCACTGGCACAATTGCAAGGGAAACCTTTTAATGTTCTTGTTCACACAGTTGAGTTTATTCTAGTCATTCCTGGTAGATCCTCATGTAGTGACCCAGACTTCAGCTTCCTCACTCACCTAAAAATAGCCTTCCCTTGTTCAGCAAAAAAAGTTAGTTTGAGAACTAAAGTTGTAAGCACCATTCATTGTTACACTACTGTATGTTATGACTGCTTTTCTATCAAAACACAATATTTTAAATGGCAATTAAAATGTTGAAGTTACACTTTAGAGTTCTGGTATAGTTCGGAGGTGAGAGAATAGCCAGTTTTTAATAAAAATGTTAGCCTTAGAAGAATATTCATAGTAAAGGGGTAGTAAAAAAATATTAATATAGTCTTGATTCAGATCTGGTACTGTTTCAAAATATATTATATAGTTTGCTAATCTAGGCTAGTTACCAAGTGTAGGATAATCTCTCAAATCATTTGGGTATCATTTATCTGGTGTGTACTTGTTCATTCATATTTTTTTAAAAAAACACACTCATCCATAAATATATTTACTAGGTAATTTTAGATTTCCCTACTATATTTACCTTAAAGAACCATCAGAGGCTTGAACTCATGATAAACCAACTGGCTTAGAAAATTTAGACAGTTCTCCTGTATTTTGGGTTTTCATCATGATGGTTTCTTCGTGTATATAAAGGCTATAGTTAAGTTTTATAAATCATCTTTGAATTAGTACTGTGCTGTAAAGTAAGACAAGAACAAATGAGTATAAACTGGCCATGAACAAATTCAGTTTGGAAATTAAAAGGTTTTGAACCATCAGTGGGGTGAGGTTCTGGAACAGTCTTTCAATAATGGTTGGGGGTGCAGACAATTTAGTTGTAAGAGAGCTGGGCAAATTTATAAATGCAGTTGTATGATGATGTTTCTTATGATGGTAGGGGGCAGGGCTCGAGTACTATGGCTCTTTCATCTTGTCTTACGTTCCTAAAACTCAGGCTTCAGAGTTTCAAATGGCTCCTGACAGGGCAGGAAAGGATTCCTTTCTCTCTCTCTCTACCCCTATCCCCCCCCCAGTCCACCACGCAGTGTATTCTGGGCAGTTTTCTCCTTCTGAAGCATCAGGGTGGCTATGGCTGGAAATGGCATCGTGGGCAGAGTTGACTAGGCCTGTGAGGTAGCACTGACCATTCTCTCTCTAAGGTTCTTGGCTGGTTGTGTCCTGCTTATGCTTAGGGTTCAATGGATTGCCATATGCCTCAGTTTTCTCATCTGGAAGATGAGGATAATTACTCCTTACTAATTACTCCAGGAGTGTTTTAAGGAATGATTAGTCAATGTTTGTATAGTTCTTTGAAGATGTAAAGCACTGTTAATTACAGTAGTAATATTAATAAAAATTAAGCCATTACCAGAATCAGGACAAATGTGCACTCTCCCCTATAGGCAAATACCATAACAAATGGGATAGTTCTGTTAACTTAGTAAAATGCCCATGCCTCATGACAACTAAAAATGGTTCATGTGTACTGTAAGTTTGGGGGGATGCTTATTCTCTACAGTAGGTATGACACAAAAGTCAGAGCTGTTGGTCACTTTTATTAATAGGTTCTGGCACTTCTCTCTCTTTCTCTCTCTCTTTCTAGGAGAACAGTAGTGTGTCCTATCATTGATGTAATCAGTGATGACACCTTTGAATATATGGCAGGCTCTGATATGACCTATGGTGGATTCAACTGGAAGTTGAATTTCCGTTGGTATCCTGTTCCTCAGAGAGAAATGGACAGAAGGAAAGGTGATCGAACTCTTCCTGTCAGGTAAGGAGAATTTATTATATTAGTTAAATTATCAAATTTCTAAAATGGTTCATTATCATTTTGTGGTCTCCCTTCTGGATTAGATTTTACATACCAGTAATTAGTAAGGTATAGTTTATCGACATTAGACATATTTAAAGTAACAATGTGAAGGCTGTATTGTGTTGAGATCTTCCTGCTAAATAGGTTTTTAAATTAAACTAACAGTGGAGGAAAAAAACAGATTTCTTATCACTTTATTTTAAAATATACCTACTGATTTATCAATTTAATAACTTGAGATCTTAAATGAAAACGTGAGATTCCCACATATTTCATGAATAAGGTACAAGTTTTCATTGGTGTGCCTTTTTTCATCTTTTATTCTAAGAGGAGAAACTTTTATGATTCAGTGAAGTGACAGTTATACATTGATTTCATTTGTAATAAGATCTTTTTATTTCGGTCAAGGGAGGGTGATTGATTCTAATGATTTAAATGAAACATAAATACACTTGGGTTGTCTGTAGCTGTCACCATCTTTCCTGTATAAAACTTACCCTTTTAATATCTACTTGTACTTTTACAATCAATGGCTACATTTTGAATTAAAACACATCAGATATTACTAACGATAGATGTGTGGTAGCTGTTTTCTATTCCATTGCTAAGATTTAGAAACTCAGGAGTTCCTTCCAGGCCTTGATGATATTGTAGATAGGTCACAACACTTAAACAGATGCCTATCTAGCTGTTTTGCATGCAGTTGCAGGCAAGGTTACCTGCACACACTGTTAACTACAGGTGCACTGTTGCTCTTTGTAAAAACTGGGTTCAGACCATTTCCGAATAAATGAAATTGCTGATAGAAATCCTATATATGCTAAAAGTATGAAAGCATCCCATCAACTTAATGTAGTCAAAGTACCCTACATATATGTGAGATAAGAACACTAATTTAATCATTAAAAGGTTAAGTAAATATTGAAGTTTGGGAGATTTTGCAAATTAGTTAGGAAGAAACTAGTACATTTTTGACTGTGATGGTGAAAGAGTGATGTAAGCACTGGACCCGTTAAGTTGTTCCTTCTACTGAAACTCACCAACTAGTATACTAGTTAGTACTAATTCAGATGTCAGATGGACACTTGTTGACTAGGAACTAGATTAAAAATGCTGACTGAATTCCACAGGCCACTACACCATCAATTAACAACTCTCAGTCATTGCAATGATATGTGCTTGAACAGTTTATGTGAAGTTGAAAGACTTTGTATCAATTTATTAATTACCTAGGCCATCTAGTCTTCTAGGAAATAGTTTAGTTACAGTACAGTAAGATACAGGTACGAAATAAAAGTAAGGAAAACAAAAGATTTGAAGGAAAGAGGCAAAGGATAAAAACTAAAATAAGTGGAGGGGGGAAAAAAAACCAAAGATGTTTAAATGGTATTGAAAAATTTGGATCATATATTTCTCTACATGTGTGTCCAAAATATCCACTACTCTGCTTTTAAAGTGCTTTTACATACTTGTCTTCTTTCAGGACACCCACAATGGCAGGAGGCCTTTTTTCAATAGACAGGGATTACTTTCAGGAAATTGGAACATATGATGCTGGAATGGATATTTGGGGAGGAGAAAACCTAGAAATTTCATTCAGGGTAAGCAGAAAATCCTTTCAGTTCAGTGCTTTACTTCTTAATTTAGGACAGTTTAAGTTGTCTAGATAGTAACCTGTTGCAGTCTTTGTACCATTAACATCCAAGCACAGAGCAACTTACTTTTTGTGTAATTTCTCTAAAGGATAGTTGAAAGTGCTATATTGTCAGTAAAGTAAAATGTCAATTTATGCAGTCTGCATAGCCATGAGACAGAAAAGTTTGGACATAGAATTTTCATTTAAAGAAAAAAAATCACTTCAAAGATAATAAGATTTGGCTGTTTACTCTGATACAGTAGTGTTTTGAAGAGCTATTATTAGCTAAACTGACATTAGTGATGTGTGGCTTATCCTTTCACTTAAGGCTAGTATTTCCATTCTAAACCCTCTTTCAACCATTTGCAACTTGGTGATTGCATCTTTTTTTGGATGTGGGATCTACCTAGTGTTACCCATATTTCTGAAATATGTACCAGGTTAGGGGACTACGAAATGATAATGTTCATCATTCCCTTCTTTCCTTTCAACCCAGAGTGAATGGGGTTACTACTCCAATGGCTCAGTTAAACACATCAACAAGAATTTTAAGTTGCTGTCTTTTGGGACTCAGAATAAAATTAAAATTGTCTTACAAATTACGTGCAGATAATCTTATTGAGAACAAAAATTTCTGAGTCTTGTTACAGTTTATGCAGAAATCTAGTAATAGGAAGAGAAATTAAGACATTCTTCTGCACAAAGTAGCACATTTGCCGCTTCCACTCATTTCACATGAGCCATTTTTCTTTTTGCTTAACTCTGAGCCCTACCATTCATCTCTAGTAGCCTTTCTCTGGCATCTCAATGCTGTTGTGTCTCTTGGTCTGCCACTAGCCGCCTCTTAAGTTCTCTTCTGGTGAGCAGAATACAGACAATTTTACTTGATCTTTGAGCAACAGAATTTTTGCAGCTTGAAAAGATGTAAGGAACAAAACCTTTAAAAATCGCATTAATTGTCATCATTTTGAATTATGCAATCAATATTCTATCACTTTCAGATTTGGCAGTGCGGGGGCACTTTGGAAATTGTAACTTGTTCGCATGTTGGACATGTGTTCCGGAAAGCCACTCCTTATACTTTTCCAGGAGGCACGGGACAGATCATCAACAAAAATAACAGACGGCTTGCAGAAGTCTGGATGGATGAATTCAAGAATTTCTTTTACATCATTTCCCCAGGTGAGCAATCTTTGGTGTGAAATAATTCCGTTAAAAATAGAAGGTATGAATTTCTTCAAAAGGAAACATAGAAACAAATACTTCTAAATAAAAATGCTAATAATGCAAGAGGAAAGGCCTGCAAGCAAAACTTTTGTTAAAGGAATGGTCTTTTTTAAAGAAAAAAAAATCTGTTATCCTAACCAAACAGATGTGGGTATGCCCTGAAATCTTTTTTACATGAGTATCTGAAAATTAAGAATGAGGTTCCAGTGCCCAAAAATAAAAGTGCAATGGAAAGTTGACTTGTGGAAGCAGAGAGCTGGAAGTATAGCTAGAAGGCCAAATGTATCTTATGGTATCCTGAAGTATGGCCCATGGCTGCTCTCTCCCTATAACTTCAGGTTGAGTAGGTCAGAAATGATCAGCTAAAATTCACTGCTGATGAATCAAATAAGCAATTTCCTTTCATCTATCAAGAAAGATAAAAGAAGCAGCCAATTTTATATTTTAGGTAAATGTATGGAACTATATATCTGTGGAAATAGCTGTCTCTTTATACTCCTTCAAATTACTGTTGTGGCCCTCAGAATTATGAAAGTTTTGAGTTCCTATCTTAAGGAATAATTGTTAAAATTAATATTTTCTTTGGAATGAACATAATCTCTTTCAGGTGAATACCTTTTAAAGAAATTAACCTTACAAAGTTACAGTATTTGTGAATTGACCTTATGCATACAATGGATTTCTGGTGTGTTTTATTTGTAAACATAATTTGCATTTTCTTCTTTGGAGAAGCTTGATCAGTTAGACTGTAATAAAAAACTTACCTTTTTAATAATTGGACTGGTATGCTTTTAATCAAAGATGTTCTTTTGTTAAATGAAGTTAATGCTAAATTATCAGCCTGCTCTTACTTCTTTTTTACATTTTAACTTTCTCATATTTGTTAATGTATTCCTTCCTCCCTCTTACCTTAATTTCCCTCAACTTCTCTGCTTTCTTTCTCTGTAAGTAGCAGCTCTTCCACTGATGCTTATCTGGCCTACAAGAAATCAGCAACAAGGTTGGGGGGGTGAGGATTCCTGGGGAGAAGCAGACGTGGCTCCCGGAAGAGCACCAGTCAGCCATGAAACCAGCTTTAATTAGCTCGCTATTATTTGTTCCTCACTAGCTAGTTCCTGTTTTTCTGCAATTTCCTGTCTAGAAGCTAGTAGAAGGACAATAGAATGGAGCATTCAAGCTGTTCTCAAACCTATACAGTTAACTCTGGATAATTTGGGGTTTACCCACCTTGGAATAAGTAGCTCATCTGTAAGGAGCAATCATTAGTTTTCACAGTATTTAAACTAGGGAGTTGACTTGAAGGTCCAGCAGAGACTGGAGAACTGTTAAAAAGATGTGAGCATGGTGAGTACAGAAAGGGAAGCCAGCTCCTTTCTAAGGTAAGGAGAACAGGAATGCCAGCTGGAGGAGATCTGTTGGAGGCTGTTATAGGAGATTAGGATTAGGGAGGTAGTAGTATTCTGGCAGGTCACAAGGAGCGAGGGAGGGATTAGTTGTTGGGATAAAGGTGTTTTGGAAACCTTAAGGTATCCAAAATTTGCTTCTTTATTTTAACAATTCCTCTGCAGATTTCAGTCACTAAGATTTACTTATTCATAAAATATCTCAAAATAGGACATAATCAGTTTACTGGGATATATACTATGATGTCTGACCTCAGGGTGCTTACAAAGTGCCAGTCTCTCAGGGTGAGAACGTCATCTGGACCAACACACTATTCATAGAGAAGGTGGGCTAAATCATAAATTACTAAATATGTCTGCTAGTTTAAAAGACTAGTGCATAGCACTAATCTTTAAGGTGACCATCCATTTGTTCAGCACTGCAAAGAGTAGCTTACATGAGCCACAAGGATGGAAAAAATAACTCACCTAAATGCAGAAGCTCTACAGATTTTATCCTGGAGAAAACCTACATAAACTCAAGGAATGTTTGTCAAGGACGCATAAGTTAGACAGTGGACCAGCTGAGCCACCAAACTTTAAACCACTAAGAATGGACTCCGAATAGCAAAGTTTTTCAAATCATATCATCATGAAACACCCCTGCCTGGATCTGTTCATATCAGGAAAGCCAGAAAATTCTTCACAAGGGAGATCAACCCAAAGCCCCAGAAAATAGCAATGCCCTAGTGAATTACTCACCCAGCAAACTACTATATACTTTTTCCTTTCTTCCAGTTCTGGGAAAAGTAGTCAAAAATAGTGAAACCAAAGAAGCAACAGTAGTTCTAATAGCCCTAAACAGGCTAGAAAGATTTTGGTAGTAACTGCTGAAGTCCGAATTGAACTAGCACAAAGATCTCCACTGATTATTTGCTGACCAGATCTTCTTTCTCATGGGTTTTTCAGTCACACAAATCCAAATCAAAGGGAAAGTCCTAGCCAAAAATTGGACTCAGCAGTGGTAATAAAAACTTTATTAGAATTATTTGGCCTATCCATCAGCCTATCAAAAATCTTGATGAGATTCTTCTGTTGGTACAAATATGCAAAGATCAATCTCAGAAAACAAATTCTCACTATCATGGACCTTTTCTATGAATAATTTGACATGGCTTTTGAACTCTGTGCCATTGCTTCACGCTATCACTCTACATTCTTTTAACTCTGATTATTTTTTGGCATGCAGTTTCTTCGTAGCACCCTATTTTGTCAAATTAACCATCAGAAGCATTTTTCAGTCATGGCACCTATGCTTGTTCTTCACTTTGCATCCATTTGAAGCAACAACCACCATGCCTTTATATCTCTCCTATCAATAAAAACCTGTTTCCTCGTGTCCATTACCATAGTGAAGAGTGTCTGAGAGTTACTCTTTGCAGACACAAGTCTGATACTGCATATTTCATGATGACAGAGTAATCTTATGCATGCATGAAACTTCCATAATCCATGCAAACACATTAACTTTACAAGGCACTGTCTTCCCCTTCTTCTGTCCACACAAAAAAGAACCAGAAGAAAATGTTACAGTACAATCTGTTTCTGCAGAGCAATGAAAATAAATCTTAATTTCACTGATTCCATCAAAAAAAAATCATGCCATTCCACCAAAGATGCTTTTGAAACAGGACTTCCATGGCATCATTAGCTAGATGGATCAAATGTTTACTTAGTGCATACATCACATCAGGTGTACAAGTCTGAGAAGGAGTGAAAGCCATTTACCTCCAGTGGTAGCTTCTTGGGCTGAAAGATCACCAGATATCTCAAAAGAAATCAGTAGGACAGCAGCATGGTTCTTTCAACCCTTTCATCAACTATTATAAAGCTTTGTCTGCTCTTTTCCACAGAGTTGTCATTTAGCAGAAGGTATGCCACTTGGTGGCTCCTGAATAATTGTTTCAGATAGAGAAGAGGGAAATCCTTTATCTGTCTTCTGATTCCTATCTTTACTGTCCCTCCACACTATTCATCTTCCTTTATCCCAACGCAAGGATGGCACAGCATATTAGTGGAGTGGGGGGAGAGGTTAGATCCAGAAAGGAAATCAGGTGACAGATTTTCCATGGCCTCTTTTCATTCAGTTTTAGGAAAGCATTGCCTCTTCTAAATAAGGATCACTATAAAAAGTATTATGGACACTATACTTACATGGTTATTTCTCAAGTTTTTGTATGTTCTTTGGCTACAACCAGTGGCCTGTTTCTTAGTGCTGTTCAGCACCCAGGAAGACATGAAGTCACTGAGCTTTTTTTATTTTCTCATCTATCACCTCTTTAATGCATCTCCAGTTTGCAAAACACACTACTGCTGTTGAGTGTAGCAGCCTGAAGTTGAGCTCAGGGTAAGCTTGAAGGCTTGTCTCTTTCACCAACAGAAGTTAGTCCAATAAAAGATATTCCCTCACCTGCCTCACAGCAATGTATGTGATACTTACCATGCAAATTCAATTTAAATATTTGTTTTCATGCAATTACACACACTTTTTTAAGATAGAAATTTACAGAGCAGAGAATAAGGACTGAAACATGATACACCAAACTTTTCATGGGCTTATCTTCTCTAGAAAAGTTTAGTTGGACAAGGAGGGGGAGTTTTGGAAGTATACAGTGTTATTTATTGCATCTAATTGTTTATACTACAACCTGTGCTCTTATTTGTCTAAAATTAGTTTGAAAAGATTTTTTGAGAGACAAATTGCCTTTATAAATAGAAATTTTATTAGCAATTTAACCTTAAAGAAGGTGGTTTTATGTGCCAGGTCTTTTTTCAGAAATGATGATGATAGAATTTGAAATTGGTGTTTTGTTGACAAATTACTAATTAAACTTGTATTAAATTTTAAATTAGAAATTGCTGAAAGAAAACATAATGCAAACCTAAGGAGAGCTTATTTTAAGTTAGACTTTTAAGACTAATACTTGTAAATCAGCCTGCTCATTTATTCCCTTAGTGTTTTTTACCCATAGAGCGAATTAGGCAAAAAAGGCTTTCTTTAGGGTTTACCATATTAGGATTGTTTGTTCTAATCAAACACTGTTTCCCTATTAGATGAAGCCAAAAGTGAATTAATAATGGGTTATGTTTTCTGTCCTCTATTTTCAATATTGAAGTGTTGCCAGTTTCTCAGGGGCTATATACATATGCACGCATGTGCACACAGAGTGCGAAAGAAAGCAAGAGATAAATTGCAAATAAACTTCAGCAAAATTATGATTGTTGATTCCTTGTAAGGTGTGTGTTTATGTCAAATTGTCTGAATTTTTAAGCATGCTAAACCTCTACTAGCTCCTCAACACCTTTAAAAAATGCAAAATATTACAAAAAGCATTCTTTTGTCTTATCTATGGAGATTCATTTGCTTTGGAAATAGTTTTTCTAATTTGAGGTATTGAGCAAATTTGGTTTTTCCTCTGTGAAAAGAGAGAAATTAAATTGAAACAGTATTTAAAAATGGGACAAGGGAGCATGGTGAAAGATTGTGATATAAGTGCAGCAATTTATACCTATAAAAGTTGTCTAACAATTGAAATCCACATTCAGTGATTCAACCTATTTTAGTTTGTTTTTCTACTACTATTCTGCATAACGGTTAATTTGAAGTATGCAAATATATTGATAAATTGAAATGGGTTTAAAGGTCTCTGCTTGACATTGCCCTCCTCAAACACCCAGAATGCATTTCCCCATGGAATAACATCAACCAATAATGTGTCCCTGGGGACACTCACAAAAATCTCTCTACAAAGTTCTGTGTACACAATCTAGAGGGAAAATATTGCACATACTCTCCCATTTAGCTTTTAGTTTACGTGGGTGCCTAATGGTTGTTTAATGACTTTCTCCCTTAGTCATGTACAGACTATAGGCACTTTGGTTTATTCACATTGAGAATTTGAAGATTGATCTTTAATTGTGTGTGGATTTGTTATGCAATATTCTCATTTATTGAATATTTTTGCAGCTTTCCTATATTTTATTATCTTTTGTCGTCCCCCCCAGTTAGTTTTAAAATAATTACCCTTAATTTTTTCTGCATAAGTTTGTCTTTTTCCACTAAAAAGCTAAATTAAGAGTACGATGCACAGTTTTTAGTTGAGTATGTTTTGAGGTCACAGCTAGTTGGCTCTTTCCTTGTGAACATTGGCATTCTGTTTGGTAAGGGTTTTTTTTAATACTGCACTCCTCATCAACGTACTATCTGTGCACCTTCTAAAAGTGCATTAAGCAATGAGACTACACATCGGTTATGTATTTGTGTTCTCATCCTTTCCCAAGACGGAGAAGTGTGTGGAGTGTCTTGTTTTGGTAGGTGTGTTTTGGTTAAATGTATCTGTTGCAATATGTTTATGTTAGGGAAGGGAAGGTCAAAGAAGTGAGCCTTGCACTTTGAGCAGAAAGTGATGATGTTTGTGATAGTTCTTAGTTCCTGAGGGAGTTCGTTCATCGTGAAGGACTGTGACTGCCTCTGGTGAAGGTTCTGTCTCCCAGACAGATGAGCTTTACTCTTATTATTGAGTTTCACTGTGCCAGAGGTGCAAAGTTGTTGTTTGTGGTGTCTCTCCTGGAGCTTTAAAAGGTCTTATAGGTATTGAGCCCAAGTCATGGGGTGCTATGAAGGTAAGGACTGAGACCTAAAATTTGATTGAAATTCTGTGGGAAGCCACTGTAGAGTGTGATGGACAGGTGTGATGTGATCACAGTAGCCTGTGTTGCTGAGAAGACTCACCACAGAGTTCTGAACTAGTTGGAGTTTCCCACTTGCTGAAGTACAACTCATAGCTATTGTGGTGTGAGAGCTCAGCTTCAGTGAAAGGAGTCCCTTGTCCTTTGTCTTCATCAAGGGAATTCCATTGACAGTGCCCACCAGATTTCTAGAGACTGGGGCCATTAGCGCAATTGGGTACAGCACAGGACCCCAGCCATATAACCTTACTGGAATCCATAGGGCAGGCCTCCCACTTCCAGATCCTTCCCAGTTCCTCAGCCTTTCAGATCTCCTAGCACAGGGGCTCCCAAACTGTGGTATGCGTACCTCTGGGAGAAATTGTGTAATGGTGTTTGTTTGTTACTTTATTTATTGCATTTTCATAATAGGCAACTCAGAGGAAGCTTTAAAATTGTGGGAATTAGTTATATAACAGTGGTTCTCCAACTTACTTGTTTGTGCCCCCCTTCTTTGTGTCTATAGTAGTTTACTCCTCCCCCTTACAAGTACATATATTGATTAAACAAAAAAAAATCTACATACATCTCATAATACTTTGGTTGTATATATGCCACACTGTAACTGTATTGGTATATAACAATGAAATATGGACACATGGTTAAAGACCAGTTGTGTTAAAAAGAATACACATTATTATCAGTGATGAGAAGGCTAGGGGTATAGCAGGCAGCTGGTAGATCTGAAAAAGGATAAGCAATAAGAAAAGATTGGGAACCTTTGTCCTAGCAGATGTACTGAGCAAGACCCTCAAGGCCTAACTCAGGCTTCAGAACTTCCACTTCTTGTCGCATAGGAGGATCAACCTCAACCTTCTTTGCATTTTTCTTCCTCATCACCTGATGGGACTGTGGTTCCCTAGGATTCCTCACCTGTTCCAGGTTGAATACAGGGCTTACCAAAATCTTTTAATGAGAGTAGTTGCCTCTCTTGATATTCCCATTGAGATGTTCATGAGAGTTCTTACATGCTGGGTTTGGCAGGGCCTTTTAGAGTGGCTGTATCTATCCATGATGCTATCCTAAAGCCTATGAAATCATTATGGCAAATGTCATCCTCTCTGCCTCCAACAGGTAAAACAACCGGTACCACATCCCTTCTCAAGACTATGAATGTTATTATACTCATATTTTGCCAGGTTCCTTAGTTGTCTCAATGGTGAATGAAAGAGCAGGTCATTGTTGACCCTTTTCTACCCCAAAGGAAAAAGACTCAAAGAAATTAGACCTCGTTACTTGAAAAATTTATCCCACATCTGGTCTACAATTTTATATCACTAACCAGCAAGCTTTATTGGCTGGATACAACTTCTCCTTCTGGGATAATATGCTAAAGTTCTCAGACAAGTTTCCAGAGAATGCCAGACAGGAATTTAGATGAAGGCAAGCTGATGGCTCAGACCTTTCTGCAAGCATCTTTAGATGGGGCAGTTTCAGCATCCAGAGTCATGTCATCTACAGTATCTTTATTCAGATGTTTAGGACCTCAGTCCTGTGGCCTCTCACAACAGAGGTCCAGCAGACAATCCAGGATCCTCCTCTTCAGGATCTTGTACAAGATGAATGAGACACTCCATAGTCTCAAAGATTCAAAAGCTTTGTTGAAATTGTTGGGACTTTACACTTCTTTCCCTAAAAGAAAGCAATTCCGCTCTCAGTCTCTGTAGAGATACGTGTCTTTCCACCAAGACAGCCTGACCACTCTAGAAAATGAGAGAGAATCCCTGGGAGATGATCTCCCCTCTCCGTTTTCTTCTTTGGTGGGTAATTCAAGACAGTCTGGAAATCCCAGTCTGTTTGCCTCCTTGTCGAGGACATACCATTTCTCCATCTGCTATTTTTTCCAACAGGTTATCAAACTTCCTCTGTCCTTTTCCAAGAAGTACAGTCTCTTCTCCATTTGGGAGCTATCAAAGAGGTTGCCTCTCTTCAGCAAGGGTGGCGTTTCTAGTCATGCTGTGTCCTGATTCCAAAAACAAAAGGAGACCTCATGCCCATCCTTGACTTCTGAAATTTGAACAAATGTATGTAGAAAATACGGTTTCACATGGTCATCCTAGTTTCAATCATCCCTGGCTCATCATCCATTGGACATGCTGATTTGGGTGTCTACAGGAGTACTCATCTCATTGGACTGGTGAATGGATCCAGCCAACATATGTATGGGCGTTTCCTTCACCCCACCCTTATTCATGTTGACTCTGGTTACAGATGCTGCTGCTTTAGGTTGCGGAGTTCACCTAGAATACCTACAAACTCATGGTCTGTGATCTCATCAGGATTTGGTTCTCCACATAACTGTGGGAAAGTTGTGGGCCATTCATCTGGCCTTATCAGTCTTTTCTTCCTCACATCAAGGAAGAGCCTCTACGTATCCGCACGGACAATGCTGTGGCAATATTTGGTATAAACAGGCAGGGAGGGGCCAGATCAGACCACCTCTGTCAAGGAACTTACATTTTTGGAAGTTTTGTATCAATTCATCTAAAGGCCACCCAGCTTCCAGCTGTTCTGAACAGCTTAGTGGATTGCTTGAAAAGATCATTCAGCAGAGATCACCTGTGGTCTCTCAGGCCACATAGAGGGAGATTAGTTTTTCAAATTTGGGGGTTCCTCACATGCACCTGTTTGCTACTTATCTCAGCAGAAAATGCTAACTCTTTTATTCCAGGGCAGGCCACAGAAATCTCTGACAGATGCTTTCCTACTTTCCTTCTTCATACCATTTTTTTCCAGTCCACTGACCCTTTCTGCCAAGGCTCCTTTGACACTACCTCCCGGATCCTGACCTTATCTCTCAGGACCATGGGTCACCTACTACATCTCACTCCAGCCACTTTATGGTTTGAATGCTCCAGTGTTCAGGGAATGTGCATAATGGACCATTGGTCTGATCCAGTGTGGACATTCTTATGTTGTTCTTCTGTGTAGCAGAAAGCCATCTATTAAATATGTTTACCTGTTGAAGTGGTAATGATTCTTGTAGTCAAAGCAGGAGAGTGTTTCTCAGGTCCTGGCTCTGTCCAACATGCTGTTTCACGTGGAACAAGTAGTCCAAAACAAGGCCTACAGTTTAGTTATGTCAGAGTTCAACTGGTAGCTGTTTTGTTTTCCAACTACCAATCATGGACCACCCAGTATTTTCTAATCCTCTGTCAGTCTGTTTCTAAAAGGGTCTAGGCAGGTTACATCCCTATGGCATAGATCCAATGCCTCCCTGGAACTCAAATCTTGCACTAACAAGGTCAATGAGTCCGTCTTTTGAACTGATGGCTACCTGCTCTTTGCTGCATCTCTCTTAAAGTAGCATGCTTGGCATCTATTTCTGTGAGAAGGATGTCAGAGTTCAAGCACTGGTAGCGAGCCCTCCTTGCATGGTTTTTTATAAGTATGTGTACTTCGATTCACATTTGAAATTACAGACTAAAGTAATATTGTAATTACACCTCAATCAAACATATACTTATGACATTTTTTGTAAGCCCCCATTCTCATAAGGATGAGAAAGTCTCCATACCTTGGATGTTAGGACATTGGCTTTTTACTTGGACAGGAGTAGGTCTTTTTGATCATCATCACAGCTATTCATTTCGGTGGAGGACAGGATGAAAAGCCTTTCCGTCTTGAAGAAGCACATTTCATTCTGCGTAAGCCTGTGCTATGACATTGCCAATGTACTCTCTCCAGTCTGGAGCCACTGTACAAGATCTCAAGCAGCTTCCGCAGCTTTGTTAGCTCAAGTGCCTATAGCAGACAATTGTACAGCTGAAACTTGATCATGGATACAAACTTTTATTATTCATTATGCTATATCTCAGCATTCCAGAGATAATGCCAAATTTGGACGAGTAGTTCCTTGTCCTGTTCCAGTAGACTTTGACACCCACCTCCAGTTTGAACTTATTATGAGTCACCTGAAGTGGAATGGACATGTGCAATTACTTGAATTAAAAATGGTTACTAACCTGTCCTGTAACTATTATTCTTTGAGATATTATATGTGTCCATTCCATGATGCACCCTTCTCCTCTGTATTGGTGTCTGTCTAGTAAGAAAGGAATGAGGTGTGTCTGGGTTGATTCTTCCCTTTATATCTGTGTGCAGTAGCACAAGACAGCAGATAATGCAAATGCAATGTCCTGAAGGGTAGCTCTCAGGGAAAAATCTCCAACATTGATGCACTGGGCGTGCACACACCTGAAGTGGAATAAACATGTGCAACACATCTCAAAGAACAGCAGTGACAGAATAGGTTAGTAACCATTTTTTCCATGTTCTGGCCTAGATCCTGATTGTGCTGTCAGGATATTGGTTTCAGTTAAATTAGTTCATTGTTAGCTTTTGTGTGAGCTTACTCAGGAATGACAGGTTTGACACTGAGTGACAGTTGACTGAGCCTGAAGTCTCCAGGGTGGGTTTCTTCAGTGTTTATCAGACTGTTGAATGTCTGAAGGAAGAAGGGATGATCTTTTCTCTGAATGAGGCGTTGGGCGTTTAAAACCACTTGGACAAATATCAGAATTGTACACTATTAAATTTGATTTTACATTTCATTCTTCATGGTTGTGACTTGAATTCTTATTCTTATTCAGTGATGTGACAGAGTTGTAACAGCATTTTCCCAAAGGTCAATATAGGAGATTCTGTGCATGAATGAGTTTAGAATACTAAAATTAGGAGCAAGTCCTTCCTTTGTGTTGAGGCATAATGACAAGTAAATGCTTCATCCATCACTACTTTTTTTTCCCAACTGAAAGGTGAGGACTCCATACTTCACATATGTTTTATGTCATACTTGTTCATCAAGGAAGCCTTGCCTTTTATTTTTTCTTGATTTAAGAAAAAAATGTGACGGTTGCTTTGAAAAGGCACTTTTTGGTTCCTTGCAACTATTTTGGAGTTTGTCACACCCCACCAGTATAAATGTCCTCACTTCATCCCAGCAAGCTGAGAAAAAGGCAGTAATAACGAGCTTTTATTTCAAATTCTTTTTCCTCAAGGATATTTTTTTCACAATATACCTTTCACACCCATAATTCAGGGTATCACTACAAAGCAAACTTGTCCTCACATCCTTGCTCTCTTGCTACAACCGTTCTTCCGTACCTTTTTGGGTGAGCACAAGCCCTCAGTATTCTTTTGTGGGGGAGAAAATCACTGATCAGCATTTCTTGTTCTCAGAACATAGAAATTACTATAACTGTACTCTCCCAACTTGAAAGGATATGGAGAATATTTTTGTGTTTAAACATTTATAAAATCTTTATTCAGCTACAACATAATGATCACTTACTGCTATAAGTGGATAGCCATGCACCTCTTGCTGGTAAGTGAGTTTAACAACTCAGTATGCTTGCTTTGAAATATTCAAAACTCGGTCACACAAGAACAGGAATGCCAAAGATAGTGGTGGTTCTATTATAATTACCTTTGAAGGACAGGGATTACAGAAAAGTACATTTCTTACTTTTATGTGACAATGCTGTGCCAATATAATAGAATTGTCAGACTCCCAACCTGGTCCACTTGATTTATTTATGTGGTCCAAGTTTCATATTTAGATTGATTTCTAATCAAAGCTTTCATTTATTTTTTAAAAATTACATTTCTTGCCTGTATGCTGGTGAAGATAAGAGTGAAAATATGAACAGCTTGAGTGTAAATTGTTGTAATTTTTGAAAGTTGCAAATTCCCTTCTTCCCATTAATCTCATTGAGGTATTAACCTCATTGCCTAATTATGAAATTTTAAATGTTAGCATTAACTCTGAAATTGCTGATCATTTTAGCAAATGGGATGGGAAGGACTGAGACTCGTGCACACAGGAGAAGGTTGCAGAAGGAAGGGAAGTGTCCAAGAAAGAAAGAAAGAGAGAGAGAGAGAGAGACCAGAAAATGGGGCAAGGAGGGAAAGAAACAGGATAGAAATAATGGCAGTCCTAAATGTAAGCAGATTTTCCCATTGAATGATCATGAATGCAATAACAAGGTACTGAACAAATAACTAAAAGGTTAGTTATTCTACCCTACTTCTTTGTGCAATCCTTCCATCGATAAAAATGAGAGTTATACGGTGGGTGCAGAACGTAGTATGTGGTTCCAAATTTATAGCCTGGCCAGCAGAGCTTCATTAAAAGTGGAATTATTCAAGTGCTTGCTCATGTCCATTCCAGTGTAGGTGGGTGCCCGCCCTGAGCACTGCCGCTGAAAAGTTTTTCCCTCAGTAGTATCCATCTGGTCGGCTCTGGTGCCCCCTGGAGTCATGCTGTCATTACATCGGTATAAAGGTCCCTGCTGTCCCTTCAGTTCCTTCTTACCACCTGTGACAGTTGCTGGAACTTCAGCTCATCCTTGTGTTTCCCACAAGTACCTCTCTCAGTGAACTCTGTTTTCTTCTTGTACATAGTTATTTGTAGTGGTTGAGTTTCAGTTATTTAGTTAGTAAATTAATTAGGTTTGCAGAGCCCGCTCTAGCAGGGTTAGCTTTCTCCAGCACCGGGGTATGCCTCGGTATCTGTGGTTTAGGCCGTGTGTCTCATGCCATAAGCCGATGTGTGTTAGTGACCCCCATTCCAGTTGCCTCAAGTGTCTGGGGGAGTCCCCCATGCAGGAGCATTGCAGGATCTGCAGGGGGTTCAGGCCCTGTATGAAGGAGGACAGGGACACTAGACTCAAGTTCTGCCTCCTGGAGGCAACACTTTGTCCCCCCTTGGAGCCGAGAGATACTGACTCATCATTGAGTACTTTGGCTTCAGTAAGAAGTGCCCCAGCATCTCTGAAAGATGCAGCACCATTCTGCTTCTCTGACACCGAGAAGGGCTCTTTTTCTGCTTCCTAGGACTCCTGGCACCAACAGTCATCTCCAGTACTGAAGAAGGCCACTCTTGCATGGGACTTTCGGCACCACTTTCCATCACCAGTGCAGAGAGAGAAGGAAACTGACCATGAGCAATTCCCAGTCCTGAGGACTGTTGGACACACATGCTGGCAGTGTGGTTTGTGCTGGGCCACTCAGAGACACCAGCTGTGCAAATGGTCCCATTGACTCTTACCCCAGGAAGGGTGCCGTTGAGCCTGGCACCTTTGGACTGTCCACCAGGAGAGAGCAATTGGAGTGCAACTACCCTGGCATTATTATCCATACCAGAGGAGTTTGAGGCAGCGAGGAAGATGTTGTCACTCCCAGTACTGCCTCCCCTGCCATTCAGGAGCTGTCAGCAGTGGCACCACAGAGAAGAGCCACCAAAGCATTAGGACCCCAGGTGCCATCAAAAGGGAAATCTGCTGTGGTGATACAGGTGTGGTCTCTCCCCTCCCAACACCATTCACTGGCATCAATTAGCATTGCTCCACCATAGTCGCCAAGAAGCAACTCCTTCAAGTAGGACTTCAGAAGCAAAGTCATACGCCTCCTGCAGGAGCAAGCACCGCTCTAACTGACGCTACCCGACAATCGACATGACCAGGATTTCCCAGTGGTGGTCTGCCCACCAGCACAGTGGCAGATGCCGCTATAGTGGACATTTTGGAACCCCTCCGCCTGTCCAGGGGTCACAGTCCAGGAGGTCCTACTCTATTGTATCAAAGTCTAGAGCTCCCTAACCACCTCCCTTGGAACAGGGACCAGGTCCCGGTACTGAACCCAGTACTGAATTTCAAGACCTGGCACCATGAGACCTATCCGGTGCAGAGGGCTAGGAACAATTCCACTTGCCTGTAGAGGCCACTTCTTTTTCATCTCCTGATGAGACAGTGGCAGGAACAAGTATAGCACCCTCCCAGCATGATCATAGGGTGCACCAGGCACGCCTCCAAAGGGTAGCTCACAACCTGGGGATCCAGGTGCAAGAGATCACAGAACCTTCCTATGCCCTGGTGGACATTCTAGTGCCATCAGGCCCATCACAGGTGGTTTTGCTCTTAAATAAGGCCATTTTGGACTCCATCAAAGCCTTATGGAAGACCCCTGCATCCCCGCAACCAATAGCAAAGAGAATGCAGTACTTTGTTTCACCTAAAGGGTATGAATTCCTCAATACCTATTCTCCACCAGGTTCGCTGGTGGTTTCAGCAGCAAATTAGAAGAAGCAGCTAGGGCTAGCTTCCAAGGCCAAAGAAACCAAAAAACTAGATGTTTTTGCAGGAAGATCAACTCAGCTGTGGCCTCCAGCTCATGATAGTGAACCAGTAAGTGATTCTGAGCCATTATGATTTTAATTCCTGGAATTCAATGGCAAAATTAAAGGAAATATTGCCACAGCAGTCTAGGGGTGAATTCTCCGCCCTAGTTGAGGAGGGAAAATTGGTGGCTAGGGCATCCGTTCATGCAGCCTTGGACGCAGCAGACTCTGCAGCCTGATCTATGGCTTTGGTTGCCCCACGACATGCAGCATACTTTACAGGACCTTGCCTTTGAAGGCATGTTGCTGTTCTCAGAACAAAAAGATACCAAACTGCACAGTTTGAAGGAGTCAAGAGCCACCCTGGAATCCCTGGGGCTACATACATTGGCTCTTTCTAAAAAGCATTATAAGTCCCAAACGGCAGCTCACTTCTACCCACCACAGCTTACTATAACCCACCACTACAACTATAGTAAGAGAAGAACCAGTCAACATCTGCCGGTGTGCCTGCTCCCTCCTGACAATCGGCAGTGTCTAAGCAGGCATTTGGTGGGACACTTAGGGATGAGGTACCAGAGCAATGTTTGGATCCAACTTCCGCAGTTTTTGTGAACTGGCCATCCGACTTCTATCAGGCATGGGCCTGCATTCCTTAGATCTCTGGGTGCTACGCACAATAGCACTGGGATACATTCTTCAGTTCAGATGTTCCCCTCCTTCGCAATCACTTCCCAGGGACCCTTCTCATGAACAATTTCTAGCCCAGGAGGTGCAGTCACTCCTAAGAATGAGAGTAGTAGAAGAGGTTCCACCAGACTTAAGGGGCTGGGGATTCTGCTTCCATTATTTCCTAATCCTGAAAGCCAGTGGCAGTCTTAGACCAATCCTGGACCTGTGAAACTTCAACAGATTCACGAAGAAGTTGACGTTCTTCATGGTCGTCTTGCCCTCCATTATCCTGTGTCTGGATCTAGGGGACTGGCACTCTGCCATTGATTTGAAGGATGCCGACTTTTACATTATAGGCTTCCGGGGTCACAGAAGGTTCATCTAATTTGTCAAGAACCACATGCACTACCAATTTACTGTGCTTCCATTTGGCCAGTCAATGGCACCTTGGGTGTTCATAAAGTTCAAGATGGTCATTGCAGCCTTCCTGAGGAGTTGGGGGTGGGGGAGGTCAGGTCTACCCCTACCTCAACAAGTGGTTGATCAGAGGTCGGACAAAGGCCCAGGTGCAGGTGCATGTAAAGTTAATACAGTCAACTTTACAGGATCTGGGGCTGTCGATAAATATGCAGATGCATACCTCCTCCCCGGTTCAAATGATAGAATTCATCAGTGCAATGCTTGACCTGGTCCAGACCAGAGACTTCCTCCCAGAGCCTTGGTTCTGAGCTCTAGGTGTGCTCGTAGAAAGACTCAGAAATCACCCCGTTACCATGGCAAAAAACTGCCTAAAGCTCCTGGGGCATATGGCATCATGCCCCTACATGGTGCAGCATGCAGGACTACAGCTTAGACCTCTTCAGGCTTGGATGTGTATGTGCAGGGCCAACACCACTTGGACAAGGTTGTCACACTTCCCCCTCCAGTGTTCACCAACCTTCTTTGGTGGTTGGACTGGCAGGCAGTATGTGCCAGAGTCCCGTTCTTAAGACCTCAGTTGTCAGTGTCTCTCATTACAGACACGTTGCAATGGGATAGGGGTTTCCCTTGGGGATCCTCGGAACTCAGGGTCTGTGGTCTCCAAAAGAGCTCTCACTACACATCAACATGAGGAAACTCAGAGTGATGCTCCTATCCTGCCAAGTGTTCAAACCCCCTTTGAGGACAAGTGAATGTCGGTTCTGCTCGACAACACAACAGCAATGTTTTATGTAAACAGTGGTGGAGCGCATTCCTCTCACCTCTGCCAGAAAACTCTTCGCCTGTGGTAATTCTTCATAGCCCAATCCGTACACCTCCAAAGCCTTCTATCTCCCGAGGTCGGAAAACAAACTGGCGGATCATCTCAGCAGATCCTTCTCCAACCACCACGAGTGGTCCATCCGTCCAGATGTCGTGGAAGGCATTTTCCAGTGGGGAACTTCCCAGATAGGTCTGTTCACAACCAAGAGCAATAGGAAGTGTCTTCAGTTCTACTCTTTTCTGGGTCACAGCCCAAGCTTGCTCATGGATGTTTTTCTCCTTCTTTGGACAGACCATCCTTTCTACACATTCCCTCCCATCCCTCTCATACAAAAGGTCCTTTTTGCCCCAGCCTGGTCTCATCAACACTGGTTCAGCACCCTCCTGGACCTATTGGTAGAACAGCCAATCTGCTTGCCTCCATTTCCAGATCTGATCTCCAAGGGCCTTGGCCATCTACATCATCCGAACTTCAGGTCCCTTCATCTCACCGCCTGGAAGTGCCATGGCTTAACCCCACAGATCAAGCGTACTCAGGGCCAGTTCACGAGGTGATTTTAGGGAGCAGAAAATGGTCCCTTAGAGCCAGTTACCTAATAAAGTGGAAAAGATTATCTGCACAGAATGTGGTCTGCACAGAAGGGACTTTTAACTACACAGTCATCATTACCTTTCATTCTAGACTACTTACTCCACTTGAAACAGCAAGGCCTAAAGGTATAATCTATTAAGAGCTATCTAGTCGCAATCTTGGCATTTCACTGATGGGTGAATGGCTGCTCTGTTTTCTCAATCTATATATGTAGTCATTTCCTCAAGGGCCTGGAAACGTTATACCCCCAGATATGGCAGCCACTCCCTCCCTCCTCTGCTTGATGTTGGAAAGGCTAACAGGACTGCCATTTGAACTGCTGGCAACATGCTGTCTGCTCTATCTATCCTGAAACATGGCCTTCCTGGTGGCCATTACATCTGCCCGAAGGGTCTTGGAGATCCAAGCCCTTACATCAGAACCACCTTTTTCAAAGACAAAGTTCAATTGCAACCACCTTCAGCCTGCCTTCCAAAGGTGGTCTCTCAATTCCATAGTAGCCAGGATATGTTTGTGCCAGTCTTCTATCCAAAGCTGCATGCCAACAGGGAGGAACAGAAACTCCACTTGCTATATGTTAGGCATGCACTAGCTTTTTACATAGAAAAGACTCTTTATGAAAATCTATACCATCTTTTTGTAGCCATCAAAGACAGAATGAAAGGCCTTTCAGTCTCAACCCAGAGAATTTCATCATGGATAGCTTCCTGTATCTGCATATGCTACCACCTGGCAAAGATCCCCATTCTTTCTGCCTTGACAGCACATTTGACAAGGGCTCAATTATCTTCAGTGATGTTTGTAGCACAAGTTCCTATCCAGGACATCAGTAGAGAAGCAATATGGTCATCAGGTCACACTTTCGTGTCCCACTACGCCATCAGCCAGCAGGTTAGAGACCATGCAAGTTTTGGTCAAGTGGTATTACAGTCTGCATGCCAATGAACTCCGAACCCTCCAACCTATGCAACTGCTTGAGAGTCACCTACATTGGAATGGACATGAGCAAGCACTTGAAGAAGAAGAGATTAGTAGTAATCTTCTGTAACTATTCCTGTTCATTCCAAAAAACTTCCCTTGCCCCTCTGTGGGAGATAGCTGGTCAACCCAACGGATACCACTGTGGGAAAAACTTTCCACTGGCAGTGTTTGAGGCAGGCATGCATCTACATTGGAATAGACACAAGCAACGCATCTCAAAGAATAGCAGTTATGGAAGGTTAGTAACTGTTTTTCCTGCCTGCTATATAGAAAGACCCAGATGTATATTATGTATGAATTATCCTGCAAGTTGGATATAGAATGACGGTATAGAATGATTAAAGATTTCATCTTTTTCTTCCCTATTAGCTGAGGAAATGATTTGCACGTAAACTGTTCCATAAGACACAAATAAGGAATTCATTGTCACATGTAATACAGATTCAATGACATAGCTTTTCCTGTGCTTAGGATAAAAAGGTACAAGCAATAATCCCCACTGTGTGACTTTTCCTCCAGGAGAACAAGAAAAAATTTTAAAAAAGAAGCATGTTGTATTGAAAAATTCCTGTCTGCATTCACCATAGAGATGTGTTTAGCTGGCTTGTTACAGACAAAGTATATTTGAAGCATGCAACGTGTATTGATCGCATTTGCTAAATTCAGCAGTTTAAAATTCACTGGCAACCACTGTGTGAAATAGTTTTTATCTTTACAGGAGTTACAAAGGTAGATTATGGAGACATATCATCACGCCTTGGGCTAAGACATAAACTGCAATGCAAGCCTTTCTCTTGGTACCTGGAGAATGTTTATCCTGATTCCCAAATTCCACGCCATTATTTCTCTTTAGGGGAGGTAAGGATTATTTTTAATTACATACTCTTCCTTTTTGTAAGGTGTATCACGCAATGTTCAGTTTTTGAGATCTCATTTGAGTAGTAAAGCTGGAGTCAGTGTACCCAGCACCAAAGTGTAACATCTCACTGCTCCATGTCTTTCATTAGTAAAATGATGTTTTCGACTTTTGAATGGTTTGAAGTATTAGCAAGCAGTTGACCTACAATGTCAGAGATTGGGACTTATTGTCCCTGTTTAAAGCTTGTCAACAAAATTCAGCTTTTGGCAACAAAATGGTGATGTACACACTACAATGCTCCACTTGCCAACAAAACTCCCCTGCTTTGGTGACAAAACCACCTCAAAGAGAGGCATAGAGCTTTTTGTGGCAAAGTTAAAGCGACCAAGCGTCAGTGTAGACACTGTGTGCCGTAACTGGGCTCCAGGAGCTATCCTACAGTGCCCACTCTGATTGTTCTGCTCACTGTTTTGAACTCGACTGCACTGCCCTGCAGTCCAGCAGCACAGGCATGTGCTCCTCCCCTTTCAAATCCTCAGGAAGTTTTGAAATTTCTCAGCGTGTAGAGCTCACACAGCTGCTGCCCAGCTGAGCATGCCTCTCACGTGTGCATGTCTCTCTCCTTCCCCCATCCCCCCCACACACTTCTTTGGCTTCTTATGTTTGTGTTCAGCAATGTCAGTTTGGCTAATTGACACCACTTTTCAACTGCCTTATTAGTAGGATGCCCATGGAATGATGAGATTCAGAAACCATCGTGATGCTGTGCCTGCCCAATGAGATATTGCAAACCTTTCCCAAAGCACCCTGCATTCAGTTGCACAGTAGGATAGCTACCCACGCTGCACTGCTCCCTGGGTTCAAGAGCTAGTAGTGTGAATGTACTCCACTGACACAAGCAGCATAGTGAGGACGTGCAGCAGCGGTTTAATTACAGCTGTGGCTGTACGCCAACGTAACTTGTGTTGACAAAACTCTAGTATAGACAAGGCCTTACTATGGAAGAACTTTGGAGAAAATCCTTTAGACACTGGTTCATATTTTATTTGAGTATCACTGATGTGCATTATGCTTTACAACTACTTCTTTTCCTTTATGCCGCTTTTCTTGGTGAGGGTCATGGCAGCAGCATGGAGAGTGGGGAGGACCAGTCCTCCCTTTCCTCCGCAATATTTTCCAGCTCCTTGTGGGGGATTCTCAGGTATTCCTAGGCCAGCTGGGAGATATCCCTCCAGCATGTCCTGGGTTGGCTTCAGAGCCTCCTCCCAGTAGGACATGCTCAATATAGTTCCAAAGGAAGCCTACTGGGGGAGCATCCTTAGCTGACTCCTCTGGATCTGGAGAAGCAGTGGTTCTGCTCCGAGGCAATCCTGAATAGTCAACCCCCTCACACTATCTCAGAGAGTCAGCACAGCCACCCTGTGGAGAAACCTCATTTCCGCTGCTTGTACCTGCAGTCTCGTCCTTTCATTCATTACTCAAAGTTCATGGTCATAGGTGAGAATAGGGACATAGACTGACCTGTAAACTGACAGCTGCGTCCAAAAACTTAGCTCCTGCTTCACCACCATGTATCGGTACAGCACCTGCATCACATCACTGCCACGGCTGCACTAATCTGCCAGTTAAACTCATGCTACCACTTACCATAACTCATGAAAAAGATCCTGGAGACTTAAACTTTTCCACTAAGAGTAACTGCTCCCCTTCATCTGGAGAGAATACTTCACTTTTTTCTGGGAAAGAACCTTATCTTCTGATTTGGAGGTGCTGATTCTTATCCCAGTCGCTTCACATTCGGCAGCAAAGCATTCGAGTGCACGTTGGAGATTAGTCTGAAGAAGCAAGAAGTAGAAATGCCACCTTCAAGTCCCTGGACTGGATACGCTCCCCAAGTTGGCTGTGACTTGAAATCCTGTCCATAAAGATCACAAACAGGAATGGGGACAGGATGCAGCTTTGGTGGAGTCCAGTGGCCATATTGAATGAACTCAACTTAATGCCTAGAATGTAAGCACGACTTACTCGGAGAATAGAGGGACTGCATAGCACGCTGCAGTAGCACCGGCACCTCATACTTCTGCTGCACTTCCCACAGGACATCTCAGGGAAAGTGGTCATAAGTCTACTCCCGGTCTATGAAACAAAGGTAGATGGAGTTAGGAAACTCCCACAAACCTCTCAAGGATCTGAGAGAGAAAACAACTGGTCCATTGTTCCATATCTGGGACAGAAACCACATTGTTCCTCCTGAATCCAAGGTTCAACTAATGGACATAGACTCTTTTCCAACACCCTGGCATAGGCTTTGCTGGGAAGGACTGAGAAGTGTGATCCCCTGTAGTTGGAGCACACCTTCTAGTCTCCTTTTTTAAAAATTATGTTTGCCAATCTTGAGTTACTGCACCCACCTTCCATGCAACATTGAAGAGGCATGTTAACTACCATATCCTGACTTTATCCAATGATTTCAACCTCTCTGGGCAAATCTCGTCCACCTCTGCTGCCTTACCACTGTGAAGGCACTTTACCGCAGCAGCAACTTCATCAACAGATCTGATCCCACCTGGGGGTTCCAGCACGGCCTTCTGAAAGGAGGGCATGTCCACAGGGTTGAGGAGTTCCTCAAAGTGCTCCTTCTACCTCTCAACAATTGTCTGAGTCACAGTCAGCATTTCACTACTTTTGCTGAGAACAGCCTCGAAAATGTCCCGCCAACCCCTCCTAAGGCGATGAATGATTTGCCAGAACACCTTTGAGGCTGTCCAGTAGTCATTCTCCATGTTTTTTCTAACCTACTCCCAGGCTTGGGCTTTCAGTTCAACGACTGCCACAGCCACACCCCTCCTAGCCTGCTGGTACCTCTCAGTTGTATCAGGCGTCTGATTCACGAGCATTTATCGGAAGGCCTCCTTCACCTTGACAGCTTCCCTCACAGCTGGTGTCCACCAGCAGGTCCTAGGGTTGGCATCATGACAGGCACCAACTGCATTCAGGCCACAGTTTTTCATGGTTACCCCCAAAGATTGAGGCCCTGAACATGGTCCACTTGGACTGTGTCCATGACCTTGCCCGGAATGCAGGAGAAGTTCTTTCAGAAGTGGGAATTGAAGTCTTTCCTCACAGGGTCTACCACCAGATGTTCCCAGCTAACCTGCATTGATTGTTTGGGCCTCCAGTGTCTATCAAGCCAGCAATCCCGTGCATCGGATCCAACTCTCACCAAGTAGTGATCAGTTGACAGCTTTGCTCCTCTCTTCATCCAGGTGTCCAAATCATCTGGTCTTATGTCTGATGAATCAACTAAAAATCTATCATCGATCTTTGGTCCAAGGTGCTCTGGTACCATGTACATATATGAGCCACGTTGGTGTTCGCTATGAACAATCCATGACTAGTATAGAAGACCAGCAGCTCACCTTTTGGGTCCAGATCAGGGAGGCTGTTCCTCCCAATCACTCCCCTCCAGGTGTCTCCATCATTCCTCATGTGGGCATTAAAGTCCCCCAGTAGAACAGTAGTCAGTAGGTCACACTCTGAGCACCAGTCCCACCATCTCCAAAAAGGTCAAGTACCCTTAATTGCTGTTAGGTGCGCAGACAGCAAACTCCCACTGCGCAGCACCCAGCCAGGTACTGGTGAGTATCCCCATACCTGCTCAGGGCCTCTCACATGGGGCCACTCCAGAATAGGCTCCCGGTGGGACATGGGGATGGGAGAAGCCCAGGGCTGGCTCCTGGAGGGGAATGGAAAGGAGGGCGGGGGAAGGACAGCCTGGCAGAGAGTTGCTGTCGTTCATTTGAAAAAGAAATATTTTCAACCTATGCAATGAGAACATCTGTGGTCACGTTACCTATGTGACTGACTAAGCCTTTTTAAAAAATTTACTAAGCTCTTGGCTTCTAGTGACACAGTTTTGTGGGTTAATGATGCATTACAAACTAGTATTTCCTTTTTACTTTTAAATATTACATATTTAAATTTCTTTTTTTTTTTTTTTAGACAAAGGGCATATAGGAAATCCCAGTTCACCTTTTGCAGTGCCAGTCATGATTTTGTATACCTCTCCTTATTTATTTCCTAACTAAACAGACAAATCTGTTTACCTAGGGACATATCTTTTATGCCTACAATTTTTGTAGCTTATCTCTGAACTCCTGTATTTCACCTATATCTCTTCTGAGATAGGATGACCAGAACTCAACACAGTATCCAGAAAATGTACATTTGATTGACATAGAGACACTTCATTTTCTCTGTGTTTTATACAGCCTCACACATAGTTGACATTTTTTACTTGAGTAGAGATTTTTGTTGAATTAACCACAGTGATGTCCAGGTTTCTTTCCTGAGAGGTTACAGTTACTTTACAACCCAAGAATGTGTCCAAGTAGTTTAAATTTATTCTTTGCAGCATATCTCATATCATAGCTAACAAGTCTTGTGCAGCTCCACATGATGTTTCTCAGAGATTAGTCACTGACTTCCCATTCTGGAGTAAAAGTGTTGTGTGGACAGTGGGACTCAGGTTTCTTCCAGAACTGCTGGCAAGTGAATGGGAGGCAGGAACCTACCACCACCAGAGTCCCTAGAAGTAGGACCTCCCTCTACCCACAAACACATGTGGGATACCCACCACTTCAAGGCAGGGGAAGGAAACTATTGAAGATGCTGTGCCTGGAGCAAATGGCTGTGTATGGTGGCATGCCAGGGATGGACTCCTAGGGCAACTGCATGGTTGAGTGTGCCTAGGGTGCTTTATCCTCACATTTTGTCCTGCCACTGTAGCCATCCTTGTTGGTTGCTATGAGCTGGAATAGAGGCAGGCTACTTGCCAGAGAGAAGTACTTGCATGAGGATTTCTATTGCATATGTGAGAATCTAGTTTAGGGGCTGTGAGTGTCACGAGAAATGCACAACATTTGACGTTCCTGCTGCATTTGTTGTCAATGAATTTCAGCTGTCATTGTTTCTGATTTTATGTAAACTAAATATTTCACACCTACAGAGTGACAAACCTTAATTGAAGGCTAGCTATATACATTTAATATAAATATAAAATGAAGCTGTTTTTTGAGAGTTCTGAGCACAAAAAAGCAGAAAAATGGAGTGCAAAATAGGTTTGTTGATCTTCCCCTATGCTCTCATATCACATTTGGTTGAACAGATATACGCATTTTCCAGAAATAGGCACCTGTTACTACTTGGGACTTAAGTGAGAAATTACACCTTGAAAAGAACATTTTTATAAAGCTAACTGCAAGAGTAACTATATTTTTGTTCCACAGTACTGTAAAATATGCTGGTATTACATTTTTCACTTTAATCTTATGTTTCCATCCTCGCTTGTATTACGTTTTAACAGTTCATGGTGAGAGAGGAAATCTGTTGGTAAGATAGAATGAATGACTTGTTTAAAAAATATTCAGCTTTTCTGATCAGCTAAAGGTTTAGATAAAATAACCAGCTCAAGTAATGCACAGCATTTTTTTACATCATGGTGTATAACATTTTCAAAGCAGTATGGAAACAACTTTCCTGTAAATCTCAAATCAAACCTGAATCTGTTGTGATTAAGGCCCAGTCTACACTTGCCTTCCAGATTTGGCGGCAGTCGATGGAAGATACGCAAGTGATGTAAATCACTTGCTTATCTCTCGTCGACTCTGCGGCATCTCCTCTGCGCACTGTCCACACTGCGCTGCATCGAAGGGAACAGCGCTACGCCACTTACCACAGTGGTTTTCCTGCATCGCTTGCTGGATCGACTGATCTGGTCTACACAGACCGCTCAGTCGATCCAGAGTAATCGATCTGATGGCGGCGAATTTGCCACCATCAGTGTAGACCCAGCCTAAGAGTATATTTTGTTTTTCATGTGTCTATGAATTGACTAGTTACAGTTAGAATGAGAAGTTCTGATATAATATAAAAGGCTGGTTTAGTTATATCTCAGGAGTGGCCAATTGTGCTCATGAGCTGCATGAGGCTCTTATTTTACAGTTAAAGTGCTGCTCATGGAGCCCTCTATACCCCCCAGCATTCTCCACCTACTAACCTGGCGCAAGGAACTCAGAGTTTCTGCTCTGCTGCAAGGTGATGGGGCTAAAGGATTCTGCCCAGCGGGGAGGTAGGTCTCAGAGCGTCAGTAAGTTTGGCCACCCCGTTATATATCTAGTCTGTCTGAAACCAGGGAATTCTGGAAACTTCACGAAAGCCTGACCTTACGTAAATTAGAATAAATTTTGGATCGTTGGTTGCTTTTATGCTCAGCTGAAGCTAAAACTTTTTAGAAGATTTGTTCATTGCTATTTGTTAATCAGTTGCCAGTGGTATCCTCTGAGAGTGATTCTGTTCCCCCAATAACTATTAATAATAACCTGTCTTGATGTATTTTATGGTCTTCTACAGATCAGAAACGTGGAGACAAATCAATGCCTGGATAACATGGCGAGAAAGGAAAATGAAAAAGTTGGCATTTTTAACTGTCATGGAATGGGTGGAAACCAGGTGATGTTTTACAACTTCAAATTATTTCAGACATTACTCATCCGTTAATACATAATTTCCAGCACTTTCAATAGTTAACTGTACAGGAAGTGTTGTTTAAAGAACCCTAATGTGAGAAGTGGTCTGCAAGATGAGTTTTAAAAAAAAGAGTTCCTAAAAAAAGGTTTCTGTTGCCACTAGTGTAGTCATTTGAACCCGATTCAAAACCCGCTGTAGTCAGTGAGTGTCTTTCCAATGACTTCAGTGGGCCTCCCCGCACATCTGGTAAGTAAGTGTCACCTATGCAGTAGATATCCTGTAGGATCCCTGAAACTGTCTACAGATCTCTCTAGTTGATTTTGTCACTTTTGCAGATTCAGACATAAAAATACTGTTGAGTTTATAGTTTTCAATTTTACTTTTTTTATATTCCACTCAGGAGTTTATAGTATATCTACTTCTCTCTTTAATTTTATCATTTTATTTAAATGGTGTTTGCCAGCCTGCCGACATTACCCATTTTGGGATGCTCATCCCTTTCTGCCATTTGGGAACTTTTTAATCTAAAGAACTTCTCTATTCTTGATACGGTGTTTATATGGTTCTCTCTTAAGAAAACAGTTTTGAATAAAGTGGGGTTTTTTTGGTTTTTTTTTAAAGAAATTGTTTGCTATAAATAAAGTAATAATGAAATGGTATGTGACCCTGCTGTTTTCTCCGAGGAACTCAATAGATGAACATTATTATTTTTCTACAAAGGTTTTCTCATATACTGCCAACAAAGAAATTAGAACAGATGACTTATGCTTGGATGTCTCTAAACTTAATGGCCCAGTCACAATGCTCAAGTGCCACCACCTAAAAGGCAATCAACTTTGGGAATATGATCCAGTGGTAAGTTTTTGGGGTTTTTTTAATGTTGAAAGGAGACTTTCAGTTAATTGCTTGCATATATTTTCACATAACCTATGATAAACAATATATTCCTATTACTAAGGGCTGTCGTTTGTTGCTCAGAAGAAGGCGCTGAGAGTCATCTATCGGTCATCATTTCTCTGTTATCTTGGGCAAGTCACTGTGCCTCAAGTTTAACTACCTCAGAAAAAATTATAACTTTTGCTTCTCACAGGACTGAGTCTTCATGTTTAGAAACTGCTTTGAGGTCCTCTGATACAAGGTATATTAGTACCTTATGGTGTTAGCAAAACCAGAGAAGAAAAATTACACTGGCCCAAGGGCTGGAATTTTCTATTTTTAGTCCTGGACCAGTAAAAAATAAAACCAACATTAAGGGTCCTGTGATACTTCAAGATCTGATATCTTGCTTCTGCCAGTGTTAAAAACAAATACTTTATAATAATAAAGTTGGGACACTGAATTTTGAGTAGTGTAAATCTTTCATTTCTAGCCCTGGCATGTTGACATATAGGACTTTCAAATATGGCAACCATATCTTACTTCTTACTTGAATATCAAAGCTGTTTTTAAAATCATATATTAAACTGCTAGAGATAGAAACTAATGACTTACACCATTTGAAAGTTTTCATATAATACAAATCTGTAATCTCTAACTTCAGCAGTTGGTCACATATCAGCTTCTAAAATCATGTTGCAGTTAAATGTTACTCTAAGGTGAGAGGAGTCAGATTACATGATTTTTAATATCGTATTTTCTTGCCAATGGAGCAGTGAATACAGTCAAAACTCTTAACTTGAATACTTTTAAATCAACTACTATACTAGATGACTGCTAGATAATTCTGTAAAGGAAAATCTTGCCCCTTCCACTTATTCAAATTCTTTGAGGAGGATAAAGGAGAACCAGTAGATACTCTATTTGGACTTTCGAAAAGCCTTTGATAAAGATGCCTCACAAGATAGTATTAAGGTTACTAAGTAGTTATGGGCTTAGAAGCTTAAAGGCTGATGACAAATAGGAAACAATGAATTATCTATAAGGAGAAGGAAAGGCTAATAACATGGTTGCTCAAAGGGTATTGATTATCATTGGTGCTCATGTTTATTAATGATCTGTAAGAGGAACTGAAGAGTAAGGTGGCAAAATTTCTGGCTGACAAAAGATAGGCTAGTCAAATCTAGGACAACATTGTGAAAACCTTTGGAAGGAGTTAAAGCTAGGCAATTCAGTAACACAAAATCAGATGGAATTAAATGTAGACAACTGACAGGAAATGCACAATGGAAAGAGCAATTTTGAACTTTTATTTAGACACATTTATTGGTTCTTGAAGTGATTGTCTACATTGATTACAATCTTAATGAGCATGTAACTGAGATTTAATTTTATTGAATAACAAAACTCTCAGTGCTATAAGACACTATTGATGTTAGGTACAATTTGAAAAAGAATGGGTAGACATCAATAATAAGAACTTTATTTGCAGAGATTCTAGTTAAAAATTTACAGGAGATCAGTCCCCTCATTCTTCAATACACAAGCCATCCCATTAGTAGCCCAACGTTAGAAAGAAACTTCTCCACTCTGCAAGTTGTTGCACATTTCTCCATTAAGTGGGTTTACGCCTTCCTCAGAAGCATCTGGTACCAGACTAGTTGGATAATTGGTCTGATCTGATATGGCAATTCCTATTTTACTGAAATCAGATAATTGTTTTTGGTTGAGAAAGCTCTAACCTCATCCTCATTTCACTTGAGCAGGTGGTTGTATTACAAAAGATAGTGAGGTAAACAAAGCCTTGATCTTCAGGGAAAACATTAATGAAGTGACGATTACCTCAGCCCCACAGTTGTTTCATAGTATAAATCTTCCTGGAGATATGAGGAAATTACTTCACTAGAATGGAGAGAGAAACTTTGACTTTATTTGGGCTGGCCATGTGCCTGGACTTCAGAAGGCTTCTTGGGAAATGAAGTTTTAAAACTTCCAAGATTCAAATAGCATTAGTCTTTAACCACTCATAATTTAACACTCTTTAGATTCCAGGTGATGAACCTGTGTAAATGGGGAAAAAAAACCTTCCTAGTTCATCTGTTTATGAAGCATTTCTGATCTTTTTTCTAAAGGATATTCTAAAAGAAAATGATATGATCAGTTTCAGGGTGATTGTATCCTTATTCCCCCTCCACAGTCCCTCAAAGGCACCCCATTAGATTTCCAGCTCCAAGCCATCACCTCTCTTGGGTGAAGACTGGCGTCTCTTTCCCTCCTCACTGGGATTTTAAGGCTGCATAGCTCCTTGCCTTACATTGTGATATTCCCAGCAAACCAGTCTTTGTAAACGCTAGGCACTTGTGCTTAGCTTTCTCTCCGCAGGCTATGAACAGTGTCTTTCCAGCAGACTCAAGTTATCACACACATCTTTCTAAGCAAGAACCGCTTAAGGTAAAAACATTATGAGAGTGCGAAACAAAACAGTTCCCCAGAGACTGAGTCTTTTCCGCTTTGCTTTTTGCTCACCCAACAATAACTGTCTAGCATAGTTAGACTTTTTATTAGACTGAGATATAGATCAGTTACCTAGTTAACTTTTAAACTATGTGAGTAACTTAGTCATGTTACTGAAGCAGAGTTAAGAACCAGAAGGCCGTAGAAATAGAAAGCTTTAAAATTAAGAACCTTAAAAAGGTGACTACTGTATTTAGACTTTTCAAACTACTCTTGAAATGACATGGCTACTTTTTAGCTGTTCTCAGGTTCTGCAGAATTTTTTTCATATTCCTAATGACTAAGAATTATTTTGATCCTCTGTCTGCTTTTCATGGTATTTCCTGTTACTGCAGAAATTGTAAAAACTGTATTCTTCAAATCATGAGTTGATTTTATCCATATTCTGCAGTTTTACCTTTATGCCAGCATACCCATCATTAGAAAATGTACTTGCACGTCACATTGGGGGAAAAAAAAATTGCTATCATTCTAAGAGAGGCTGTGAATGACTGGTTGTAAAGCAGCTTGTCCTCTGCTAGTCCCCAGCTATAAAACCTACTATAGTTGTATATTTTGCAGGGTGTGTATAGGACTACTAGGAGATAAGATGGTGATGGATTGGTCACTCAGCAGGTAACCTATAACTTTCAGATCTTTGCAGGGAAGCTTTCCCCTGGCTGAGAAGTCATAAAGAAAAGTCAAAGAGCCTGTAGTAAGGACTCGTAGCCCAAACATCTGAATTATTTTGTACTGTTTTTCTTTCTGCTTGCATTGGTGTAAGGGTAGTGTAAGAAGCACTTGGTCTGGGACATTAGACAAAGGATCTTATGGTTTATTTTTTTCTTTTAAAAGCCTATTTTGTGATTCAGTCTCAAAAGCACAGACCTCCTTTGTGCTTCCTCTTTTTTCTCCCCAGTGGATCCCTTGATTGGTTTGCACAATCTAGATATCCCTCTACCATTTCTCCAGTTTCATTCCTCTGTGGAATACACAGGAAGGTGTCCATCAAGGTTGCATCTGGCCAGCATTTTATCAGGAGAACATGAAATAACCAGATAAGGCTGAAAGAGAGGAAAAACATCTCACTTGTGCCTCACAGTACCTGTGAGGCCGTGAAGCGTTTTTTGCTTTCACTTTGAGAAACCTTCACTATTGCAAAGGAGACAGCAGTTGAAATAGTTTGTGGTTTCAATAGATGAAAACAGCCTGCTTATCTTGCACAGGTGTAAGAGAAGCTCATTCACATGGACAACACATTCCCTGAAGTGCACACACACACTAGGGGAAGGAGATTTTCTAGGGTGTAAAGGGATTAGTTGATAAACTCACCTTTCCTGTGGCCCCTGAAATGATAGACTGGGTTGAGTAGTTTCCTGGTGGTATTTAATAGATAACCTGCTAGGCTGCCCACTCTGCCTCTTAATAAAGCCATTTACATCTCAGCAAGGTCCTAGGACCTCCATTAGCCAACCTTATCCTCCCATTCTTCAGGAGGAATGACACAACCCCCACTATCTTCATTTCATTACATATGGGAAGGAGGGCAGAAGGAAATTCACTGGGCCATACAGAGGAACTAATCACTCTTAGGACAGAAAAGTGAAACCATAGTGTTACAAAACAAGAGAAATTAAAACTAAAGCTTATTTCTTTAATATTAATTTGCTTCAGCTTGACCCCCTGAAGGTGGTATTTTTCATTTTAATATATTCTAGGCCCCAATCTAATCTGGCAGCAGTAGCTGACTCTCCAAAATGGCATGAAACCCTGTTTCTCCCTGCTCATGAGAGGATCATCACAATTCTCTGAACCATTCAAAACTAGCAGTGGCATAAACCAGAAATGTAAATATATGCAAGCAGGCGTAACCTCTTTTAGGGAGCTTTTGCTGGGCATTGGTGGTAGGTGCAACAATCCATCAGATTTGCAAATCTACAGGGAGTATTGTGTGGACATTGATTATAGTGTGCATCTGAAAGAAAATGATTAGCATAGACCCAGTGTACTGGTGCAAGTTCCACCTGTGCATTCACAATATTCACACATGCATATTGCAACAGTGCAATTCTCTGATGTAATAGTGGACTTAAGTTTCATAACATGTAAGTGTAGAAAAAGACTAGAAGTGTTCACTTCCATGTCAGTCAGCTTCAATAAACACTCAGTTGGCACAAAACTAATATGATTACTGACAGACACATTCAGTTACAGTTAAATTTTGCATTGTAGACCATAGTAGCACACACTTCACTGTCTCCCATACAGATTTTGTGTGTCTCTTTCTGTCACCTGCATACACCTAACTCCCAACATCTCCCCTGTCCAGTGTAGACAGGCAATCACTTTTCTCAGTCTGTCTCCCCACGGCAGGCAGACCCATTCTCATCCCCCACCTGGGTCCAGTGCTGACCCAGACTTGGTGATGCTTTTGGATGGTATTCTGCAAGAAGTATTCCAGAGGAGGTACACTGGTATGTTGCCTGTAATTTTGCATGGCAGAGCACACCAAAAACACAACCCATTTACCAGACATGGTTGCTTTCTTCATCCTGAACACCTTGGCTCAGTCTACCCAAGTTCTAAGGATCTTGTTATATCTAGAGCTGGCCAAAACTCAGGTAATCTGGTTCATAAGATGTTTTGACATTTCAAAATTAGATTTCTGTATGAACTGGAACAAAACCAAATTTTTCAAAATTTCTCATGAACCAGAAAATGTCCCCTCCAAAAAAATAGTTTCGGAAACACCAACACATGATATTTCTGAAGTGAAATGTGCTCCTGGGATAGCTGCTGCTGCTTGGAATTGACATTCTTGTGTGTTAGCAACAATGAAACTGACAAGATGGTAAATTGCACACAGCAGCTGCCAAGGCTCCCAGGGTCTGCGGCTCCTGCACTGACCTGCCATGTGGGCTGCTCAAGAGCCGCGGACCCCAAGCTTTCAGGCTATTTTGTTCCCAGGACTCTGTTCTGGAGTCAACAGCATGAAGAGCCACCTGGCCCATTCGTGTGCCAAGGCACACCATATGGTGGGTCTCCTCTGGAACCCTGGGCCCTGGAAACCTATACTACTACCTCCAGATTCCCTACGACAATGTCAGCAACCTAGACTCTGAGAGCCCTGGCTATCGCCACTTCTCAGAGTGTTCAGCACTACCTGGCTCCGTGGCAGGACTGTCTTGGTGGTGTGGATCCTCTAAGCCTGGGTTCCTTGACCCCAGGATAGTCCATACGGTTGGCCTCCCCAGGCAAGCTAGCAGGGAAACAGGCATGAACCCTGCCTGTGATTTGGCAAAAGATTGTCAAACTCAACTTCCTTTTGCAACAATTTTCAGGTTCTCATAATCAGCATTTTCCAACAAAATTGTTTTGTCAGGAAATTTCCGACCATCACTAGTTAAATCCTTCTTATATATAGCTGCCTACTCATATTAAATTTGTTTCATCATGAAATAGGGGTTGAGAACATTTCCAGCATTTTGCCGAGTTGGGATTTGTTCAAGTTGCATAATCACTGGTGTCTGCCTTCATCCCTTTGTGCTATCAATAATTACCATCTTTCATTGCTATGAAGTGCTGATTCTTAACACTGCTTAAATCAAAAACAGACTTTGACAGTAACACAACATATAAAGCACATCTACAAAACTCTGCTTTTGTATTATAGTGCTTTATTGACATGAACAACTAACCTGGACAAACAAGAGGGAAAGTGAATCTTTAGGTGACGTGTGCAGTATTCAACATGTGCTGGTGTCCACAAGTGTCTTTGAACCCCTAAGGAAGAAGAATTGATGATAATGAGTTCAGTATCAACTGTAAGCATCCAAACAAGGCTGGAAAATCTAGTTTGAAAGTTTTTGTGAGCCCTTATTTTATTAGGTCTAATCCTAACAATCCTAATCCCCAGATCTCTGGGTCAAAAAAAACAGGCTAAGAAAGTGAGACATGACATGGTTATCATTTAATAAACTACAAAAATACCCCATTGGTGGATGTGCAATAGTTGGTAAACTGATTTAATAAACCCAACACATGGCAGTACAGGGGAATGGATAAAAAGGAGGCCCCCACAAAACACCAGAAGAGGGCTGTTGCACTCTAGAGGGCCTCTTACATAATCATATATGGGAACATCTGACCACCTAAAAGATCCTGAGTTAAATTGGAACTCAGATTTGGGATCAGCTGAGCTACCCATGAAGCATTGAGCCTTTACTCTCAACCTAATGGGTAGAGACAACTGATAATTGTGCTCCATGGTGGAAACTTGCAGTTTCCCTTTAATTAAAATTAAATTTTCACCAATAGTGGTATGAGGGATGGAGGCCTTCTCTTGCCTGATTGATGGTCACTGGTCTCAATTAAGATCAGCACTTCAGCCAACCACAGCATTCGGAGGAACACAAGTGTGCCATAACTGACTTTCCACCAGGCCGTGAATCTCCTATTCTCTGTCTCTGGCATACAACAGAGTTGTAATACTTCAGTCCATTTCAGTTGTTTGGCTTCATATGCAGGTGCTGGGTGGTATTGGTGGCCTGTGATACACAGGAGGTCAGACTAGATTGATCACAGGTCCATTCTGGCTTTAAACTCCATGATTCTGTGATAGATAACGCTGGTGCATCCCCTACTGTTTGGATAGTATTACAGTAGAACCTCAAAGATACAAACACCTTGGGAATGGAGGTTGTTCGTAACTCTGAAATGTTTGTAACTGAACAAAACGTTATGGTACAGTACCCTACAATCAGTGTCTTCCAGCTGAGGCCTGGGAGAGATCTCTGCAAAGGTGGCAGCTGGCAGCACTGCCTGGTTTCCAAGCAGCTCCCTACGCTATTCCTGTTCCTTGCCTTTTGTGCTGAACCGGGGGGGGGGCGGTTGTGCCCTGCATCCATAGCACTACAAGCCCTAGCCCTCAGCTACTTCTTCTCCTCAGCACCTCTCCCCTGCTCTGTGCACTGCTCTCCACGCTCCAGAGGCAGCACGTGACCGGGGATTGGTGACAGCCTACTTCTAGCATCCCTCCGTCCCCTACCCCTTGCACTCCCAGAGGTGTTGGCAGGATCCAAGAGTGCAGCCACGGACAAAGCTTTGGCTGCATCGGTGCACAGGCTGTCTCTTTAAAACTCCTCCAGAGCATAGTGTGCAGGTAGCAGATCGCACTCTGGCTCTCACTCCAGCTCCAGGACAAGCATTGGCTGCAACCTTCAGTTCCTTGCAGCATCAGCAGCTCCCTACAGCAGCTTTGTTTCCCAGGCTGGGGGGAGGGGTGTAAGGGTAAAACAGTGCAGACCCTGAGTGTTTCTGCTCTGCATGCTAACCTTTAAGATGCAATACAGGCATAGTATAGTATATGCTTTCTTCTTCCCTCTTCCCCCCTCACTGCTGGCTAATTGCTTACTTCCAGTTCCACAGGGTGTTCGGTTGATCGGTCAGTTTGTAACTCTGGTGTTCATATCTTTCAGGTTCTGCTGTGATAGTGAGTCTCTCCTGGTAATGTTGCTTTAATTGGGACAGGTGGCAATTGTGGAGGTTTTTGTGACGTGTGACACAAGGGCTCTTTATTTTTTATACAATTGTGTAAGAATATTCGGTTTTGTTTTATTATTTTTTGCTGTTTTTAGTGATCTGTTATCAGGCAGGGTGATCGGAGTCACCCTGAGCACACTCCCTGTAGGTTTTGAGTTATCACCTTTTTTTAGAAGAAAAGCATTTCAGGAAAAACCTCTTAAAAACAACACAACATGCTGCATGTATATCTAGTTGTTCTTCAAGTAGTGTCCCTATGGGTACTCCACTGTAGGTGTGTCAGTATCCTTGCGCAGCTTTAAGAGAACTTTGGTAGCAATCCATCCTGTCTGCACATGCACTGCTCCCCACCTGCCATGAGGCTAGCCAACATACATGCGCAATCCCTCCTCCATTCCTTCTCAGCCACCTGTGGCTAGAGACTGAGCTAGATCTGTCTGTTCACGGATCATTAACTCACTTAGAATTGCTTGTTTTGGTTTCTTTTGAAGCCCTATTTCTTTGCTTCATTTACTTTTTATTTTGGCTGTTGCCTAAAAAATAAAAAAAGAAAAAGAGAAGGACTTCATCTTCTGTGGACTCCCCTGGACAAGTGCATGCCTGCCTCAGTTGCAAGGAATCTATCCAGTGACTGATGGTTGCTCTCAGTGCATTTGCTGCCTGGGAGAGAAACTTTTTACACAAAAGTGTGGTTTGGTCAGCAACTGAAGTCCGGATACAGGAAGGACAGAGAACTGAGGCTCAAACTCCTACTCATGGAGTCAGCCCTTCAGCATCGAGAGTCCCAGCAAGAATCCTCACTGTAACCCTCCACTTCAAAGAGAGGTGAGCTCAGAGAGAGACTCACATATGGTCTCTAAAAATGTCCATGATTCCCCATAGCTAGGGTTAGACAGTGAATAATAGAACATTATAAAACTGCGCCACAATCTCCCACAGTTTGCTAGAGCAATAGTGGCCTCAGCAGCATGTTTGAAACAAGGTCTGCTGATAGAAATCTGAAGAGTGGCCGTGTGAAGTTCAATACATACATTTAGAAAATATTATTTGTTAGAATGTGCAACCATGTCAGATGCACAGATGGTTAGATCGGATCTTCAGTCCTTGTTTACTTAGGACTCCTTATCCTCCATCTGGTTTAATATATGTGTACTACTGACTAAACTATTCCAAGATTGGGAATACGAGAGGACACTCAGTTATAGATGTTCTTCAAAGTGGACTCTACATATTCACACTCCCTGTCCTCCTTTCTCCCTTTTGTGAAGTCCTATCTTCTGTTGGCTTGATATTAACTGGAGAAGGAAATGAGGTGCCATAACTCCTTTTATAACCATGACCACAGAATGTGCTCAGAGCAAGGGCAGAGAGATGCATGAGCATTTGATTAGGTACTGCTAGCAGAAGGCTACACCATTCAATGGCATCACTTGGTGCATATCCCAAAAGTGTGAATATGCAGCATCCATCTTGAAGAACCTTGGTTACAGCTAAGTAACCTTCATTATTGTCTGATAAATGTCTCTATTAAGGAGCAGAAAATTGTCCCATTTCGTATAGAAAACTTGTAGAGCATTGTTCTACCGGTAGTGACCAGTTTCTTATTGAAATGGACCTTTTTCTTTTGATTAATACCTTACAGCTACAGGTAAGCTGCTTCCTCACTTTTCCTGACAATATTGTACCTGTAATTTCAATTTCTGCCATCATTTCTTTTTTTGTTTCCCGAATAGTTTTTGTTCATGCTGATTATGTGAAAGGCATTTGATCTCAGAAGTCAACGTAGTGAAACAGTGCAACTTACTGCCTGAAAGCAAACAGATTTTTGGTCCCAGAGCAATCAGAAATTAACAGAGTTCCTGGTAGATATTTTAAGTGATCACAATGGAAATAAAAAGATTAACCTACATATAAGTTTAAGAGAACATGTAGATTACTTCCTGAAAGAATGTAATGCAACTGCTTAAAGATGAAGAGTAAATAAAACTGAGGAAGGATAGTAGGGCAGTTTAGGCACTGGAATGAAATATAGGAGATTTGGGTTAAGTTCCCAGCCTTAACACCAATTTCATATGTCGCCTCAAGTAAATCAATGTCATGTGTATAATAGTGAGGATGACACTCTTTCTCCCATTTTTTTTCATTTTTGTCCATTTAGATTAGGCTTTTTACTGCAAGGATTCCCTATGTTATATGTCAGTATGTTGCCTAACACAATGGGGGCCTGATCTTAGTTGGGGCCTCTGGGTAGTACCATAACACAATTACCCAAAATTCCATCTAATATAGTAATATCTGTTAGTCAAGTAAGTTGCAAGATTTTGAAATATTCATTTTTTGCCTTTAAGTGCAGTGTATTTTATTAAATGTGTGTTTCAGTGATAGACTTATACACTTATTAATTGTATAATTATGTTTACCACAAAATGCTTTTTAGAATCAAAAGAATTTTAGTATCCATCAAAAAGAATTAAATTTGATACATTTTCTGCCTGGTCTTTTTCTGTAAATTCTTTCTTGTTTCTTTTTCTTTTTCAAAGAAATTAACCCTGTTGCATGTGAACAGTAACCAGTGCCTGGACAAAGCCACCGAAGAAGACAGCCAGGTACCCAGCATCAGAGACTGCAATGGCAGCCGCTCTCAGCAGTGGCTTCTTCGCAACGTCACCCTTCCAGAAATATTCTGAGAGGTTTTAAAAAAGAAAAGGTTGACTGGGCTACCTCTGCAAATACTTTGGCTGTGTCCCTTAAGTAGCAAAAAAAAAAAAAAAAAAAAGAAGATATTTCTGCTCTGCAGGATGCAAGGTTCATCAGATATTAGAACTCTGACTCTTCTAGCTTTTCAGTAGCTGTGAACCAGCCTTCCTGTATAAGCACGTGAAACTATATACGTACTAGTGAAACTGCGCACGCTGATGTTTACAAGATTGAAAAGAGTCTCCTTCATCAAAGAATCATTCTAGAGAACGTTTAGACAGTGGAAACATAATCAATGAAATACGCTCTCTGGAGAGCAGCATATCGTTATAGTTTGCTTGCACATCAGTAACCTCTGCTGAAAGTGCTGATGTAATGAAGAGAGTTCCAAGAATTTTTTTGATGGTGAGCATTGGTAACCAGCATATTAAATATAGTTGCAAAAATAAATGGAACAGAGCTGGAGACCACATTCAATATCATAAAATAAGATTTTTACAGCAAGAAAGATGTAAAACAGGGTTTAAAGGAAATGAAATCAGAACTACGAAAAGTACAATTTGTTATAGTAAAGTATCAGATTTATATGTAGATTTTATACCTCAGTGAGAAAAAATAACCAAGTCAAACAGTGCTCTCTGTTTTCAGTTGTGTAATAGTTCATGGACTTTTTTTCCTGGTCGGTCTGAAATAATTTTGGGTGCAAACAAAATGATCTTAAGAACAAAAAATTGGCTCTTTGAATGTCAGCTCGGCTTTTTTTCACTTTTTGTTTTTGATTTGGTTTGTGAGCTGTTGGAATTGTAATGTATGTTTTTATCACTGTCTGAAAGCTGGAGGTTTAACACACTGTCTAACTTTTGTCCAGACCTGCCGTTTCAGTTGTACTTGAGTAGGCAGCTTGTGGACTTCCACGGCCAAACAAAGGATGTTAGTGCATTTGAAACTTAAGTTAACTTGACTGATTATGCTTAGTGCCCAAGACTCATACTACTGTACTACAAATTTGTTTTCACAGCAATAAATCTTTTGTTCTTTGTTTGATTTCCAGTCATCAGAAAGCCTGCAAAATGATTTATTATTTGGGTAACAGGAGATTGGCATAGCTGAAGGTTTTCTGGAAAAATTTTTACTTCCTACTCAGATGTGCTTAATTGTCAAGTGCATACTTAGATTAGATTCTTGAATTGTAATGTTGATCTGCTGCTTTTTTCTAATAAAAATTGAAGAAAAAATTGTTAAATTGGCATGGTTTTCAAAGTTAATATGGCCAAAAGCAGTAGCACTGTGTACATTACATTAATCTTGCACTTCTGAACTGAATTGCTTTATTCCATTTAAGTTGATCCTTTCTGCACTAACCTAATCTTGAAAACAAGCCACAAAATACTGAGTACTCAGTGAGCTTTCTTTTAGAGAGAGAAAAGATGAATATAAGGGAGAGGATATTTTTTATAATAAATGTCATTGTTTGGCCAATTGTCCTGTGAAACAAATTAAACTTCGACTAAAGCAAAAGATGTTGCAGCTGTTGTCTACTGTTGCAGCCACTTTGGGTCTTCTATTTATACAGTACTTTAATCAAAGAAATCTATTTTTTTTTTATTATTTCTCTTTTGCAACCATTCCCAAGAGTTTTCTTATGCACCTTACAATAAATGACCATGGTGCCTAACTTGAAAAGCTTGTGATCTGATTATGGACATGAATAAACAGAACAAGGCAGAGTAGGCAGCAATATTGAGAAGGGTTACAATATTATGCAGTTACTCTGCAAAATATAATGCACAGCATGGTGGGGTAAATATTATAACATTTGAATATTTCATTGGTCTTTTTGTTGGTCTTGATTAAAATGGCAAGAAGGGATTTGAATTGTGAAGGTAGTGGCTTTGGTGCATTATGTCTATGTAAGCATTCAATATGAAGGAGTTGAATAGAAAAGATCGTTGTAGGATAAGTGGCAAATGGTGCACTGAGGCAAATTGACACAATGAAGAGGGTAGGAGAGTAGGAATATAATCGTTTGTATATTTGCTTGTCATCCTTGCTTTTTTTAGGAATTATTTGGCTTCTCTCTGGCTTCTGAACCTTTCCCAAGATCCAAATTTGGAAACTGTTGTCTTCTGGTTCTACATGTTCTCTCTCTAATACATACCAACCACTCCTGCAATTGCCAGCTTCTTTTTTTGTTCTTATTAATGTGTGATAGTTTTAGGGAATGTTTATTTTCTTCTTTGAGTGCTTGCTCATGTCCATTCCATTATAGGTGTGTGCACGCCTCCGTGCATGGCTACCAGAACTTTTTCCCCTTAGCAGATCCTGTAGGGCTAGTTCCAGCCCCCCCCCCCCGGAGCCCTGCGCAGTCTATGAAGTGCTGCCGGCCCTATACCCCCTCAGTTCCTTCTTTCCGCCCGTGACGGTTGCTGGAACTGTCCTTGCTTGCTTTGCAAGTGCTAATTCTCCATGTTCTGGACTTGGTTTTTTCTGTTGCTATATTATTAGATAGCTTAGTTAAGTAGCTCTTAACAGTGGTAGTTAGAGACTTAAGGTAGTCCCGGCTGGGACTTAGCCGAGACCAGGGTATGCCCCGGTCACTGGGCTTCTGCAGGAAGGCTTTCCTGCTCAGCAAACCCCACAACAGCTGCCTGAAGTGCTTGGGGGAAGCTCATCATAAGGACAAGTGTAAGATCTTCAAGGTTTTCAAGCCAAGGGACACAAAGGAACAGAGAAATCCCTTTGAAAGCCTTGCTTATGGAGGCTTTGCTTATGCTTTGCCCCTAGCCTCTGAGTTGACCCGCTCCATCTCTGTACGAAGAGTGGCGTCGGTACAGAGTGCACCGTTGGCACTGGCTGCGATTCAGCACCACACTGCTTCCCTGGTGCAGAAAAGGAAGCAGCGCGGGGAAGGCTGACACTCCCCCACGCTGTCGAGATGGGCAGGATAAAGCATCGAGCCACACTGAGGTCCACCCGTGGAGACCACCTCTCCGGAGCAAGCTTCTTCAGTCAGGGAGCCTCCCCCAACTCCTGGGAGCAGGAGAGCCCCTCTGTCCCTTCCAGCATCGACGACACCGGAGGCCTTTCAGGTGGCAAGAGCCTTGTTAACCTTGCTTACGCCCCGCCCTCCACCAAGGGAGAAAGTGCTGGTGTCACAGGGGAAACTCGCGTTGGGCCCCCCTGAGTGGCTGAGGAGATCCCTTGCACGGGGAGGAAGATCTCCCATTGGACAGTCACCTAGGATGGAGAAGTGCAGCTCCCTATCAGTCATTCCAGGTCGTGATTGTCAGATCAACCTGCACCGACACAGGATGTGTGGAGTCTCCCGCCTGACACCAACTTCGATCCCCAGCACCGGGAGTAGCTCACGCCAGGAGATGGCACCAGTCACTCGGTGCCGCTCCACAGATGGTTCCCACCATTCCCACACCCTGGCACCAAAGAGTTTGCCTGAACCAAGGCAGAACAGAACCCAGTCACAGGAGGTAGACCTGGCACTGAAGAGTTCACCCGCACCTAGGTGGTGCAGAACCCGGTTGTCAGAAACAGACTCAGTACCAAGGAGTTCGCCTGCACCGAGGTGGTACCGAACCCCGTCGCTGAAACCCGACATGGTGCCAAGAGCCAAGCAGTACCAAAAGTCGTTGGTAGCGATACAGTGCTCCGGTACATCTAGCTCCTTGGCACCGATCACAGCACCAAAGGCATCCGTTATCAACGTCAAGGTTGGCAGCATCAAGAGGGCATTCTCCAGAAAGAAGGCGCACCCGTTACTTGGGACACTGCTCCTCTGCAGCTTGGTACTGCACAGCAAAGGCCTCAGAGTCTTCGGATTCTGCTTTGGGGTCCTACCAGGGGGGAGGGAGGGAGTAGTCAGCGGGCAAGCTGCCATCAACAAAAGGTGCCAGAGCCCCCAACACAGGTAGCCCCTGGGTGGCCTCAAGGGCAGTGGCCACCCCAGTGGCCTTATTGGTGCAGGGATCCCCATCTGTTAAGTCTTCAGGGGTACAGTTGATGGCCCCGGTACCAGGGAAGGTCCGTTGCTCGTCCTCAGACGATGATTCGGACCCACAGGAGGGGATGTCTGGGTACTGCTCATTGAAGGGAAGGGGCCCCACCTCTGGCTGCACCCCTTCAATCCTCCTTCTACTCGCCAGACGAAGCAGTCTCGCAAGACTACTCAGTACCACTAGATGATTTCATGGCGCATGAGGAGCTGTTCAAAATGGTTGCCACCAACTTGGGGCTGGATGTGGAGGAACTAAAAGAGGCTACAGACAGTCTTTTCAATGTGCTGGTGGCTGCCCCAGCTTGAGTTGCCCTCCCCATCTATGAAGAGGTCCTCAAAATAGTGAAGACCCTGCGGCAATCCCCTTCTTCAGTGGTCCTGACATCTAAGGCAGCCGAGAAAACATATTACATCCCAGCCAAGGGGTTTGAGTAGCTGATTTCCCCACCCTTCCCCTGGGACCCTGGTGGTGGACACTGACAACCAGTGGGATATGCAGGGGCAGCTGGGATCTACTCCCAAAAACAAGGACGACAAGAAACTGGACTTCTTTGGGAGAAAAATGTATTCTACAGTAAGCCTACAGTTTAGGATTGCCAACCATCAGGATCTCCTAAGCAGGTATAATTTTAACCTGTGGGACTGACTGAGGCCCTGCCCCAAGACCAGGCGCTGGACTTTAATATGATCATGGAAGAGCTAGAGCAGCACTCCAGGTGTCTTCGGATGCAGCTGACTCAGCGGTCAGGGCTATCGCCTCCACCATCTGCTTGCACAGATGCTCAAGAGGTTCAGCAGTCCATCCAGGACCTTCCCTGTGATGGGGCAGCCTAATGTTTTCTGGCCAGACTAATGCTAAGTTGCATGGTCTGAAGGACTCGAGGGCCATGCTTCGCTTCCTGGGCTTTTACATGCCGCAGTCTTCTAGGCGTCAGTCACATCCCCAGGCGCAGCAGCAGCAAAAGTTCCAACCTCGGCAATTCCCAACCTATAGGCAATGGGACAGAAATAGCGGGTCTAGGAGACGCAATCTGCCCCCGAGTTCGTCCTCAGCCCCCCAGCAGAGGTCTTCCAGGCAGTCGGGCAAGCAAAGGTGGCATTTTTGGTGGTGTGACCAAGAGTGGCACCCCAACTGTTCTCCTGGACCATCCTGCCTCTTTTTGAACCGTCTAGCGCCCTTCCACTTCGAGTGGGCCAAAATTACTTCGGACCACTGGGTCCTTGATATAGTTTCAGTGGGCTATGCCCTCCAGTTTGCCTCATTTCCCCCCAACAACCCCACTTCTCCATCCCTATTCAGGGACCCCTCTCACAAGCACCTCCTCATTCAGGAGGTGGACACCCTCTCAGCCTGGGAGCGGTGGAAATGGTCCCGCAGGGCAGGGCAGGGAAAGATTTCTACTCAAGGTACTTCCTCATTTCCGAGGTGAAAGGAGGTCTAAGGCCCATATTAGACATGTCATCTCAGCAAATGTATGAGGAGACTCAAGTTTCACATGGTCTCCCTAGCTTCCATAATCCCTTCCCTGGATCCAGGAGACTGATATGCCACCCTCAATCTCAAGGACGCATATTTCCACATATCTATCCTCCCCAGCCACAGGTGCTTCCTTAGCTTCATGGTGACTGGCTCCCACTACCAATTCACAGCCTTACCCTTTGTCCTATATTCGGCCCCAAGGGTGTTTACCAATGCATGGCAGCAGTGGCTGTGCACCTGAGATGAAATGGTGTACAGATTTTCCCAAACCTGAATGATTGACTAATCAGGCAGGTCCAGGTCCCAAGTTCAGAGCAGGATGACCTTCATTTGCGCTACTTGCTGCAGGCTGGGCCTGCTGATAAACAGAAGTCCACGTTAAATCCAGTGCAGCGCATGGAGTTCATTGGTGCAACCCTGGACGCTTCCCAGGCCAGAGCCTTTCTGCCCCAACCACACTTCAGGGTGATGGTCTCCATTGTCTCCCATCTGCACCAATGCCCCGTGACAACAGCTAGGCATTGCCTGCAGCTGTTAGGTCACATGGTGGCCTGCACCTCTGGGGAGACTCACTTGTCTAAAGCTCAGACCACTTCAGGCATGGCTGGCCTTGGTGTATGTCCCAAGCAGACACCCCTCGATCAGGTGGTCACAGTTCCCCCGCCCATTCTAGCCTCCCTAGACTGGTGGAGGACCCCCCAGGCAGTGTTGAAGGGCATTCCATTCAAGGAACTAGTCCCCTCTATTGCCTTAATATCAAACGCCTCAGACATAGGGTGTGGGGCTCATATTAGTGTCAACCTCGGTGCACAAGGTATCTGGTCAAGAGAGGAGAGGCACCTGCACATCAATGTGAAGGAGCTGCGGGCTATTCACCTAGCGTGTAAGGTGTTCGTCTGTTTCCTTGTGGGCAGGGTGGTACAAGTGCTGACAGACATCGCTACAGCCATGTACTACAGCAACAGGCAAGGGGGGGAACCCATTCCTCAGGCCTCTGCAAAGAATCTATCTGCCTGTGGTACTTTGTCATGAGGAACGATTTCCACGTGATAGCCTCTTACCTCTGGGAAGTGAGGGACGACGAGGCGGACTGCCTCAGCAGGTCATTTCTACCCCACCACGACTGGCCACTACACCCAGAGGTGAGGTCTGTGATCTACTGGAGGTGGGGCTCCTCCCCAGGTGGACCTGTTCACATCAGTCTGGAGCAAGCAGGTCCCACAGTTCTTCTCTCTCCATGGTCAAGTAACCGGGTTGATCTCAGACGTCTTCCTCCTGGACTGGTTGGGGAGCCTCATGTACGTGTTCCTGCCCATTCTCCTCCTGCTCAGGGTCCTACTAAAGGTCAAGAGGGACAGAGCAGATGTTATACTAATCGCTCCAGCCTGGCTGCACCAGCACTGGTTCAGCATGCTGCTGAATTTCTCGATTCCCCTTCCCCCTCCCTCCCCGATGGAGCTCCTGAAACGGCACGATCTCCTGTTCAAGGACCTCGGTCACTTGTTGCACCCAGGTCTGGACTCCTTGCATCTCACGACGTGGAGGCTCTGTGGCTGACAAAGGTGAGCAAGCCTGCTCGGTGCAGGTCCAACAAGTCCTGCTTGGTAGCAGGAAGGAAGGAAGCATTCTATGCAGTGTGGTATAGCAAGGGCAGAGGACAGTAGGAAAGTTCTGGAAGGGCGTTATGTAAGTGCTAGAATGATCTGGGCTTTATTCCCTATAGACTAGCCAGAGTCATTAGAGGGTAATTAGGGTTAGCTGACACCAATTAAGGCCCCACCCAGGTGCCTATAAAAACCCTCTACTCCTGAGACAGGGTGGGAGTTGAAGGAGTAGGTGTGTGTGGTGAGCAGAGGCGTGTGTGGAGTCGTGAAGGAGAACAGAACGTAGTACAGTGGTGGGTGGAGTTGTGAAGAAGAACAGAATGGAGTTCAGTGGTGTGTGGAGGAGAGGTGGAGTCCTGAGGAAGGTACTGGGCTCAAGAAGCCAGGAGAATAGCCCAGGAGAAAAGTCTGCAGCTACAAGTACGGTGCCAGCAGCACATAGCTGCTACACAGATAGCTGTGCTGGGACCTACTCCCCCTCCCTGGGAAGACGGGGTAACCAGCGATGCCCTGGCCCACTACGAGAGGCAAAAGTGCAAGACCCACTAGGGAGAAGCTGGCCGTTTGCCACAGCAGGTTGTGTATCAGGCTAAGTGGAGACAGTTTACCTATTGGGCGGAGTCCCAGGGTGTCCCACCCAGCCTCTCGCCTATACAGGCGATCCAAGGTCTGGCGGTGGCCTCGTTGAAGGTTCGCCTAGCAGCCATTTTGGCCTTCCACCAGCCACTAGAGGGGAGATCACTGTTCTCCCACCCGATGTCAGTCAGGTTCCTCAAAGGGGTGGAGAGGCTATAACCACAGGTCTGTGACCTGTTGTTTCCCTGGAATCTCAACCTGGTCCTCTCGTGACTCACAGGGCTCCCCTCTGAAACTATGGCCTCATGCCCTCTGCTCCTGCTTTCCTGGAAGGTGGCCTTCCTGGTGGCCATTAGCTCTGCCGGGAGGGTCTCTGAGATTAGAGCACTGACCTCGGAGCCCCCTTATATGGTGTTTTATAAAAATAATGTTCAGTTGAGGCCGCATCCAGCCTTTCTGCTCAAGGTGGTTTCCCAGTTTCATTGTAACCAGAATATTTTTCTCCCTGAGTTTTTTCCTAAACTTCACGGTTTGGAGGAGGAGAGAAGGTGGCACTTGCTGGACGGGAGATGGGCCCTGATCTTCTACACTGAGTGCACAAAGCTGTTCTGGAAATAAACTAAGCTTTTCATCACAGTGGCCGACCAGATGAAAGGCTCACCTGTCTCCATCCAGCGCATCTCCTCATGGATAACATCGTGCATCAAGTTCTGCTTCAGGAACCATCACAGCACACTCAACCAGAGCTCAAGCTTCATTTACAGCCTTCCTAGAGAGTGCCTGTGCAAGACATCTGCAGAGCCACCACCTGGTCGTCAGTGCATACCTTCACATCCCATTACGCCATCGTTCAGCAGGCATGGGAGGATGCAGGTTTCGGCAGAGAGGTGCTGCAACCTTCCTCCAAGGTATTGCTTGTTAGTCATCTATAATGGAATGGACGTGAGCAAGCACTCGAAGAAGAAAACGAGGTTACTTACCAGTAACTGCTGTTCTTCCATAATCCACCCTCTGTCCCCGCTTCCAGAGTTGGCAGAAAGAAGGAACTGAGAGGGCGTAGGGCCAGGAGCACCTCATATACTGCGCTATGTGTGTGGGGTTCCTACGGGAACTGCTAAGGGGAAAAAAGTTCCGGTAGCCATGCACAAAGGCATGCATACACCTATAATGGAATGGACATGAGCAACACATCTCAAAGAACAGCAGTTACTGGTAAGCAACTTTGTTTTTCCTTTAGTCCTGGGCTGGTGAATTCACTTAGCATATGTTTTAGCCCAGAAACAATCTGACAATAAAAATGTTCTAATGGAGTTCAAATAGCCCGTGTAATCCAAGGGAGAGGGATTTATTTTTTAGATCCAGTCTGATGGACAGTTCTCCATAAACTTTTATCCAGCAGCTGTGGAGGACAGTCTTCTGAGCACTCCATATGTGTCCTCATTAGCTCAACCCCTATGCCTTCCTAATCTCCAGAAGTTCTTTCTGCACTAAGAGGCATAAAGACAGTCTTTAGTCTTCCTGTCTGACAGGAATAGCATTAAATTATCTTCAGCTTCTTTCAGTCAAGTGGTCACATTGAATTAACCCCCACCCCTGCTTAATTGCATTGCCCACTTAATTTTCACATCATTTTCCTCAACTGGATTTTTCAACACCTCTGCATTTAAAGCAGTTATGGAATCATAGATGTGTAGAGCTAGAAGGGATCTCAAAAGGTCATTTAGTCCCTCCTTCTGTGCTGAGGCAAGTCCAACTACACTTAAACCATCCCTGACAGATGTTTGTCTAACCTGTTCTTAAAAACCTCCAATGACAGGGCATTCCATAACCTCGCTAGGTAATCCTATTCTAGTTAGAAAGCTTTTTCTAATATCTAACCAAACCTCCCCTTACTGCAGATTGAGATGATCTATCCTACTCTGTCAGTTCTCTTGTTCTGCAAGCAAGCACAATGCTTGTCTCACTTCACAACACAGCCTCCCTTGCTGTGTGACTGAGCACTCTGCTCTGCTATCCAACATCAGTTTGTTTCCAGTAGATCATCCCTCTTGCAAAAAATATAAAGTCCCCTTCAGAGCTCCTCTCTGCTCAGATGTAATGCTGAAAAAGAGCCAAGTTGCCCCCATTCAACATCCATGGAACAGGAAGGTAAGCAGAATCTCTGAATTAGGAGGAGCGACGAGTGGCTCTGTTTTGGAGAGAATGAGTTAAAATGGTGGCTGAGCTGTCATTCGGTTGCACAGTTTCATTCATTACTAATGGGTGAATGCCCCCACCACTGCAATTTGGAGGCAGTCCAGTGTTGCTGGCGGCTCCAGGACTAAGCTCAGCCCTTCAGCTCAGGCCACCAAATTTCCTGTTTCTGGCAGCGAAGTTGCCAGTTCAGTTTCTTGTGATCTTTTTGTTTTTAAATCTATTCTTATTTATTTTTGTGTAGTTGTCACTTATTTTCCTCCTCCTCCTCCTCCTCCTTCCTTTGGATCAGGTAAACAGCAACATTGGGTTTCAACTACCTGGATCTGCCTCTGCAGTGCCTCCCCGCCAGAGACCTCTGCTCTCACTCAGGCATGGCCGAGCTGTCTTGGAAGCACCTGGCTTAAATCTAAGAGGTGCTCCGTATGTGAAGCAGCTATGCAGAAGTTGAATTATGCCCCACCTGTTCCCAGCCAGCTGACCCTCACAATGAATGGGTACAAGGCTCAGAGTCAGATTAGCATGCCCCAGGGAGCTGTGACTCCAACAGAGAAAAGCCTGATTAAGAACTTCTGAGCTTTTGGGGGGAGAGTGCAAGGACGACGAATCTGCCTGTCCAGCCGAAGCTAAGTCTCCCAATGGAACTGGGCTGGAAGAGGGAAAACCCTGAAAGGACTTGAGTCTCCTTCTCCCCTCTCCCCCAGTTCCTCCAGATCCTGAAGTGGGTCCTCAGCTCCCTGAGAAAAGAAGCCCCAGAGACTCCAAGTCCCAAGAACAGAAAAGCAAATGTGTCCTTTGCAAGGCAGCAATTAGTATTTTAAATAAACACATGGTTCAGGGTTAAACCCCTTCTCTCTTGCCTTCTCCCGCTGAGAGTGCATTTGCTGGGGCTTGTCTGCTAGCAGAGACATCTGCATCTTCCTCACCACCTTTTTCCCACCCTGCAGCATGTCTGGGCGTATAGAGAAGCCTGTCCCTCCTGTGCAGTTCTGTCTCAGGCTGCAGCCTTATGGGAATTGTGCCTGCTTGGCTCTCAGCCCAAAGACCTTCACTCTGCTGGGGAAAGGGGCTTATATTTCAGGCAACAGCAAAATGGGAATTGTCCTCTGATCATCAGCCATAAACCCTTGCTCTGCCAGGAAATGGAGCTCAGATTTGGAAAGGCAAGAAAGAGTCTCTTCTCCCCACTCCACATTAAAGCCTTAGGAGCACTTCAGGCAATCTGTGATCCGAACAGAGGCATGAGAGGATTCTACTCCCTAAAAGCTGCACCAACATGGGATTACAGAGAAGAAGTGAGAAATCCCTTCGCATTTTTAAATGATCCTGATTTACTGAACAAAGCCCTGAGTGAGTAGGTTGCTCCTACAGTACATGTTTGGGTGCTTCCCAGCCTGGGGAATATGCTGGCAGCCTTTCAGTGCCCTTTTATCTGTAGTGTGGGTCCCCATTCCAGGAAGAATAGTTTACTACACCCCTTTTCCCCCTGTAAACAGCAAGAGGAAAAAGTACCACACACACAAAAGACAAACACACACCTACGCGGTACACGGTATCAGTTAGTGGCTTGTAAGTAACTCATTAATTTAAATAAAATATCTTCGAATGCTTGCTCATGTTGATTCCAAGTAGGTATGTGCACACACTGCATGCACAGTCATCAGGTTTTTCCCCTAGCAGTACCCCTTAGGTCAGCATAGCATGCCTGGAGTCATGCCTCCATGGCCACCGTATATAGGGCCCTGCTGACCTTCGTCCTTCTTACAGCCTGTGACAGTTGTTGGAGCTCCTATCTTCTCTTCCTTTGGGAAGCATTTTCTCCAGTGGTCGTCTACTGTGGTTTCTGTATATAGTTAGAATAGAATTGATTACTAGTAGTTAACTAGTTAGCTAAAGTTTTCTTTGAGGGTTCACCCACACGTTTCCTCCCACCCGGGAACCAGGGCATGCCTCAGTCCCAAGGATTTAAACCATATGGGAACTGCCATAAACCTATACCAAAAAGCAATCCCCATGAATCCTGCCTGAAGTGCCTGGGTGAATCCCAGCAGACTGATGGCTATAGATTTGCAGGGGATTCTGTCCTAGGACCAAGGAGAGGAATGTTAGACTAAACACCTGCTCATCGAGGCAGCTCTCTGGCCTCAGGCCACTCGGACCCCAGTACCTCAGTGTGGAATGTACCTCTATTAGAGAGTCATACTGATGGTCCCAGCCTGGCCCTGACAGCATTGATATATGATGCTGCTGGAATTCTTGGTAGCCACTCCAATCACCCTGCCTTTGGTGCCGGACCTAATCACACAGGACTACGGCCACTTCCAACATCTCAACCTTGAGTCTCCATGGTGTGGAAGCTTCATGGTTAAATCCCATTGAGTCCACATGCTTGGGGCCTGTCAGAGAGATCCTTCTCAGCAGCAGAAAACCATCCACCAGGGCTATGTACTTGGCCAAGTGGAAGAGTTTTTCCATTTGGGCAATGCAGGAGGGCATCCCAGTGACACAAGCAACATTACCCTGCATTTTGGACTATCTGCTGTGCTTGAAACAGCTAGGTCTGACAATGTCATCCATAAAGGTGCACCTAGTGGCAATGTCTGTATTGGGGTGGTTGGTTGATCGGTTTTTGCTAATCCGATGGTGACCTGTTTTCTCAAGGGCCTGGACAGGCTATATCCCCCAAGTTTGCCATCCAGTACTGGCCTGGAACCATAACCTGGTGCTCTCCAGACTGATGGTGCCTCCCTTTGACCCTTAATGAAGCCGATAATGGAATGAAATCTCTGGGTGGGCACTGGCTTTCTGCATCAAAAGGATAAGACCATTTCATAAATCAAACCAACCCTTTTTCACAATAGAAAACAGGATGAAGGGTCTTCTGGTGGTGTCATCCCAGAGGATTTCATTGTGGATCATGTCCTGCATTAGGACTTGCTATGATCTGGCAAAGATGCTAGCCCTGGCACTGACAGCGTACTCCTCGAGGGCACAGGCCTCTTCGGCAGCATTCCTGGTTCAGGAGATCTGAAGGCCACGGGAGATCTGCATGGTCATCGATCCACACATTCCCCACACGTTATGCAGCAAGCCAGGAAAGATGCAATATTCAGCAAAGCTGTGCTTCAGTCAATGATTCTGTAAGCTCTGACCCCTTCTCCTATGGTCAGCTTGAGAGACATCTACTTGGAATCAGCATGAACAAGCACTCGAAGAAGAAAAAACATTTACCTTTTCATAACTGGTTCTTTGAGATGTATTGCTTGGGTCCATTTCAAGACTCACCCACCTTTCCCTCTGTCAGAGCCAACCAGAGTCTTAAGTGGCTGGCGGTAGTTACAGTAAGCCACAGGTCACACATTGCACTCCTGTACCCCTGCATAGAAAACCCCAGAGAAACAGACCCTATAAATAGAAGAACAGCTGCTGGAAAGGATTCATAGTCACCAGTTCTTCAATATCAAGAAGACGTTTTTAACCGAGTGCTGACCTATAGGTCGAAACAGACATGGTTTTATAGCCTTATTTTATGGCCTTAATTTTACCATAATGGTAAAGATTTGCCAAGATCCACAACTTTATTGCATCATTCCTGAAGGGTCATCAGGAGCCAGTTATCACCAATGGTGAGGATTGCTGGTGCCATGCATCATCATCCCGAGTGGGTTTCTCAAAATGCACCTCTCAAAATTCCTTCTAAGGATATAGCACTTGATGTGCAAAATTAAATGTCATTCTCAGCTCACATCCAAAAGTCCCTTCATGGGCAGGTAAATACAAACAAGATGCTGAAGGCCAACCAACTTTTACTCTAGATGTTTGCATACTCTCCGTGGAAGCAAGTATAGTTGAAAGACAAATCTTAGAACACATCCATTTTGGTTGACAACTCTATCAGGTTATATACAACATTTAAAAAAAAAAAAGAAAGACACGCATGGTCATATGGGAAGGAAAGTGGTTCATCAAGTCCAGTATCTGTCTAACAGTGACCAGGACCAGCTGTATCAGTAGAAGGTGAAAGAACCACATAAGGGGCAATTATGACACTCACAAATGAAGTTTTCTACAATCCCGTTAGAGGTTGGCTTATGATCGAGGCATCGGCATTTATATCCCTTCCCAAACCAGGAAGTAACTTGGAGTATGTCTACACAGCAAAGAAAAACCCCTGGGAAGGGGAGGAGAAGGTCCCAGAGTCCAGGTTACAGCCCAAGTTTGGGAGATTACACAGCAATGAAATAGTCCTTCAGTCCAAGTCGACTGGCCCAAGCTGGCCGCCAGAGTTTCTTTGCTGTGCAGACATTTATGTTTGACCTTAAGGTCAAAGATTCTCCTTGGGAATGGAAATAATGTCGGGGGCTGAGAAGAATCTACCACCTGTCTAAACAATGCATGTAAAGGAAACAGAAAAGGGAGAGTTGTGGTTCTCCTAATCCTCCATTGGCCCAGAAAGCACTTTGGACATTTGAATATCAGGTGCCAAGTTAATCATGATGACAAATTAGACAAGCCCATAGCTGGCCTTTATGACCCTTGCCTCTGAAAGGCAAGTTTTAGAATTTGTTCCTATATCCATACGAGTACCACACTGCTGGGATGAGGAAAAGATATTCTAAAAGCTCCAGAAAACTTTCTGTTCAAGGTAAGTTCCTCTTTCCACAATTCCTGGGAAATAGTTTTCCATTTTGTTCTAACCCTTGGAAGGCTGTGGCATAAATGGGCATTCCTAGAGCTCTAAAGATTTACCTCAAGCACATGGAGTACATATGCCAGTTATACCCTGTTCATCTCCTGCTATCCAAAATGTCAAGGTCTTAGCTCCTGAAGGTTGCTGCAGGCAAGATGTTAAATTGTGCACCATATGGCCTGCTAGACATCTGGGAAACTTCACAGAAGTCCATGGAAACACTGGATGGTGCTGGGGGGAGTGAAAATTTATGAAATAAGTTTTCATTCCTCTCCAAAGGCATCCTTTTATAGGAAGGCGCTACTGGGTTGGTTCCCACATAACTCCTTAGTTTATAAAGCTCTTGCTTTATTTGGGGGGAACACTGATTCCTGCCTGTTGTTCTATTGCTAATTAAGCTCTACTCATGTTTGCCCTCCCATCTCTGTTGTTCACTGCTTACTACTTCCTTTAGTAATGAATGAGGAGAGAAACTGCAACAAAATCTGAAACTTCTGACTTGATTTTCTTTGTTAGTAGTTTGTCTTCAAATTGAACCCATTCTGGTAATCTGGTGAATGACCAGAATATAAATTGAATTTTTTCTCTAAATGTTTCTAAATTTAGACATACATTGATTTAAGGTTAATTTAATCCATTGCATCAAGTTGCGTTAAGGCTAACAATTGATTGCTGGAGTGTTACAACAGCTGTAAAATAAGGTAGTTACAGTACACATCTCTTCTGATGGCCTGAGCTGAAAGGCACAATTTAGTACTTGAGACTCATCAACTTCTAACCATCTCCAAATTCCATTGGGTTGTGGGCATTAGCCCTTAAGTAATGAATTAGAGAGAAGTTGCTAATAGAAAATAATTACATACGTAATTTCTTATTCTTGCGTATTGTTCACATTGCTACATTATGAGCCCACACTGTCCTTTTATGTCAATCTCAACGTGGTCTGTTGCATCATGTGAGCCTCTCCTTTAATTTTCTGAGATGACCTTTTCGTTGTTCCTACTAAGCTGAAGAGATACTCTTCTTGGATAATTGCATGGTACTACATCCTATGGGCCATTTCTAATACGTTTAGAACCCAAATATAGTACTGTAAATCCCATTATAAAAATTCCATTACCCATATGCATGCACAGGATTAACACAAGTGTTTTATAAACCAAAGTCTACCTCCGTTTATAGATGGTTTTTATAGGTGTGAACATAATTTGTGTTTTAACAGCTTCATTTTTTATGATGTGTTATGCAAAGATCTTTGCAATCATTTTTAATTCATATCATAGGGCATTGTTAAATTGAAATGGATCTAAACAAAGAAAGCCAACCTAGCTCAGATAGAACTGGAATGGAAATTTGTAAGTAATTTTTAATGCAGAGCCTAACTTCTGCAGAATGCTTTTAGTCTTTAACCTCTGAGAAAATTCAAATAGAAATACAATATCAATAAATCTCTTCGATATTTTTGTCAAAATTCTTCCTCAGCTATGTTTTCACCTCGGGAAAGGTGGGCGTGAGGACTAGTCTACACTGAAAAATTAGGTCAACCCACAATATTGCTTAGGGGTATAAAAAATCCACACCCTTGAGTGATGTAATTAAGCTGACCTAACCCCTAGTGTAGACTGCCCTGGGTTGACAGAAGAATTCTTCCATCAATCTAGCTGCCACCTCTTGGGGAGGTGGATTAACTACAGTGATGGGAGACCTTTCCCACATCTGTCGTGAGTGTCTACATTACAGCACTACGGCAGTGCTGCTGTAGCATTCTAAGTGCAGTCATCTCCTGAGTAAATATCAGCAGAATATTCCTTGGAGAGAGATGCCTGCAAAATGTACCTTCATCTCCTAAACCAAGATTATGGGGGAACAATGAGGATTGCTACATTAACAGGATGTAATAAAAATGTTGGTGAAATTTTAATAATTGTGGTTGAGAGAATGAATTTTAACACCTTTAACCTCCCTGCATACTATCCAATCCTTATCAGTTGTATTACAGGTTTTGCGGATCAGATTTGAACCCTAAACTCTGATGCTGATTGATCAAGCAAATATATATGACATCAGTCAGTATCTGGCTGCTATCTCATCCTTTTTTTGTGCCTACCACAATTTTTCTTCCAAATTTCAAAAGTGGGCAAAATAATGGTACAAGTAGTCCTCTGACTTTTGTGTTCAATTTCAACTCACTGGAGATAAACAGGAGAGCACTATTTTTACCTGCTTGTTGATAAAAATAACCTTTCTGTTACCAACATACATAGGACATTACAGCCATGGTGTTCTGGGAAGGTCAGGTACATATTGTGAGATGCATTGAATAGCCTCACAGTACGTCTGTACAGCATGACCTCTCTTATAAGCCGCCTTAGCTGCAGGGTAGAAGTCAGGTAATGGCTAGAACTTCTGGAGAACAGAAAGTCAAACTAAAATTAAGCCAGTCATATGACCAAACAGAATCCTACATGATGACTGCATGTATATGAAAATAGAGGGAGCTTGTTTTCTTAAAATCTCGGAGAACACCACAGTTCATTCCTGAACATCCTTATTACAATTCATGCAGTAATATCAACTCAAAACAATTCTACAAGGAATTCAGTTCCATAATCTGCTGTATCAGAAGCAGTCTCTAAGTGTAAGATAGCTCCTTCTATTCTTTGTGGAAAGCATAGTAATCGCTATATCCAGATCAAACCAGTGGTCTAGTCTCTCACAGTATCATGGCAGACAGTATTCCGTCTCTGAAAGCGACTATTAGCAGGTGCTGTAGAGAGAGATGCAGACAACCAGTAACCGACAACATGAAACAACTTGCATTAGGGAAAAATTCTTCCTAATTCTGGTATGGTTTATACTTGAAGCACGGGATCTTATATCCCTTATATTTGTATAATTTCTTACGCAACTGTGAATCTTTTGATTATCCATATAAACATCTACTCTTTATTTGAACCCTATCAAGTTCTTGGAATCAGCTTTGTAATATTGACTCCCAAGTTAATGAAGTGTTGCATAAAAAAAAAATTCCATCTACCAGTTCTCCTTCATTCACTAATGTGTTGACCCACTCACAAAAGTAATGCAGATTGGATGCAAAGGAATGTGCAGCGGAAAATGTAATCCGAACTATGCATACAATCTGAGGGGTGTAAATTAGGTGTTACCCACTGAAGAAAGAGATCTTGAAGTCTTTGGGGATAGTTTTCTGGAAGCATCTGCTCAATATGCAGCAGCACTCAAAAAAGCTAATAATGTTAAGAACTATTAGGAAGAGGATAAAAATAAGATAGAAAATATCCTAATGCCACTATGTAAACCCACAATTTGCCCACACCCTGAATACTGTGTGCAGTTCTGTTACATCATCTTTAAAAAGATACATTAGAATTAGAAAAGGTGTAGAGAAGGGCAACAAAAATTATTAGAAGTATGGGACAGCTTCCATATGAGGACAGATTAAAAAGATTGGAACTATTCAGTTCAGAAAAGAAATGGCTTATAAAATCATGAAGGGTGTGGAGAAAGTGAATAAGGAAGTGTAATTTACCTCTTCACAGAACAAAAGAACCCAGGGGTAAGCCAATGAAATTAATAGGCAGCAGGTTTAAAACAAACATAAGGAACTACTTCACACAATGCACAATCAACCTGTGGAATTTATTGGCAGGGGATGTTGTGAAGGGCAAAAATATAACTGCATTCAAAAAAGAACTAAATATATTCCTGGAGGATATGTCCATCAATGGCTTTTAGCCAAGATGGTCAGGAATGCAACCCTATGCTCTGTGTCACCCTAAACCTCTCACTAGCAGAAGCTGGGACTGGACAACAGGATGGATCTCTTAATAATTGCCCTGTTTTGTTCATTCTGTCAAAAGCATCTGGCACTGTCCACTGTCGGAAGATACTGGAGTAGACAGAACATTGGTTTGGCCCCGCGTGGCCATTCCTATAATCTTGTGTTCAGAATTCTAATATGGTAGTGAAACAAACAGTTTATACAGTAGCTCTGGCAAAGTTCTAATCTTGTGTCTGAATCCAGACTTCAGTTAATCATTCAAATCATTACTGTTCAAATGTTCCATCTGCTGTGTTACCTTACTGCTCTGGGACCTTAGCCACTTGGCCAGATATGGTTGTGGCACTGGTGTCCAACTGCCAGTGATACTGGAGTTGAACAAAGATTTTCTTTTATGAGGGTTTACCATCACTTCCTTTAAAGTCATAGAAATATGCTTCTCCCACAAACTCAACTCTGGCAAAAGAAAAGCATTGTCACCACCCAACTTTCCAAGAAAAATTGTTGGGTTGGAATCCAATCCATAGGAAGTGGGCAGAAGTCCAACACTCATTTCTGTGGGAAGTTCAGAATTGAAATTATTCAGACTGAGGAATTTGAGACATCAGATTTGGCTGTAATCTTCATGAGCGCACAGTAGAGGTTTGGATCATCTGGAAACGCCAAAGTATCTTGTCTTAAGCCCACAACACCCAGACAACATAATTTCTTAGTGGATGCTATTTTCTGTGGTGGCATTGGTGTAGATAACCAGACCTGCAGAATCTTTCCTCTATGGGTCATTGCTTTAAATTTGTCTGCGACTGAAAGACATGACCAAATATTTCAGAAACACTACTCTGGTATACTCAGGTAGGTTCTCAGTGGGTGAGCAGTACCACTACTAATATTAACAGTGTGTTCTAGAATAGTAGGCTATGGTGTGAACAAACAGACACCAAAGATAATCATTGATTATAATAGTCTGTAGATATGACTCATCACTTGTGAAACACAGGTCTTCTAGCCTGCAACATCTCTTGAAGTTTTACTGATCACGTACACACGTGGAATGAAAAATAGGACATTTGCTTTCATAGGGCAGGAACCCTATCCCAGTACTGAAATGGAAATTATAATCTAGCATTCCTAAAATGAATGAGATTAAATCTCACATATGGCCCCTCTCGAGTGCAGTTATATTAACATGGCGAATAAGATCGAGGCAAATCTCAAAGCCAAATACCCCTCTGGTCTTCCAAAATGCACCTGAATTATCACATAGACTAAGCACATCAGATCAACTCAATTGTTCCAAGTTAAAAACCTAATGACCTTGCGTGTGTTTTGTTTGTCTGACAAAAGTTCCAAGCAATAGTATCTTGATTTGTGACCTAGCGCACCTTAATCTCTGTGTGGAAGTCACTGACTGCTAACTACACAGATTACCAAAGTGTGTCTGTTGCTGGTTCCTCTGGCAGTAGCTTGAGGTCCTCCAATTCCCTCCTAGTTTGTAGAGTGTCACCATTACAGTTGTTAATCATTTTTAACATGCGAGTTAAAATGATTGAAACAGTAGTAAAGTAGACAAGGATTAAATGTTCCTAACCATGTTTAATCCTGGGAGGTTTGGTCAAGGGGTAACTGGGTTAAACAAGTTGAGGAACAAACCATGTGCTTGGTTTACACTACAATCATGTTAATTAACACATATTAAAAATGATTAGTGATTGAAATATAGACAAAGCCTGAATTCTTGGAACAACAGAAAAACCTCCCACACAACTCTGATTTTTGACTGGCCTATTTTTAATATTTGTTTTTAATAATCCTTCTGATAACATTTAGAAACTATTTGCTTGTTCACTCTGAGTGTTTCAATACATACTCGTGAAGGTTACTTCTCAGTTAATTCTTCTGCTGTAATTAAACTACTAAAATTTTAAAAATTAAAGCATGCATGTACTCCACCAATGTTCATCATTGGCTCGTCTGTCCACCCTCCCTGTCATTTTTAGAGAGTGAGTTTGTCCTTCAGGAGAAAATTAAAGTCCTACCCAAAACATCTTTGCAGCAATTAGTTTGATCTGGTCTTGCATTCAATGTCCATGTGAGCATTATTAATCTGAAGTATGTAGGCCAAGGGAGGCTGACAGGAGTCCTAGGGACAAGTTATTCTTTCCCCAGTTACACTGTACAGATTCAAATTATGTACAGGTCTTGTATCGGAGTCCTATGAAAGGTAATAGACAAAGGAAATGTCTGAATGCCAGGCAAAAACAGCACTTGCAAACCTACTGAAGCACAAGAGAATATTTTTAACGAATTGTAAAGATAGCATTACTTCTCAGGTAAGAATCGTTGTCCTCTCTAAGCATATAATAGCTTCCAGATCCAGCTATCAAGTTCTGGGAGTTTGACCAAGCCCCACACACAACATAGCTAACGCATGCCTTCCTGAGAGACCTCCAACAGGGAAGGAGAGAGCAGACCTGCCATGTCCTTTGGGATGTAGCTGACAAGAGGGCATCAGAAATGACACAGCTTAAACTGTGTGGATGGTTTATGGGCCCACCTTTTGGGAGCCCCAGGCTTTCTGGAACTTTCACAAAAGACCAGGGTATTTTAAGGCAGAACACCAAACTGTTTGAAAATAGGTTGTCAGATGACTGGGAACAAAGGGCAGAGAAAAAGTTAATACCTAAGATCACTGGGAAAGCATTCCAAATGTTAAGCTGAACCAACCCACTTGTGGTCTGCTCACCCCTACTTTCTGTTGCTATCCTGATGTTGTTCATGGCAGCGAGACTTCCAGATATCCTGCTACAGATATTTGTTGTTAACGATGCTCCCGTAACCAGGCAAAATTTTCCAGTGAAGTTCCTTGGAACTCATGATTAGTTGCAGGATTTGGTTTCAAAGACCTTACATGAAGCAAAACCACTGAGCAGGTTTCTGGCTCCCATCCTGAAGCTTCTTCCTCCTGAAATAGTACTCCAATTACCTCCAAAGGAAAATGCAGGAAATTTTGCTGCATATCTGGTTCAGTTTTCATCATGCACTCTGAGAGAACACTTGCCCAAAACATCTACTTCTGTTTTAAGAGGAAAGTTAGTGTGTCTTTCCCCCGATCGACAGATTGCATATCTAGTTTTGCCTTTCAAAAGTGGAACGTCAAAACCTATTCTCTCTCTGCACAGAAAGGGTTAATTTCTAATGAAAGGAAAATGGCCTGAGTGGATTAGATTTCTTTTGTGTGAGTGGAGGAGGCATACATGGAAAAGTGAAGGAGTGGAGTGCATGATGGTTGTGGTGACGACAATGGTGAGAATTTAAAATCATAGGCAATCAAGCCATAGTGGAATCCCACTTCATTTCTGTGCCTGCATGAGGCTACAATCACAGACAAGGAACATCCAGTTCGGAAGTAAGGAAGAAAGAAAAGACAGAATACCTTAATGGATAAAGCAGCAAATGTAAGAAAAAATAACAAGCGGATGGGACAGAGTTGAATAATTAGATAACTTCTAGCCTTGGTTCCATGCATACTCCAAGGGCTGCTACGCCATACAAAAAACCTTTCTTACAAGGATTTTGAATGGGTACAGGAAAATGAGCTTTCCTTCTAAGGATTCACAAATGACACCTCCATTTTCTGGAATCTGTTTTTTCATCATAGATCCCAGACAGGAGCTTTCCCCCTGGATCAGTTCTCAGAGACCCTACTCTCAAGTTACACTGAGGGAACATTTGATTATTCCTAAAGGGAAACTGCAGCTTCTCCCTCCTCTCCCATTGCAATGCTCTTTTCAATCTTAATTATCCTTAGATTTTTTTCCTCCCACTATCTATATTGTGTATGTGGCAGTCTCTTGGCATGGTTTTCACTTAGAGTGTGTGTGGTTGCTTTGATTTGCTGACTTCCAGCTGTAATTTGAACAAGGGAGCAGTAGACTCCTGTGCCTTGCCTAGGTTGGGAAAAAGCAAATTAATAAATAAATTCCTACCAGTTCAGCTAAACCAGAGTTGCTGTGTAGACAAGGCTACCATGGCTTGGATTGAATTTTACAAGCATTTTAATTAGACTTTCTCAATAAGTGCTACTTAAATAGTGGCAAAACCAAAACCAGACAAATGGAAGTACATGAAGGTTCCCACTGATTCTTCAGGTACTGTATCACCTATATCCACCTCTTCTATCATCCACCAAAAGGTGGATTTATGCTTTGATCTAGCCACTATTCTGAACCTAAACTGCTTCCACAATGCTTACTGGCAGTGATCTCTTGCCAGACCAGAGATCTTAGCAGCAGCTTTGGCAGAGAAGCTACAACAGAGATGGTTGATACAAATGTGTTCAATGCTATCACCAATTAAGATGAGGAGCCAATGTAGTTTCAGGAGGAATTTTGCTTGGGAGCATTTTGTTTTTGAAGCCAGAACAAACTTTTTAATGAACAAAAAATTGTTTAAATCTAGCCTTGGTGCTTGTTGCTGTGTCAGTGGTTCATTTTTCTCTGATTACATGCACTCTCTTCCTCCAGCTAGATATATACATTAAGACTGTTAATAAATGACAGATGATTTGCTGCTCTTAAAGTGGTAAGAGATCCTGCCAAAATTTCTTCCAAAGGGCAGCATCTTTGGATGCAAAAGCAAACCTTTAAAATAAGTAAGAATGACCCAATGAAAGCTAGGTCTCAATTTTTCAACCTACCAATTGCATTGTAAGCTCTTGACAGCTGGTTTCATGTCTTTATGTACAGAGAATCTTTCAGAAAACTTGAGCACTGTTTTAAAAAAAAAACAAAAAAACTTGTAGCTTAGCAGCAAATGATTAAACCTTAAGTCAGACCAAAAAACCCTATTTTTCAAATGTTTTAATGAGTTTTAAAATGTTTGTACTAGAACAATGTTTTGGTGCCATGTCCTTATAAAGCTAAGTGTATCAGATACCATGGTACCAACTGTATAAGATCCAGAGGCAGTCATAAAAATCTCTAAAAAGATCTAAACTTCTTTCCTGTACTTAAAAATATCACAAGTTTAAAGTTAGATTATCTCAGGATCTTCCAGGGCTAGAAGCAATTAGCATCTGTCTCATTAAATAAACAGTAACCTAATTGGTAAAATTCTAGTAGGTAGCTAGGGAGAGCACATAGCCTACTTCAAAAGATTCAGTCCCATTTCTTAAAAAGGAAAATAAGTTATACTCCTAGCAGTGGAGATGCATTATCTGAAAATTGGAATGGAAAACTAACTCTTGAATGTATTCAGTCAATAATTAGTGCCACAATCTGATTGAGCAAGGTAGATAAATCTTCACTACAATTATCCCTAGGTTATTACACAGGTCAACCTTCTTGGTGGATTTTGTATCAATAGTTAATTTCTTACTTAAAGTTTTGCTGTGACTTAAATTTGGCCATTAATCTGTACTATCGATAAATGTTGGTTGGCACTGCTCCTCTCCGAGCAATATATGGTAAAGATAAATGATAGTCTTTGCGTTTTTTTAATTCTCCTTTTTTAAACGTCTTATGCCTTAACTGCCTGCTTTTGTGTTTAGTATGTTCTTCTGGCCTTAAATATTGGGATATAACAATGTGTGCAGATATGAAGAACTTTTAAACGTAAATCTTATATTCAAAACTCCCAGGTAAAATCTCTGCAAAACTGCAAACTAATTCCATTTAGCCCTGAAAGATGCAAATGATGGTACTTCGTAAATATGTGTATTTTTTTATGGTCCCACCTTACCTTATGATTCTCCATCGGTTGGCATAAAGAGTAGACTCAACTGTTCATATATTTCATGTGGAGGAGGAAATTAAGCTTCAAATAGTTTACAATTTCATGATGTTGAGAATAAAGAGAGGTTTTGGATGATCTAACTATGTATTTAAAATATTCTGGTACTTCAGAAAATGTGAGGAAAGGTAGGTTTCAGGTTAACACAACTTTTTGACATTGTGGTAGCTAAATTGGTTAATTTAAAAATACTCACTAAAAGAGGACTCATTCTGTGGAAGAAAGACTAGGATAACAGATACACTAACCTGTGGATTTTAATCTTGCCTGGTCCACACACATGCCACTTATGTTTGAGAAGTCAGATTCTTCCTATGAAAATTATCTTAAGTGCTTTGGGTGACCTACCTTTTCTTTTTAATGTTGTGTGAATTAAGTTTGGGTAAAAAGGTGATGGACCAGCTGCCCTGGAGACTGAAATACTCCTGTCCACAGGGTAGGTACAGTATAGTAAGTGATGACGCAAGATTTTCCACCCCACCATGTTAAATTGCTCAGCTTTAAAGGGTGGATCCATCTGTGGTGATAGTTACACATGTTTAGAGCTGCTATTCAGGGTGGCCACTAGAGGCCATATAGAAAGGAGGGTAAGAGTTTGTATAAACAAGATATAAAGACACTTGTATTCACCTAACCACAGTGTCCTGGCTATCTCTAATCGACACACCTTTTAGGTAAAAGGCCCAATCAACAGTTGCCATACATGCCCTGTTCAATCTTTAGTCTCCACTGAGACCCATCATCAAGGATGTGAATGGTGGTTTCTGTGATATTTACCCTTGTCCACTTTGAACTAGGCTAAGACAAGCAACTCTTTCTATATAGGTCACTAACTATACAGTCATCAAATTATGTTGTCATTACCAACCTAGGGTGCATTTGACCCAATAATGTGGCAGAGTAAAGCACCGTATCTCATTAGCAATTCCTTGAACCATCTAATGTCCCTGGTTGATTCAATCTACATACATTGTTCTGTGTAGGGAAACCAATAATACTTTGCCATACAAAGCTAAATGTTGTCCTGTGTTAAAAATAACATATGTATTGACTAATCTCCTTCCTCCCCCAACAGCATAAGGTTTTGGTTGTAGCTATGGAGCTTTTCTCCTTGGATTGAAAATATTTCTGATATCTGAAGGACACATTAATTTTCAATGCAGCATTATACATGTTTTAAGTTCCAAAATCCTTCATTTGCAACATATATTTGCAATAAAGTGGAAAGAGTAATCATGATGTCAAACATCTGCCGAATACTGCTGTAATCCCAGACCCTTTTGTTGTGGTATATATATTTAATTTGCCGAGCTATTTGATATGAAGCTGTGACAAGTTATTCAGAGCCTCACCTAGCAGAAATAAATAATTTTCTGTTAACCATCACTCTGGTAGGAGAGGGAATGCAGAGAATATTTAATAGGGTTATATGGCAACTATTAATTAATGGAAGTTTGTTATTTACAATTCTACGATTATTTTGAGGGTGTAGAAAAATGGCATATAAAATAGAAGTGCATTGCGAACAGGCAACCTGCTACATATTAGCTGAATACATTTGGTTTATCTACTGCAAATGCTGCTAATTCCACTTGTACACATAGTGCTGATTAAATGGAACACTTTGCCACTTGGATTATATTGACACACACATACTGATTAAACTTCATTTTTAAGTAATTTACTTTGTGTATGCTTTTACTAATCAACCCTGTGTGTGTAATTGATTCAGCTGCAGATTTCAGTAATGGCTTCTTATGTTATACTAAATGAGCTGTATTATGCTGAAGAGCCAATTGTACCATATATTTAACAGACCCAGCTGTGAATATGGAGTTGGGTACTGCAACAGTGGTTTGTTTAGAAAGGAAAAATTGCCCTTTGTTTGCAGATTGGACTGCATACTTCAGTAATCAACCTGTGCATTTAGTGGCTGAAACTTGACATGCCTTCCAACCACGGGGCATTGTTTATGCTGCATATTTTATCTCACTGAGCTGTACTATATTCTGTTTACCTGGGTACATGCTATATTTTCAGAAGCTGTAATAGAGAACTGTTAACCTACCATGTCTGAAGATTATAAGAAAGTTACCTGATTTCTAAAGGTTTTTCTCAAAACACTGGTATCCTATCAAACAGGGTGGCAATTGGATTAGGAAACCTGTTCCAGGGTTTCCATCTAATTAATGGTTAATTGGAAATTGTGTAGTTTTTATTCACAAAAATCACAGATGGATTTAAAGAAAGCAAAATCTGCAATAGGCAAACCTCAACCAGTGTTGAAAATCTCTTTGGATTAGTGTCCAAAAGTGCACGTACTTGCATAAGTCAGCTGAAATGAACAACGCTGTTCTTGGGAGCCCCTGGAAGTTCCCTGCACTCCCCCCTTCCATGGCTTTTGTTTTGGGGGACAGAGGGAGGCCCATTTTTTGCTCTTTCACACTTGATGATGATGGCAGCATCTCTCCACAGATGAGCTGTCTTTTGGAGAGGAGGGTTAAATCTGAGTGGCCCTGCCTTTAGTGCCCGATGGCCTCTCATTTAAAGCTGCTTGTTTTCTCCAGCTGCCTACCCCCAGAGACCAATGTATGTCATGTAACGTTAGCTGATTTTAATGTATAATCGTGGGGTCCAGCAGCAAGGTTTTCAGACGGAAGGAAGATTGCTGAAAGTCACAGCTCTTGGAGGATTGCAATATAAAGTGAAAGCAGGGTCTATTGAAGAAGGGGTGGGACTGTGTAGTGGGGAGGGATCCTTAAATGTTTTCAAAAATCATCATAAGCCATTAGAGGGTGAACATTGGTGGTACATTTTATCTTAGCCAATCCCATTCATTCACCCCTAGCCAAGGTCATGGGTCCTGGAGCTAGAAGTGCACAGGTGCTACTGCACCCCCGCCCTGAAGTGGTTTCCATTATATACAGGGCTTGCAGTTTGGTTCAATGGCTCTCAGCACCCCCACTGTACGAATTGTTCCAGCCCCCCTGCCCCAGGTGCTTTCAGTCAATACAAAATCAACTCGTGTCTCATGTAGGTAGCCTCTAGACAGGGGCCTGTGCAGGGCTTTAAATGTGACTACTTTTTGAGGGGCACTTTAAACACCATCCCACCACCCTCCACCCCATTGTCCCAGCTCCCTTCTGTGCACCCCAGGCAGGCTCCAAACACTCCCTGGAGACCGCAGGCGAATAAGGGACGAGACTTCACAGACTCCAATGTCCCTCTGGCAGGGCTGTGCTGCCAGCTTGGCTTCCCTGCTCCAGGCGACATCTAGTGGGGCTTAGCCAGAGCGCTAGCTGCAGTGCCTTTCTCAGGCACATCCCTTCACCCACACGCGGCCCGACTCCCATCCTGGCAGAAATGTGGGCGGACAGGCCCCAAGCAAGAAATCCTGAGTCAGGGCAGAAGCTGGGGGTTGTGGCAGAGATGCCTAGTGGAGGGCCCATATCCCTTCGTTCCCCTCCCTTGTGCATGCCCCTGCCTCCAGAGGCAGTAACACTCTTAATTTAAAGAAACAACTTTTTGTAAGTTAATTGTTTTTATCCAAGTGTCCAATTTTATTAAATTAGGTATGTAAATGTTGGGCCAATTTACTATAAAAGTAAATGAGTTCAATATGTAGTTACTGGTCAAATAATTACACTTCAACCACTTTACACAACATGTATGTTCAGTAAAGTATGACAGTCAACAGAGTGCATATAAATTCAGCTGCTTACCCTGCAAAAAATCACATTTCTTTCAGATTTTTTTAACTTACATTTGGTACATATAACACTCAAAATTCATTTTTCTATTCAGAAAAAAAAAATCTTTTCTGTAAACTTGGTGTATTTGACAGCATTTGGTTTGGGTATAGTCAGTTTCAATCTTCCCTTTGTCATTTAGACCCTCATTCTGCAATTGCAATCCATGGGCAGATGCTTGTGTCCACATGAATTCCTATTTACTTCATTGGGGCTCCATGTGGATGCAGCTGGTTGTCCACAGACAATAAACAGCAGGATCTAAGACAGTTTATTAATCAGGGTCTTGTTGTTTTTGTGACTCTCTTACATGAAACAGACATGAGAGGAGATGCAAAAAACACATTAAAAATAGAAAAATGTGATTGTGAAAGCTGAATAATTGACAGTGGAAATCAGTTGCAGGTGTAGTATACACTAATTAATTTTTTGAAACTAGTAAGATTTCAAGTTGATAGCTCTTTAGGCAGGCTGAATAAATTAAACGTCATGTAGCTATTATATGCCTAGCTTCATAAATCAATTGTGTGCCTACATTTATGGATACAAATTGCTCTGTTTTCATGTACAGTTGTGGTAGTTGCGCATGCATCTGAGGCACTCTTTTCTTGAATCTAAAGTGATTTATAATTTGGCTTTGTATGTACAGTAGAATCTTGTTTATTCAGCCTCTTTGGATGACACTAAGTACCATTATATATTTGGATAACTGTGGTAAATAGAACTAGGAGACACAGCGACAATTCATTTGAAAGCAAAGTTCAGATAGAGGGAATTCATATATTCAGGATTCTGCTAATGTGTGTATTAGTGTCTCGTCAATGGGTACTGTCAAGGAAAAAGTATTTAGCAAAGTTTGTAGTTTGATCATTCGAAGTATGGAAAAATTCCAGAACAAACAAAGTATGTGTCAAGGCTAACTTATAGCTAGGGCGCTTCTGAGAACAGAGAGCCACAAGAGAACGTCTGTCTGAACAGCAAAAGTTAGAAGCAAGGATTAATTAGTATTTTTTTAAGAAGTTAAACAAGGTGGAGAACAGCCAAAAGGCTGAAGGGATAACTGACACAAGCCACTGAGAGCTACTTATTAATCAGTACTCCCTAGCGAAGAAAATGAAGTAAAATGATCAATGGACCCCATAGCTTTTTTATGGAAATTACGTTCCTGCAAAGTTACATTTAAACTAGAGATGTCCCCTAAGCAAAACCTTGGACCCAAACTCACATGAATTGAACCAGAAGCTTGGTTCTATTTCTGAAGCTGTAGGTATGTCTACTCTGCAGGCTCCGTGGCGACCGATGCAGCAGGATCCCACTTAATCACAGATGGCCGCTCTGGTCAACGCCAGTAATTCACCTCCCCGACAGAAGTAAGGCTGCATTGATGGGAGGGCGTCTCCCATTGATGCAGAGCCATGAAGACACTGCGTTACAGCTTGTGTATCTCCCGTTGACTGCCAACAGCAGTGTAGACCAAGTCTCCTCAGTTTCAAGTCAGCTGAACCAGGTTTCTGAATTGGTAGTATGTGTTCAGAGCAATAGAGTGTAGTGTCACATCAAGTCAACACAACTTTTTTTAAGCTAATCATTCCAGGCTCTATTTCCATGTAAGCTTATGCAATAGGGGCTGCATGCACCTAGGCAGGAATGGGTTTGCAGCATGCTTTGACTTGTTCCTTTCTATCAACAAACTGCTTCCTAAGCAGTCGCTAAAGAAATGTCTTGGGCAATAAGGAAAGGAAGAGTTAATGTAAACCAAATTTTTTGTTAAGGGGGGGGGACAGAGGGGAACTAAAAAAGTACATACATCACCATGGTAATGCAATGAGAAGTTTTGTAACAAATCATTAGTCATTAAACTAATGTTAACTGGATTTTGTAGGAAAGTGTTTGCAGCGTTGTAGTAGCCGTGTTGGTCCCAGGGTACAAGAGAGACAAGGTGAGTGATGCAATATCTTTTACTGGCCCTTCTTTTGGTGGAAGGGAAAACCTTTGAGCTTCACTTTGCTTTTCTTCTGGTTCAGATGAATCAACAGCATTTCTTAAAGGCCATAAATGTTCACATGGAGCAAAACTTAGTTTGTGCGTCCTGGTAAAAATTATTATGCTTTGGAGAGTTTTTGATAAGGAAAAGTCCCAATTCTCAACACATGCTCATTAGGAATTTTACTTGGATTTCAGCATCTCATTACAGTATATCAAATAACTTTAGCTAATGTCCTACCACACCAAAATAAGACTTGAACTCTATTAAAATTCAGCAGCAGCATGAAGGTGATCAATTGATTTATAAGGAAAAGGAGGCAAGTTTTCCAAGATAAAGAAAATTGCATGGTTGAACTTTTTCTCCTGAGATACGTCTGTTCTGCACCCATTCAACCCTTCTCCTAGCTCTCCTTACCAATGAAGTGGTGATAAATTACAGATTGTGAGACGGAACAACTTCTACTGGGAAATAACTATCATTCTCAGTCCTAGGGATAGTTGGCAGCTAAATTTAAGCCATTATAATTGCCAATTAACTAATCTAAATTATGGAAGCTTGGAGGGTTGTATAACAGGCATCTCTGGGCAAGGAGGCTTAGTCACTGTGCTCCTTGGATTGTTGGTTTACCATCAAGGCTCTCTGATGGTTTTTAACCAATTGCATTACTCAAAGACCTTCCCTCACTGACAGAGCTTTCTCCCTGCTGGACATTGGGCTGCTACTCACATCCCAGGCATTTTTTTTTCTTAATAAGGACAATTGTGGATCCTTTTTCAAGTAGTGCTCCAATTCCAGGAAAAGTTACTCACCCGGGGCAGAGGCTGTAGTCCTTCAAGATGTTTTTCCCTATGCGCATCATTGGTGCTCCACTACCCACCCTCCTTCCCCTCTGCTTTGGGGTTTTCTTGGTGGGATTTCACAGTAGAAAACTCAGCTTGCTTTGCCCATGCAGCCCTTTGGTGCGGGGCATGAGGATGTGTAGGCTGCAGGCATGAGCTGAACATGCACTGCTAACGGAAGTCTCTGATTGAAGATGCATGGGACACGTGCACCTGAAGGGGAGCAGCCATAGGAGCACACATCTTGAAGAACTACAGTTATTGTGTGGGATGAGTGACCTTTTTTCCTCTGGTTCCGCTGAGGAAAGGATGAGAAATAACTGGCTTAATCAGCAGAAAAGGAGATTTAAGTTAGATATCAGGAAAAACTTTTTAACCACGGATGATTGAGCATGGGGACAGTTCACCAAGGATGTTCTGGAATCCCTATCACTGGACTTCTTTTAAAACCAGGTTAGACAACCACTTGTCAGGGATGAGCTTGGTTTACATGGTCCTGCCAAGGAGACTGGACTAGATACTTCTTGATGTCCGTTCCAGCCATACATTTCTATTATATGATGTTGTAGTCATAGGTGGTGATGTCGATGTGGTGGAAATAATTGCATGTTCTGCAAAATAATTCAGTATTATAGCCTGCCTTTTAGATAAACATTTCTGTGTCCTACTCGCAAATACTATGGCATCTGAGAGCAATAATAATAGCTAGTTCTTAAACAGAATTATTCATCAGTGTGCACAGCCAGCAGACTGTCCATTGGTGTGCATATGCAAAGTATGTTTTTGAAACCTTTATAATTTTGAGCAATCAAAGTTAATACTCATCAGAGCATCAAATGGCCTGTCTAACTATGCCCTCCCAAATGTTAGGTTTCTACCACACAAACGCTAATTATTTTTTTAAAATGCAAAAAGTGTGTAAGTGTATTTCTCCCTTCCCCTCATTATCTTAATTCTCAAAAATGGCTGGACCACTGCTACTTAACTTGCAAAGAAAATTTTCTTCTTGAGCTTGAGAACAAAGGTGCCAAATGTCAGCCTGGTATGTAAAAGATTAACAAAAGTTACAGACAACTAAAAATGACCCTTTGCAATGGAAATGTTTACACAGTTTTCATTATAGGCATCAGACTTAGGGCAAGAGAAAAACAAATTACAGCTCGTGAGCCAAATTAAACTCTAGTACAAATGTACGCAGGCCTGTCAGTGGGAGTTGTCTGCTTACACCGGGGTTGAATTTGATTCATTGGTCTTTATTTCCTTGAAGTAACAATGCTCCTTTGCACATCTGAAGCAGTAAACTTTCTATCCTGTGACTCTCAGGATCAGCTAGAAAACTTTCAAAAATTGCTTTGCAGAGTAAATGTCACAGACTGTTCGTTGAATTATTTTAAAAATGAATTCACAGGCAGCAGTGACCTTTCCCTGTGTTCCATCTATTACTGCTTTTGATGCTCCCATTGGGTCTTTCACGTGGTGGCCTATAAAAAGAATTTACATTAAATGCTAGCAGCAGACACAACTAAAATTCAGTGGCAGTGCAGGGACCATGCTGCCACTTTGGGGGGAGGGGGGAACGAGGTAATCCAAGCAGATGAGAACCTGGAATCAGTGATTAACATACCCATTTTCTCCACAACTTCCTGCTGCAAAGCTGACGCATGTGAGCTTCTGTAGCTCCAGACGGCATGCATTATTAATAAATAGGTTTTCAGAAAACTAAACAGTAGCTTCCCTTGGATTTAATCTTGAGAGTTTACTGAGCACTTGTAGCGCTACTCCCTGTACGTTGGAATGGTGGGTGCTTGGCGCCTTCAGGATCAGGCCCGAATTCTGGAGGATGAAATGGCTGATCTCATTTTGTCCCGACTGTCCCAGCTGGAATGGCCTGACACCGGAGATGGAGAGAACTGTAGTGCCCCGATGGTATTCAGACACTGAAACGACAAACCAGTGTGCCCAAGCTCCTCTGGTGAACAGGGATCATCACACCCTAATCTCTACATGTGCTCCTGCAGGAACCCAAGTATTCAAATGAGAAACTAATATGCCCTCTTAATGGACCGTTTATGAACAGCTCTGCTCACTTAGAGGATAAACTTTCAGCCTGGCACAAAATGCAGCTGGCTGAGCATCAGCCTCAGTTTGTGGGACTTGGTGTCAGAGGTGGAGCTACCTCACCTGCCAGACAAGAGTCAGAGGGTCTGTAGAAACACGCCCAATGGCTATCGGAATGTTCACGCAAGCTGAGAAATCTAATGAGCTGAAGTCCATGGTATTTGCATCACCGTTACTGCAACATTCTTCTCACTGGCCTTGACAATGCAATCTTGGCCCAGTCTCCTCCATTCTGCAAAGATCATTTTCCTAGCCTGCTGCTTTAAACACATCATTCCTCAGTTTGTGTCCCTCCATTGGCTCCCCTTTCTCTACCACAGCAAACATAATCTTTGTGTCCTCATTTTCAAGGCCCATCTCCATCCTTCCTGTTGTCTCTCATTTAGCATTGAGAATTCCACCCTCACAAACTCTGCCAAATTCCAAAATGTATTTATAGAAAACCCTCCCTAACCAAGAGGAGTAGAAGAATCACGGAAGCTCTTGGAACCCCTCCTTGGATAGCTCCATGGACGCTATATTCAAAACACTTCTCCCTCCAAGTGGTGGCTGTCAGGCAATCTGCAAAACACCAGGAATCAAGGAAGTAAAGTCTAGCGTCAGAGGTGGAAAACAGTCTCCCCATACTTAACCCCAAGGACTTTTTACAGGTCCATGCTACTGCTTGAACAATGGCCGAAGTGGCAGCATTACACAGACACCCACCTTACGGCTTTATACTATTTGTACTTTTTGATTTTTGCTCAGTTTGGAAAATAATGAACCTGCACTGGTTGGTTTCACTTTTGTGGCAAATGGCCGGTTTCTCCCTAGTGGGTCTCACACTTTTGCCTCTCGTAGTGGGCCAGGGCGTCGCCGGTTATTCTGTCTTCCCAGGGAGGGGGGTAGGGACCCCAGCCCGCCCGCTCCTCCAGGTCCCAGACCAGGGGCCCTCTGAGTAGCAGCTATGTGCTGCTGGCACCTTACTCACAGCTGCAGGCTTTTCCCCTGGGCCAGTCTCCCCCCCCTGTCTTTCTGGTTTCTTGAGCCCAGCACCTTCTTCAGGACTCCACCTCTCTCCCACACACCGCTGTACTCCGTTCTGTTCTCCTCCACACACCACCGTACTCCGTTCTGTTCTCCTCCATTTCACACACTCCTCTGCTCACCACACACCTACTCCTTCAACTCCACACGGTCTCTCAAGAGTGGAGGCTTTTTATAGGCACCTGGGTGGGGCCTTAATTGGTGTCAGCTGACTCTAACTACCCTTTGGCTAGTCTATAGGGAATAAAGCCTGGAGCATTCTAGCACTTACATAATGCCCTTCTAGAACTTTCCCACTGTCCTCTGCCCTTGCTATACCACACTTTCCATTTACAGTCATTTTCATTTTCTGCTTCGCTTGCAGCAGCACAAAGAAGTTGTTTCAGTTTCCTCCCATTTTTGAAAAATAAAAATAAAATTATAAATGGCATGAAAATTTCTCTGTAGATGAAGATTTATTGAATTTTTTAAAGAAAAACCTAGAGTTTGTGGCTCTAAACTACTGGTGGCAATTGAAACAATTTTCTTTTTAAAACAATTTATTTTCACTCTGCCTTTCCATGGTCTTTCCATTCTGAATCTGACTCCTGGCACTTATGTGGGCAAAAAATCGTTCTAGGAAACACACCTGGCTCCAAATATAAACTTTGATTATCTTGTGGCACAATCCCCCACTGTCCTGGCTGAGAGAGATACGTATGATAATGTGTTTAAAAACAAAAATGCCTGGGTAAAAAGGGCGGGGTTTTTTCTCATTTTCACGAAAGTGAAAAAGCCAAATGAACTTGTTTCAGATTAAAAGCCAAACTTTTTCACCTAATTCCAATAAGAAGTATAAAGCTTCAGCAGAAACGTAGGTGGAGAATAACCTTCCTGTTACTTACATATGGTGTGTAGGCATAAACTGATATGTTAACACAATGCAAAGGCTAGATGCTCAGGGTAAGGGTGTGTTATTAATAAATGTAATTTATTCGGTTATTTGCTAATCAATATTTTGAATACAGATGGGCTGACCAAAGCAGTGTTCTGATTTGGATTCGATTTATGGGGGATGGGGAGGGGTACGGGTGAGAATTAAGGTTTGATACAAAATTAGGTCTAGACCAATGATTCCCAACTTGTGGCCCGTGGGCTCTTTCAAAGTGGCCTGCCGCTCCCCTCCCGCTGGCTGCAGAAGGGAGCTCCTGCCTAAGGACCCAGGTGAAGTGCATTGCCGCAAGTCTAAAATACTGGTGCAGGCCCCTTGGTGCAGCCAAGGGAACAAGAAATCAGCTCTCCTTTCCCCCTGGCTGTAGCAGGGAGCACGGCAAAGCGGTCCACCTCACTCCATAGGTGCTGGGGTCCCTGCTGGAGCCAGGGGAATGGGAGATCAATGAGAGGGCAGCCTCCTCACTGAATTCCTTCAGTCTGGCTGTAGTTGGGGGGAGGGAGGGACTGCTGGTGGAGCCAGGACCCACCATGTTTGAGGACACGCAGGACTCTCAAAATCAATGCCTACTGGTTTGGCTTGCACTTGACAGACCACCCACCATGACTTAGTTGCCAGGCCACGTGCTTCAGTGTGTAGTGACAGTCACTCCTCTACACTAGTGCTTTCTCTGTGAGTGTGCGACATACTGTGAGTGATCTGTGGGTGTAAAATAGTGAATGTAAAAATGATCACAGTAGTATCAAAATGTTTACTTTAAATATGTAGTGATTTGTAGTCCTTAATGGTGTATGTGACAGTATGTTTTTTTTATGAGTTGATAGACTGGTGGCCCTTGAGAGTTGTAAAAATGATATTTGTGGCCCTTGAGCCAAAAAGGTTGGGAACCACTGGACTAAAAGTTGTATTCAATGGTGCAGGACTTGTGAGACTTCCATCATCTTGAATGGTGGAAATCTTGCACATTCAGGAGCACTCATGCAATTTCTGTCATCAGGAGCAGGACTCACTTGAGAGTAACGTTTCAATAAGATTTTGGCCACAGTCTAATTGAAAAAAAGAAAATAGGCTCCTTCCAAGATTGGACCTGAAATGGAACCACAACTGTGGAAGCAATTTTAGATACAGAATTTAAGTTGAACCCTCCCATCCCCTGAAATATGAAGAGGCTTGGATTTGAAATTTTGATTTTGACCCCTCGCTAATTTTTTCCCCAGATGAATATAATGGAAGTTTGTTGTCTGGCTCACTGGCTGTAAGCACCCTCCAGGTAAGGGTCTATGAGATGCCTTCAGGCCAAGTGGGAAGGTATATGTTATCTCTAGCCCAAAGTGCTTCAATTATGAAAATATACCCTCTCATTATATTTGTGGTTATGTAGCAGTATTAAGGGGTCAAAGAAACTCCTCTCCTAGCTATTAAAGAATAAAGGTGAATTAGGGTTGTGACCATCACTTTCCCCAGAATATTGTTTAATTGAAGCTCAGGAAAGATTCTTACAATATTAGATAATTTATATACAAAGCATATATACAAAGCATAGTTCCATTTACGGTCATTAGACCACTTTTGAAGCACTTGCCTTTACTCACTAGACCCTGCTTTATAGAATGGGGTCACATGGACAATACCATGGGACAGAAGCACTTTTCAACTTTGTTTCAAGAGTGATGCACCTATAAACGTGGCGCTAAAGGGAGCAGATCGCTCAAAGGATTGTTAAAGGTATCTGGAGCCTTTAACATCCAGGTCATCAGTGGGAAAAAGTTGTTATAAGCTGATGATAAATCAGTGCCCTATGGAAAATGACTTACTGATCTGTCTTGGTGGAGGTGTCCACATCCCACTGAGCACCCTGAACAACTAGTGTTGTTGGTAAATCTCAGCATCTCTCAGTTGGAGAAGAGGCCCAGAATTAATGGAGTGAACCATCCCCTTATTCTTACAGGCATATCTAGCTGGTTACATGACTGAGGCTCATTAGTAGGGAACGTAGGGAAACACGTTGCTGTTGCCCATGCTGTATCTGACGTAGGGCTCATAAAGGACTTCAGTTTCCTGCAATCTCAGTATGGCACTGAATCCCTACTTTGACCTCAGCAGAGCAAACAGACCCCGAGTTAGTGTCCAACTCTCCCCATCAATGGGTTTGGCTTTACTGGTGACTCAAAAACAATAACGCAACATAGGCCTCAATTTACTCCCTGCGTTTGACCATTCTTAGGGTTTCCATCCAAAGCCTCCTTCAGATTAGCCTTCTAGTTCCTTCGGGTCCCAAAGAGAGACCACTCCTGCTTTTGTATCCTGGCTGAAGCTAACTGGACCCAGGAAAGCATGACTCAACATGATTTTTAATGGTGGGCTTTAGCCCCTGAACCTATGGTGACTCAGCAGTAGAAGTCTACATTCCTATGGTGCGGTTGGTTGGGTGAAATCTCACTGAAGCTGGTAGGCATAACTGCCATCTTTTATTTAGGACAATGTAAGTAACAGTCAATCTCAATTATGAAACAAGGTAGCTGAAACAATAGGTGCCACCATCCAAAACACAGGCACATGGTAAACATAGAGGCTGAACCCGGTATCCCAAGGGGTTTCTCAAGAGAGTGATACAGCAAGCACAGGGCCGCGGGCACTGATTGGAGCTGTGTGTGCCTGTATGTGTAAGAATAGCAGCAGCAATAGAGGCAGCAGCTATGGAGAATGAGCAAAGAAGTTCCAGAAACAGGCAGAGAAGAACTAATAGTATGGGGAGGGCAGGGGGAGGGGAAATGGAGCATTTGAAGAGAATGCTGGCTGAAAAAAAAACATGGAACTGCAAGGAATGAAACTCTCTCTTCTGTCTGATTCCTAAAGTGTTCAGAAAAAAGATGACTTTGTACATTTTTATAAATAAACAGGATTGCATCAAAGATACCCGACTCTCTCATCAATTTCTCCTCGTAACAGAAGCACCCTACTAGACCCCAAATTTTGGCTCACTGCTAAGATCAAAAAGGGGTAACATTATACAGGGTATTAGCCTACAAACAGAGATGCTGCAATTGAAATGAAAATGGAGCCATTCACCAGGATTTGTATTTGTTTAAAAAAGTAAATGACTGATATGGATACAAAAGAGAAACTCTGGAAAGACTGATGCTAATTATATGGGAAAGATTGAATATCTGAAGTGCCTGCTTCCTTTGTGACTGTACTCTCTTTAAACTAGCCTTTCCAAAAGGAATGTGAAAATTGCAGCTCAATCTGGAAACAGGGAGGAATATTGCTTGAGGTTAATCATGTAGACTTAGAGGAGAAAGAGAAAAAGCCAGACATGACATCATGATAAACTGAATGTAATAAGGGTTTCTGCTGGTATTAATATAAGACAGCAATGTCCAAGTTCAGCTGATAATTGGATCTGACAGCTGGTAAGGCTGGTCACGTTCTATACATTAATAATGTTAATCTGTTGATTTTTTTTTTTTTTTTTTGTTAAATGTAGTGCAGCTGTTTCTTTGTCACTTTTATTTTGCCTCTAATGGCCCCAATGACCACTCTCCTTTACAGGTAAAATGTTCAACCCTCTACGTGTCCTCTAATGATGGATTCAGATTATTTCGGTTGCTACAAACTCTGTTTTATTTCTTGTCTGTTGCATTTAGCCCACGGCTGTAAAACTCTAAACACCAGGATTGGTGTAATCAGGATTTTATTATATTAATGTATTTTAAAAGCAGGAAATCTATAAGATGGCTCAGTGCAGACGAAGCAAGGCAGCGAGAGTTCTGCACATGGGTGCACTCTCAGAAATGTACCTTTTCACTTCAAGGTTGTCCCCAGAATAATTCTAGCTCAGTCCCTGGGAGCTGGGGCTCGGCACATATTAAAAATCACCCTGGCAGGACTCTGAGACACTTGTGCATTTTGAGATGGTTAGTATTTTGTGCCCAACAGCAGGTGTATAATAGAAGAAATTCACCAAATAATCATGGCAAACTGAGGTTACACCACATTATTATTTACTATTTCAGCAGTGCCTTAGAAGCCCCCATACGCTAGGTGCTGCACAAACACACACTGAAAGACAACCCCTGCCCCCAAGAGCTTTCGATCTAAATAGGACAGGCAAAGGGTGGGAGGGGAAACAAGCACAGGATGGTGAAGTGACTTGCCCCAGGTCATACAGCTTGTCAGTGGCAGAGCAAGCATTAGCCCTTACATCTCCTGACTCCCATCCCCTGCCCTGTTTGCTAGCCCATGCTGGCTCAAGCTACAAAATTTAAATCCCCTGCATGTCCAGTTTAGGGGGAGGTGTAGGGCTGGGTGATTTGGCTTTGTACCTTTGGAGAAGGGGAGTGACCTGTAAAATACGGAGCTGGCATCTGTTTCTCAGATACCTCAAACGGGGGGGTTTTTGGACTCCGAGTTTTTGTTGTGGTTTATACGACTGCAGAAATGATGGGGATAGTTTTGCTTCCTGCTATGACCCTGCTCTCCATTGTGGGTGCGGGTCAGGTCTAGCTTTCCGAGAGTACAAAGAAAGGCAGCGTAAAGCCACCTTCGGTCTCCCCTGGCCTCAGCTGCACCTCCTGTGCTGTGTCTCCTGTGAACTGCAACCCAGAATCTGACCCGATACGTTTATGGACCAACTCCACTGTCATTTGCACTCATCCAACCCCCTTGATGTCAACGGGCTGGCTGGCCATAACTGAAGCCTATTATCTTCAACGACTTGCAGGAGGAAGGGCAAGGACCGAGGATGCCCACCCTGCCTTTCTTTCGTAGCTTTCCTTAAAGAAGTGTCAAAACGACAGCCTGTGTTTGTAGGAATGCCCCCTTCTATATAACGGCTCCGGCTCCAGGCTCAAAGTTGCTTTATAGAAATGGCAGGTACCTCCAGGAACTTTCACTCCAACTCCGTTGGGCTTGAGCAAAGGTGGTCATGTCAGTGAGTGTGAAATTGATCTTGTCACGGAGGCTGAAAAATCGTAACCTAGGTGGGTGGCTAGCTAATGCAAAACCCCTGCTTGAGACCCTTGGCTCATTCATCCTCATGAGGTACTGAAGTCTAGTTTATCATCTGGTAACTCAGGATGTTCGCTACATCAGTGGTTCTTAACCAGGGGTCTGCAACCCCCCGTGGGGCTGTGAGCAGGTTTCGGGGGGGCACCAAAATAAACCGGAGAGCAGGGCTGGCATTAGACTCACCGACACCCAGAGCAGAAGAGCCCCAGCCTGACCCATGCCACGCAGGTGGCTGAAGCCCACGCCCAGCCAGGATGAACATTGCCCATGACCTGCACGTGCACTTGTCGACGATACCCCCAGCTCTGGACAGATTGGTTGATCTGCAGCAGCCACGAGTGTCACAGCAAGTAAGTCTCACAAAAATAATAGCTTTTTATTTTTGTACCTTTTTTATGTTATTTGGGGGGGGGATTGTATATTTATCAGTTTAACACAGCTTTTAATCTAGTGGAGATGCAGAAAAACAGCTGTGGCACAAGTGTTGCAAGTTGGGGCTGGGGGTGGGTCTCACAGCGAGAGGTTGAGAACACATGCTGCACATCAGCGTTAACATCTGCACCCTGAGGATTTGGGTGACCGCCCCACGCTGCAGAACCGGGACTACCCAGCATTCAGTTGTATGGCTATCATTCCCACATAGCAAAGAGTGAATATCAAAACACAGCCTTGAGTCCAGACACGCTCCAAGACACACGAAGAGCCCCGTCCCGCAAACACTGCTCCGACAGGCCCACGCGCAATAGACACGACAGAATTCTAGGGCCAGTTAACAGGTTAATTTATGAAGCACCTGGGATGAATAGTGAGGAAGTGATACACCTAGCTCTCAGACTGGTGGCAGCCACAGGAGGTTTCCTTAGACCTCTGGGGAGAACTCATGTGGCTGCTATAATCTGGAGCATGATTTGCAAGTTCTCGGTTCGGGGGAGGATGTGAGCAAGGTCTGAGTGGCACTTTCCCTGCTCAGCCAGCAACATGGGGCACTTTATTTGTATGTGCATTGTATTTGCATGGGTACAATCAAGTACTCAGGATGATTGCATTGTATGTACATAACCACACTAGGTGCTGGGCATGATGGGAAATGGTCCGTATGGCTGGTATCGTGTTACAAATCACTTTTGTGCTACCTGCAGGGGAAATGAAATGATGTCCTTGATTGTATGAGCAAATGGCAGCAGACGTGTGTTTAGCCTGTTCTGATGAAAAATTCACTCCCATCCAAACAGAACTCAACAAGGGAGGTATACGGATGCTCAAGCCTTGTAAGAGGAATCAGGGAGTGCTGGGGAATCTCCTTCGGAGGCTGCACTAGTCCTGGCAGAGGGCTACGCTCAGGCCTGGATTGACTATCTCCTCCCACTGTTAAAAGGTAGAATTAATTATTCCTTATGGACTCTTTTTGTTTTGTTAAAAGCAGGGACATTGCTCCTGTGTCAGTAGAAGGTTTTCTCATGAGCTGAAATAGCTAAAGGAAGTGGGAAACCCTGACTGACAACCAGCAGAGAGGACCCAGCAGGGCCTGGACATGGCAGGTGACCATGGAGGAGGGGACTTGCAGATGGTAGAAACCCTCAGTGGTTGGATATCTACAGGTGCAGCAGAGGGGACCAGTCAAGCCTGTGCCTGGCTGGTGGTAGGAGCCAGCAGAGAGGACTGCCGGGGCCGCACAGCCGAGAGGTGGGCAGTGCAACTACGACAGTCAGTAGGGCAGGGGAAAGCAAGAAGGGAGAGGCGAAGGACATGCTCCACGTATTCTGAGGGGTGTGTGTGGGTGGGTGGTGTTCGGCTCACTGCGTTCATCAATTCTGCTTGCATTGTTTTCCCAAACCAGTGCTGTTACTTCCTTCATTTTATTAAAAGGTTTACTTTCTACACTCAGACTCTGTGCTTGCGAGAGGTGAAGTATTGCCCTTTGGGGCGCCCAGGGGATAGTATGTGATTTCCCAGGTGACGGGGTGGTGGCTCAAGCCGGTTTGGTGTTGTATCATTGACAGGCACCCCTAGATATAGAACCCGGCCCTTGCTGCGGCTGGCTCTGCCTGGCGGAAGGGTTACATTTGCACAAGTGGTGTCAGAGAGAGATGGGGCAGCCATATGTGTAAGGTTCCTTGTGTGCATAAGTGTTTCAAGGGATTGGATTCTCAGAGGGAGCTTTTTGAAGGCAGAAAGGCACCCAGCCCACACTGAAAGTTAATGGGAGTTGGGCACCTAGCTCCCATTTAGGCCTTTGACCATCTCACCTTCCTCATCCAGATGTGAATGTGTAACAGAGAATGTTGCATGAACCCTTCCTGTTTCTTGATCATTCTGCACACCCTTTATAGATGATAAACTGTAATTATTGCTGAGCAGCTGTGGCAATTGAATTATGTCGTCATAGGCCTTTCTCCCCCTTTTCTTTCCTTCCCAACTTTGTTTTAGCTGTTTTGCATGGGAAAAATTATTCTACCAGAGATCATACAAAAATATTTCCAAACTAGGACTGCTGGAGGAGAAAAGGAGAGAGAAGGATAGAGAGTTCAAACCAAAACACTAGATTTTTTAATACAAAGGGAAGAGGTGGCAGAGGCTAACGGAGTGAAATGAGCTGCAACAGAACCATGTTGGGAATTATTCAGCTATTCGCAGCATTTTTGTTTAAAAAAAAAAAGTAATTGGGAAATGATGTGAGTTTCAAAGAATATGTCACTTGAGTTGATGCCTTGCAAGGGGGGAGAGGGTAAGGAAAACAGTGAGAACTGCATAACACGTCACCCTCTGAGACATGCTCTGAAATAGTTCCCTGCTTTTTCAATTAGCACCCATGACATACTGTCATGTAGCGTTTTATATTGCCATGCAGAGTACCTTTCTCCTTAAGAGAAATTAAAATGATGGGAAAGCTGCTGTATCACATTCAATAATATCACACATTTTTCTGCTTCAGTGGTGGGGGAAAGAAAATACTCTGTTGAGATCCAATAGAGTGTATTAAGGAAATGTTTATAACTCAGCATTCCAGTTTCTTACCTGAAGGAATGATAATTACATCAGCCTAAGAAAACAATCCAGGCTTTCAGATAGGACTCCTGGATAGGCAAACAAGATGCAAAAGTAATTTATTCCTAGGTGGACATGTGGCATATGTCACAATTATAAAATATTTTGTTCTCTCTGGACTGCATGAATGCTACATTTGTTGACTTTTGAATGCAAATGTTTTTCTGTTACCATAAATTGAATATAGAAGATTGTCTTGTCTGTCAAAATATCATCACCAGAGACCATTTCTGCCTACCCCTGATCCTCCCTCCAGTTTTGTTATTTTTTTAATTTTACTTAAGCAGTACTCATGCTCCTCATAGCACCTCTCTATTTTCATCTCTTTTTCGTTCCCTCCATCACTTGGCCCAAGCCTCAGAGTTAACTGGCCTTTTTTTTTTTTTGGTATGTCTTGGATGCAGCCCCAAGGCGCCCGTGGTCTGCAGTGATGGCAAGCCAAGAACCAGGCCTCACTGTATAACTAGGCCTCCATGTGCAGTACAAGCAGGAAAAGCTTTGAAATATGTTATGAATGTTTGAAGAATGTGTTACTGACTACTGAAACTTCTGCAGTACTAATGTGAACAAGCTGCGCACACATCCTACTTCCTCATTCTGTGTTCTTTATTAAATGTAAAACCTTCTGGTATTGTTCAGTAATGCATACCATTAGATATATGTACCAGGTGGGCAATGTTGGCCAGTGTAAGTACTAACTCATGGAATTGCACGGCTGACTTCATGAGAGGAGGAGGAGATGGCTTTACAGCTGAAGCATCAGAAGGAGGGGCTGGGAAATCTAGCTTCTGATTTCAGTTAGATAGCATTTTTTCTTTGCAACTTTGCATGAGTCTGTCTCACTTCCCAGGCAATGATCTTTTTTTAAAAAGGAGTTAAAAGGGATAATATGTCCCTACCTCCCAAGGTTTTTAGGGTTAACCAGTTCATGTTTGTGACGTGCTTTGAGATACTCAGATGGAAGGGGCTATAGAAATACAAAATATAAAGTAGGCTCAGCTCCCTCCTCTTACATGGAAATGTTGAATTGTGCAAACTTCCCTTAATATATGTTGAGTGCCACTTGTGCATTCATCTCTATCACATTTCACAGAAAAACACTGACCATTTCCCTGAAAGAGCTTCCTTGCTCTTTTCTTTTCCTGCTATTGTCCTGAAAGCCTATGCTGATCTGGACTGCTCAGATCTTTCTCTCAGCTATTCATCGCTTTAGTGTCTGCTCTCTGACCTTTGCTGGGGTGTGTAACAAGGAAGACTGTGGTATCCCAGATACTACCCTCTGATGGTTACTGTTGGTAAATGTGGTATTTCCAACCCAGAAGGGTCAAAAATCATGAGTTAGAGCCTCCAAAAAATCATGAGATTGGTTTAAAAATCATGAGGTGTTTTTTTTTTTTTTTTAAACCTAACTTTGGAATTATTTTTATTTGTCTTTTCTTGAACCTTAAGGGGTTGTGTTTTCCAGCTTTTCAGCAGTCAGGCCATTTTTTTTTTAATACAATGAGAGCTGAGATTCTTGTGTAGTCACTTAATTCTACTAAGGGAAAAACATATTGCAAGACTTGCAATAAAAATCAAGACAGCTGGCAACACCATGTACTGTTAGCCGTAGCATCTGTTTGTCTAAACATTTTTAGTACCCATATCACCATGATATTTAGGCATCAATAACAGGCAGTTGTAAAGAGAACTCCTGGTAAGAACATTTGCAAGAGTCAGACAGAAAAGTATATAGATTCTTCTACATGCAAACAACATCCATGCTAATGGAGCTTTTATAGCATTGTTGCAAAATAACATATAGTAAACCTAGAGAAAAATCCTTCCCAGAAGAACTACTGCAGAAGAACTAACACACACTTAAAAACCTTCTCCCATATCCCAGATTTCAGCACAGCAAAGAGGGAGACCACAGCTAAAAATCTATTATTTAATTCAGGTACCACACTGAGATTTTGAAACCACCTTGGTTCTTGAGTGTGCATTAAACTTTTCCAGTCAATAAACTGTGGTCTTTAAATGTACCGATAGATTTGCTCACTGACACAGCCTGCTGGTCAAGATAAGCCAAATTAAAAGCTTATGCAAATGTAAAGCCATGGAAGGAGGCCATATTTTCAATACTGGTATTTAGGTAGCATACAGAGATTATTTACATCCTAGAAACATACTAAAAACAATGTCAAACAGCAGATTTAGCTGTTTGAAATTGGAGGTGTAATGCCAAACTGAAGCATGAGAGGAGCGCTTCCTTGTGACTGAAACCTATGGGTGGGGGGGACATGAAAGTTGATTGGAGGGAGGGGAAAAAAGGAAGTGAGACTTGAGCCCCTGTCATAAAGAAGGACCCATCCCCTCCCAACATCCTCACCAGCCCATCTCCTTTTTATTGGTTAAACTGTTGGACAAACAGAGAAGCCCAATCCAAAGGGGGTTAAGAGTAAGCCTAGGTTTGGAAGAGCTCTGCACACGTAAGAGACATGCCCAGGGAAGTTAAGGAGCCCCAGGAGAACTTACAGAACATACCTGTTTTAGTCTTAGTGCAGTAAAGTCTACACAGCTTCTCAAGGGTGGCTTTCAGTGCCTGCGTATTCCTCCTAGCCCGCCCTCCGTTCAGAAAGGAACCTAGTCACTGCAAATAGACCTTCGGCTCAGTCTCACTCCCATTAAAGTCAATGCAATTTGGCCTTTTGACTTCTGGGGGACCAGGATTGGGCCCCAGGACTCCTGAAGTCCTAATCATAATTATTTGGTCCTTAGTGTGTATAGAGTTCACTGAGAAATGGAACATTGGCTGTACTTGGGCTGGTCTTTCTAATCTAAATGATTAGTGGTGCTAATAACTAAAAATTCTTTTAGATGAGCCCTTCTTTAGATGAGAAGGTTTACCTGCTGTAGTAAAGAGACAATGGCTTTTGTTATTCCTCTGTGTAGCCTGCTACTGCTGCTCTCCACCCCAGAGGTGGCTGCATTTTGGTCATGCCATACGTTATACAAAGTCGCTTGAGTAATCTGAGATCCATTGGGATGAAAAGAGTAGAAATAAATGGTAAATATTTATAGTCCATGTGTAGGTTAACTCAGTTGTGGTATGACTAGTGTGGAATAAGAAGCTGTCCCTTAAAGATGTTCCTTGAAGGTACTGGTCAGCTTTTACTTTCCAAGTTGCTCAAATAGAGGTTGGGTCTTGTTATGTAATGGAACAGTAAGTTGTAGAAGCTTTCACAATGTAGTTTTTCCTGTTGAATAGCATTTATTACTTTCCTAAATGTGTTCTTTAAAAAAAAAAATTTCAGAGCATTACAAAGCCACTTGAGTAGCCTTTCTTTCTGGTACACTACACTTAGTTAGTTCTTCAAAGGTTATTCCTCAGTAAAACTCTTTCCTTTCTGGATTCATTTGACTGGCAGTGAACTTTATGGCTTGCCATAGCCAAGGTATAGCACATGGTATTTGATGTCATTGGAATAGTCAACAAAGTTTGAACTAGGCTAGCAATGGGTTACATCAAGTTTTAACTGCAGGGGAAAGAGCAAAAAAAAAAATCTTACAGGGATCAAACCATTTTGGCTGCCTCACTGCTATATCGTATGTGCTCTTGAGAACTGGCATCAATTTAAAGTGTTACTGTAATGATTCCCTCTAGCAGTATATCATAAATTGTGAACTTTTGGAAGAAATTACTCCCTTCATTTAAATATAGTTTTACAATAACAGAGTAGCGATAATATTTTACATTTTTACATAAAACATTCCATCCATGGAGCCCAAACGTTTAAAACATTCTGAATTTATCTCATCACCCTCCCAGCAAAGTAAATGAGTATTATCCCTATTTCACAGATGAGGGAAATGAGACAGAACTAAGTTGAGTGAGCTGCCAAAAGTCCCAGAGGGAATCAGTGGTTGAATAGGGACTAGAACTGAGCTCCTTTGGAGTCCTAGATCTGTGCCGTGCAACTGTCCTTCCTCTCCAAAGGTTAGCTTGCAATGTCAAAGCACATTACAGCACCGAGTCTCAATAAGTTTATTACCAAATGTAAACACTTAACATTCTGCAAATGTAACAGCACAACAGTGACTTTGCAGCTCCTTATATTTTGAAGTGAACTGATGGTTCCTGAACAGTGTTCTGACCTGGTGTCATCATTTCATCCTGTGCAAAGTGAGCGTGAAATGCTAATCTACTCAAATGGGCTTATTCTACATTCACTCTGTACAGGAATTAATGACTGCACGAAGTGCCAGGCCATGGAGTTGAAAATGTCCTGTGTGGTGGTGGTGGTGGTGGTAGTAAGGTGACAAAATAATGGCTCTGGGGATATAAGTCCTCCCTCGAGCCTCAGAACAAGCTTGGGCACAGGCTTTCGAGCTTGGGTCCCTGCCTCCAGGAAAATTGCAAATAGGTTGCAAGATTTTGGGAGGGTTTTTTTCTGTAACGTGGGGGTCATGGTATGGGAAAGGTGGAGGACCGCTGAGTTTGGAGATCAGGTGTAATGGCATTGGGTCTAAATGGAATTAGTTTACGTGGGGAGCCTAGGATGAGGCTTCCCTGGGAGGAGGGACGGAATCCCCAAAATCCCTAACATTTTGCTCTTTTTGCTAAAGCCAGTCCAATAAGGTTCCGAAATGAAAAAGCAAACACTCTTCTTTGTTGACAGGGCAGGATTCTAGTATGAAGAACCAGAGGGTAGAAGACCTGATATAGATTTAACTAGATAAGACAGCCTTGCACAGAGGCATACTTTTAAGCCTTGGAAAGGGAACAGGGTAGGCAACAAGAAAGTAAAGATCCTCACACTGCTTCAGTCGCTGCTTCTGTGCTGACCTGTCAGCCATGTGGCCCCTGACCTGATCTTAGGGAAGGCTGTTATGCAAGATTGAACTGTAGCTCACGTGCTAAGGCATGCTAAACTGCTTTAGGAGGTGATAATCAAAGCAATTCAAGCTGTAATGATGCAAGTAGGGGAAATAAAAGATGATAAAATTTTAAACAGCCTTTGCAATAAATATAAGACCTAACCAGTTAACATAAGGCCTAAGCAGCTGGCCTAAGGCTACACAGTTAGATTAAAGTGCTTGACCTAGGATTATAAAATTTGGCGATATGCATCTCGTGATAAAGAAATAAACCACCAAAGGGCAGTTTAAGCTTGAAATAATGGATTTCTAAGGGATTTTTGTAGCCAGTAAGTGAAATAGCGTTCAGAGATCAAAACGATTGTCAAATGTAATAGTGTAATTATAGTCCACTGGAATGACAAACACAGGGAAGGGGAGAAGACCTAAATCAGATATGGTGCTGTGTGTGAGGGATGTAAGGGAGAAAAGGGAAGGGCAAAGGATGTAAAGGAAAAGATTATCAGACCAACCCCTAGTTGGGATGCTCAGGGGATGTCAGAATGGTGGAAACCTCTCGTGGTGATCTCCACTTCCTTTTCTTCTATCTTTGCTATTACCAATCTCCACGAGGTTGTAAATATGTCAGTGTTGGGGGGTTGCTTTATCTTGTTTCAGCCGAAGGCTGTAAGTATGCACAATGCAGGGGATGTTTTGTTTTATGTATCTGGTTTTGCATAATTCTGCTGATTGTTGGATTTATTTTATTTATCTGTGTGATTCACAAATCTCATTCAGCCGTTAGCCTTGGTGGAAGCAGTTAATAAGTGTGCCGAATGTGACGGTGTCTTTTGGTGATGTACATACACACTTATTTCAATAAAGACTACTCAGCTGCCAGATGATAGGAATTTTTCTTCACTACTGTCCTCCAGGGTTTGAGACAGCAATCTAGAATAAAAGGCTTCATATAGTCTCTGAACCTTTCAGTCCCTATGGTGTATTGTTTCTATTTGAGGAGATCAGACCCATACCATACCTGAATTGGGAAGGTTGAAGGTGTGCTTTGGGCCCAGCAGGCAAAGATGGACCTGAGCTACAAAGTTTGGAATGGGACCTGAACTTCACCAAAGTTTGAGGATTTGAATCCAGAGCTTAGGTGTGTGCCCATCTTTCCTAGGAAACAAGCTATAAACAGATGACCCCTGCATCCCCTATGCTGGATGTGGACTCAGAGCGCTTCCGAGTCAGTAGCATCTACTATTTCTAGAGTGCTGCTAGAGTGGGAGGAGCCATGGGTGGTGCCTGACTTACATGGGCACGGGGGAAGACTGCACCATGGAAGATAGGTGTATGGTGCTTGGAGTCTAGTTCAGTGAGTTGTTGAGAGTGGAACAAATGCTCTTTTGTGCTCCGAAAGAAACACACTGCACAGGTAATGGTGAACCTGAGAGTAACAGAGAGGAATCTGGGGAGTACAGTTGTGCATTGTTCTGCAGTTAAATGGCTCTATTCACGGTCTCCATGGTGAAAGAGACTTGAAATAGCGAAAAAACTGGCTTTCAGCTTGGGTTCATATATTATCTCCTACAGTAGCTCTGCTTTCACAAAGCACGAAAAAAGAAATCAGTCCTGTAATTGCTTTATCATTCCCTTCTCCCCCTCCTCCACCTCTCTCTGAGGTAATCTTTCTGTCTAAAATCTTGCATCTTTTCCATATGATCCTGATTCAGTCAGATCCTGCCTTGTGTTATATCAGACAGCTCACCTTTCAGAGAGAGAGAGAGAGAGAGAGAGAGTCTAAAAAGATCTATAGAAAGGCAATGAAAAGAGTTAGAGGAGGTATCCAAGAACTACTGTATGATGTGATCTTGCAAACATGAGGAAACTTGACTGAGATATTTACAATTATGAAGGGACCCATTGTATCAAAAACAAAGTTGACGTTAAAGAAAATAATGCAGAACAAATCAAAGGAAAATCTACTCTGTCTATTGTAGGAAGGTGACGGACCTTCCACAGAGGCTGGGCCCCAGGAAGGGCCGCCGCCCCAAACACAGGCTGGCAGGAAGTTAAGAACCCAGCCTGCCCATCAACCCAGGGGACAGGCTGGGATAGGCCCAATCACCTGGCCAATCCCCTCTGCGGAGGGCGGGACTTTCCCCGGGGAGAAGTGGATAAAAGGCAGGGCCTGTCGCTCAGTCAGGGGCAGGCTGCCAGCGGGTGCAGACGTGCCTTCCTGCCAGCTGCCACGCCGGCCCGAGCCCTGCCAGGCCGAAGCCCTGCAGAGGGCTTTCCCTGAGCCAGAGAGACGCCTACGACCTTACCACCCGGGACCTGAGGACTGGGTAGGACCCCCAGACACCCGGGAGTGGGCCGAGGCCCCGGACCCCTTTGGGTGGGAGACACCCCCCGAGGCCAGCCTGGACTTAGACGAGCTGACGGATGCAGCGCCCTCAGAGTCGGGACCCGACCGGGACGAGCTCCCCAACGCCGAAACAACCCTGGAGGCATGTGACCTTGAGGAGCTGACCCTCGCCGAGGAACTCCCCGACCTGCCCCCCGTCAACGAGGAGGGCCTGCTAAGCCTGCCCCGACCCGTCTACCCACCTGACCCGAAGGAAGGAGGTACCCGGGACGGGAGGGGAGGAAGTAACCCAGGGGCAGCCTTGCTTGTGGCTGCGGCTAGAGGCTCGCCACAGTCGGCGTGTTGTGGTAGGACCCCGCCGGCACAGTGGCAACGCCTCTGCCACTGTTAGGGCCCTGGGCTGGGACGCAGTGGAGTCGGGTGGGCCTGCGTCTCCCTCCCCCTCCCCTTGTTCCCTAGTGAACCCGACGAACCCTCCTTCACCCCTGCCCGCCCTGCCAAGGGCCGGGGCTAGAGACTGCGTGCCTGCCCGCCCTGCCAAGGGCCGGGGCTAGAGACTGCGTGCTTGTGACTAATTCCCCGTTTGTTTCTGGAAGGTACCGGGACCTTCCACAGAGGCTGGGCCCCAGGAAGGGCCGCAGCGACCGCCGTAGCACAGCCGCCGGCTTACACTATATAGTACTCCAAATGGGTTAGGTGCATTTCAAGCAAATAAAAGACATTGTCCCTGCCTTTAATAGCTAACAATCTAAGGTTGGACAAAATGATGTACGTGCAAGTAGAAGATCTGAGGGTAATGGAAGGAGGACAAAGGTTATGGTTAGAGAGAACATATGGTTGCTTTGTTCTGCTCTGCATGCTTTTTAGTACTTCTTTTCACAGAGTATACTGTGAAACTCACATCTGCAGGAAGTTGTAGAGCACAAATACTGTGATTGGATGTTTAAAAAGGCTTGATAGTTCTTATGACTACTTAGGTCCCAACCCAGAGCTGTGATTCTGAAAAACTTCCTCTTCCCATGAATCTGGGAGAATCTGTTTGGTGATGGATTCTGCATTAGATCCAAATTTCATGGGCCCTTCTTATATGTAAACGCACACAAGAAATGGGACAATAATGAGAAAAAATTATTCATGAACACCCAATGGCTCCTTAGATTGTGTTTGCATTCCACCTTTTTTGCTTTTTGTGAGCAAAACTGTGTTTATAACCTTCTTGGTAGAATTTAAGCTCATAGCTGAAGTGAGTTTAATTGCACCATAAGATATATTTCATGACAAAGAAAAGTTGGTTTTGGGCAGATTCAGAAGGCGTACCTGAAAGAAGATCATACAAGTAACAAACAATACCATGTTTATGTCATGAGGCTCACCACCAGGCTGACGCCTCCTCCTGTTCTTTCTGGGGATTAGCTTGAGGCCGACACCCTGTCTGGCCTGCAACTTTTCTCCACCTCCGGAACCTCAGTGTCCTCTCTGTGACTCAGCCTTCTAGCTAGGTCACTTGAAGTTCCCCTTTCTGGAGGATGGGGTGTAATAGCTTCTCAACAGTTCTAGGCAGTCTTCTTGCTCAGGGCCACTCACCTGGGTGGCTGGTAGGGGAACCTGGGCCCACCCTCTTCTCGAGGTTCCAACTCAGGAACCCTCAGCTCAGCCATCTGGGCCTTCTCTCTCTGGCCTCACTGCTCTATCCTTGGGCCATTTCCTGCTGCTGGTTACCTTTTTCTTCCTGGGTCCATCAGTTCCCAAAAACATCTTCCCTCATCCCAGGGAGTGACTGCAGCCTGCAATCTCTACCCACTGCCCTTCTCCTGGGCTGGGAGTGCCTAACTTTTCCCAGCAGCCCCTTTTTCTTTCTGCTCCAGGGCTTTATTGGCCTCACCTATATCTGCACAAATGAGCCTCCTCAATTAACTGCCTAATGGGTAAATTGGCCAATCCAGCTTGCATTAGTCACCCCATCACAGTGTACATAAAGAAAATTTTGCCCTGATACCATTACACTAGTGCTAACTTCTAACGTAAATACACTGCACTGGTGCAAAACTAGCCTTACATTGATGCAGCTTAATTTTGGTAGATGTAGGAAGGTGCAGTGGCCTTCCTCAGAGCCTGGGCCTGAGGAAGGGCTGCAACAACTAGGCCGGACAGGAGCCCGGTGTTACAGTAGATTACAACTCTTACAAAAATCTGAGCAAGCCCTTAGATGATCAATCTCATACCTCAAATCTCTAGTGAAAATGAAAAAATTACTCAGAAGAATACACTCAGCAAATAGATCACATGTGATCAGTAGGTTGATATTTGTATTCACAAAAATTCACTAAATAGTTTTGCATACTGAACAAATTCATGAATCTTTGTCATTATTCCATCCCTCCCCCACCTAATTGGCAAACACGGAAAAAGACTAAATGCACTGGTTACATTGTTTGTTTTGAATTATTTGCCTGGCTCTAAGCTTTCTACAGGATAAGGTTGTTAAGAATAATCAAAACACATGCCTCTGAGAATCAAAAGAGAATTTCTTCCTCCCACCTTCCAGGTACTTACTGTATTATAGGTACGTGGTAGAGTTTTCCTGTTCTTCTGAGGCATCAGTTAATAGATACAACTGTTGGTGTCATTAATTTACTGTAGTATACAATATCTTCTATATCCTGAGAAAGGAATACTTATTTAATACTGTGAAAATGAAAATGAACTGAAAGTACATGAACAGAACAAATTAACGTTGCATTTGGCTCTCTGGTAAAGTTTGGCCCTGATTTCATACAGAGAGAATCATGCTGTTTGCTGACCACTGTTGTGAAGAAGGGTTATTTTAATTATTTTTAGTTCTCTCTGCTGTGCCTTATTGTTTGATTTTTCTATGTTATTCAATATTGAAATTGTACGTGTCAATGGCATATTGCTCTGTACTTCACATGAAATTAAGAAAATCTCATAACAAAATCTCCAAGTTTCAGCTGGGCTTGCGGTGGGTGGTGGTCTTCATGGCTTATCCAAATTCATCACGCAGTGTTGTCAAAGAGCTGCTGCTTTTCACTCTAGAAGGGGTTGAATTTTATTTGTGGGGTGTGTAAAGTGCTTGGAAATCTCAGGCACTTTATCATTGTAAAATATTGTCAGTGTAATAATTTACTAAGTTTGTTTCCTTTCTGACCTCTCAAACACTGCCCTCTACTTGGAGGATTTTCAGTGCCAGCCCAACTCAAAAGTAAGTAATTAGTGGCTGCCACCTACATAGAGGATAAGTCACAGGGAAGGAAAATAAGTGAGAGAAAACGAAGAGAAATATTAAATGTAGAGAGAGGCCAGGCATCAGCCCAAGCAGGAAGCAAAGAAGGAAAAAACCTCCACCTTGAGCTTGTAACTTATTATTTAAGTAACGTTGTCATTGGCACTGTAAGTCCATTGTGTGGCACATCTCCAGAGGCGGGACAGCAGCTGCAGGTAGATCAGTACTGGAAATGAACTTTGCAATGTTGAGCATTTTCAGTGGCTTCCTAATGGCAGGCATATTTTAACACACCAGGCACAACTGTAGAGATTAATTGCTCATGTCACTACATGCCTCCAGACTTTCCCCAAATCCCTTTTCCCAGCACCACCCAATGCCTGCTCTTCAGTTCTTAGTGGCAAGGCCTGTATTAGCAATGCTGAGTCAGCTACAAATGTGCCAGCACAATGTCTGAACCTGCTCCCTCTAAAAACTTTCAGTGACTTCAGCAGCAGTAATTGTAGGCCCATTATTGGCATTGAATGTTCAGTGTGTAATGCTGAAAATCTGGCTAGTCTAGTGCTAACATGGGGCTTTTGTAATCAATACATGGGGATTTAACACTATTCTCCAAAGCAACGTTGCCACGATTTTCCTTAGCTCCTTTCCTAATAGCATTGCTTGCTAATATGAAGCTAAAATGAAGATATCAGACTCAGGTAACGGGGTGCAGAGTTTTTTTACCTTCAAGCATCAGGTTCCAAACCCAGCTCAGGTCACTAATGAATGAAACTTGTAACCATCTGAAGGCTTTTTTTTTTCTTTGTGAAACTAGTTGACCATGTCAATCTGTTTCCTAGTAGATAGGGATCCACATCGCACTTAGCACTGATTGGATTTATACCCTTTTATAAAGAGGCCAAGGTCTGAGCGGTCATGAAGGCTGACTAATCTCTCTCTAGGATAGATGGGAATGTGGGAAGTCTACAATTCCATTAGAGTGGGAAGGAAGATCTAATAGATAGGGCACTGATTGGGACTTAGATAGGGTACTAGGAATTTAATTCCTGACTCAGCCAAGGACTTTCTATCCTCTACCTCAATTCCCTATCTACAACATGGGGATAATACTTGGCAACCTCACAGGATGTTCAGGATAAAATCCATGGATGAGCATGAGGTGCTCAGATAACTATAGTAATGAACAGGGCCCAAGCATAATTTTTGCAGGACCAATACAAACTTGTAACACGAGTCCCTTCCCGTGTTACAAATCTTTAAGATTTGCAAATCTCACAAGATCCGGACAACAGATGCATAGATACAGGGAAAAAGGTTTCTATAAATATCCTCAGGCATGATCTACAATTTAGCCTCAATTTTTTTCCTCATGGTAACAGGGGTTGCAGCCTGGGCCAGGCCCTGCAGGCCCTGGTAAAGTGTACTTTCCCAGCCCATGTGGGGGCCCTGGTAATGAAGGGCCATATAAATACCTTTATATTTATTTTATACCATAGTCCATACTCTATTTGTCCTGTGACTTTGCTTTCCAGCCCCTGTCATCAGCACTCATTTAACTGTAGTTGTTGTTGTTGTATTTTTAAATGAGAAATTAAAATCAAAGCAGAAAGAATGTTACCACATTGGTGCTTGCTACTTTCAGGTTGTTTGTGTAATTTTGAATGAAAGCATGTTTATGGTGCACATGGTATGAGACATCTTGTTCTAATATATCCCAATGGATCGTATGTACTGATGAAACACAGCTCCCTTCTGAATTTAGGGAAGACGTGTTATTAACATGGTTCTCCGTTCTGCACAATGTGTGTGGGAACTGAGAGGAAGACAGTTTCTTTGGGGGGGGAGAGTGGGAGGAGTCCGTTTTTAAAAGTAGAGAAAGCATTAGTTCCAGACAGTGGCACTGGAAATACAAGAGGTATATGTGTTTAAGTATGCATGCTCCTAAAATATCACTCTTTTTTTTGTTTTTAAAAAAAAAAAAAAAGTTAGAGTCCTGTGGCACCTTAAAGACTAACAAATTTATTTCGTCATAAGCTTTCATGGGCAGAAACCCACTTTGTCGGATGCATGCAAAGCGGGTTTCTGCCCACGAAAGCTTATGCCAGAATAAGTTTCTTAATCTTTAAGGTGCCACAGGACTCTTGCTGGTTTTCTAAAAACAGACTAACACAGCTACCCTTTATAGCTCCTTTATAACAAGGAACTCCTTGTTATAAATTATTTCACTCCATATTTTCCTTCACTGCACAATTTTTAGACCGTTGCTCAACGCGTAAGTGCTCTGTGCACTAAACATTGGCTGTAAATTAAATGATAAACAGAGCACATTTTAGATATCAGCAACAACTAAGATCACACAAGCACTTAACAGAAAAAAGAAAATATTTAGACTGTGTCGTAGCACCTGGAAATCTCTCTAACTGCAGCAACTGTGTGTCTGGTAGGAGGCCTGCTTTCTCTACATCATGAGGAAAGTTCTGCATATTTTTCTGTGGAAGGAGTTTTATTGCAATACTTCCACATGCCTGTAATTTAAATTCTTTAACCTAGACCACTCCAGCAAGCTGGAGTTAACTCAGAATAAAATATACTTTCCCATCAGCACTTCTGTTCACTGGCTCCAACTGGAAATACACTCCACCTTTTGATTGGTATAGAATTAGCTTGATATTTTACTCCCATCCAGTGGCTTTCAGTAGAATTACAGGTTTCTACCCACAATGGGCACAAATAGCAAAGTATCAGTAGAGTAGGGCCTGTCCAGGCTCCATTTCAGGTGGGCACAAAAACCCACTGTATTTGTCCACCATTCTCACTGGTGAAAAAAGTTCTTTAAGAAGGAGGTTTTCACTTGTCTTCAGTAATGGAGAGAGGCTCAGGTGAGAGGGCCTGATTTTCACATTGGAATAGGGAAATGTTTTTTTGTGCTTCCTTGAAATGGCCTTTCTAGGTACCCTTTGCTTTTTAACTTGCATGTGTTATTGGTAAATATAGATGGGTTTAAATGATTACTCTGATATACGGAAGTGTTCCATGATACCTCTTCAGAGCATGTAAACTGGAGTTAAGAAATTTGCCTGATGAAACCCACAACTAGGTGAAACTCACCTTGTTTCTGGTTATAACAGAGTATATTGTTTCATTATATACTGATTCACTGTGGCTCCGCATTTGAGCCATACTGTGGAGATGATCTGTTCTACTGTCTAACATATGCCACAGTATATACCGTATTTTTCGCTTTATAAGACGCACCTGATGATAAGACGCACCTAGGTTTTAGAGGTGGAAAATAGGAACCAAAAGGTGGGCTCTGGGCTGTCACTCACCCAGGGACTTTAGGTGACAGTGCAGGGGATAGCACAGGGTGACGGAGGGCCACTGTAACTCCTTTCCTTTCTCTCTTCCACAGCAGGAGCAGCAGAGCTCTGTAACAGCTGTAACTCTGTAACTGAGCGGGAGGAAGGGAGTAAGCTGATTGGTGGAGGCGGGGGAGCAGCAGCAGCAGTTCCTGCCAGCGCTCACAACCAATCAGCTGTACCTACCTACAGCAGTGCAGAGGAGAAGGAGAACTTCTCTCCTCCTCCCCCTCCCCTGCTATGGAGCGGACCGGCCAGCAGCTGTGTGGTAAGGATCACTCCTGCGATCCTGCAATAGTGCCGGCCAGCTTGATTTTCAGCACGTTCGCTTTATAAGACGCACTGACTTTTCCCGCGCTTTGGGTGGGAAAAAAGTGCGTCTTATAAAGCGAAAAATACGGTAATTCAGAGGAAAAAGCACTTTTAAGATGTCTCAAGTTGGACACCTAAAAATGGAGCCACATACAATCACAGATGACTTTTGGAAGTTTGGGCTGCTGCATATTCAATGTCAATACATGTTTTGTGGTATGTGTTCCTGGATATTAACTATATCCCTAATTACTTTAATCTATTATCCCAATGGTTGTAGAATCAAAATGTATTAATTACCACTCTGTGTATCACACAGGGATTAACTGTGGTTTACTGGTAAAATATCTCCCCTTGGTAATCGTTCCTCTCCCTCAATATCAGTTGTCAAAGTTTCTGCTTCAGCTAATTATTTTGTCTTCTGGCTTGAACCCCATAGGAAAGTGCCAAATAAGCCTTTTGGATGGGAGCACATCAGCATGGATTCTGCTCAACACATACAACAGCTGGGCCATGTATTCATTTTAATAACGAACCTGAAGGAATGAGCGTTCCATCTTCTTAAATCTGAGGAAAGATTAGCAAGGGACCTAGATTACGGTTAACCCTGCTGAACCAGATCCTCAGCTGGTACTGATCCATTGATTTCAATGGTGTTCTGCTGACTGACACCAGGTGAGTGGTCTGCCTCATTGTATTTAAACTGTTGGAGGCTTAAAGAGTCGTCTCTTCAAAATGTTGTTCCCAGCTTTACGAAGGCAGAGAGACAGCACTTCAGATTTTGAACAGCCTGAACTAAATCCAGATAGAAGCTGAGTTCCTGAGTTAAAACCTTGAGCATGACCCTTAGTGTCTGACTCAGTTTTTACATCTCCACAGTTGGGATAATGCTTCCTTCTCTCCCAGGCATGTTCTGAGTATTAGATAAAGCTCCGAAATGACTTAGGAGTCCAAGTCCCCCTGACTTCCAATGGACTTACGGTTTGTCTAGATGGAGAGTTATTTCATGGCAAGTTGGGGTATAAATGTACAGTAAGCTAGCCTGTTGCACACGAACTGTCTGTGTTGACCCCACTACCATGCCCTGAAAGTTCCCTAATGTGCTGTGACTTGAATGATGGTTTTTCTTTAGATAGAGCCATTGATATTTTAATAATTGTAAGGTTGGCTATTCACCTGGAGAAGATGGCAAAGTGGAAGAATGGGCTACTGGCCAAAATCTTCAAACGTAGTGCCATGGTGCCGCTAAGAACAGCCTTTTTATACAAAATGAACGTTATCGAACAGGATGAAACATTGGGATTGTGGTTGCATCATCCTCATTGAAGCTACATTTCACAGCTCTAATGTCTTCTAATAATGCTCAAATCTACCTCTTCAGCCCTGAGCTCAACCCTTCTGCCCAGGTTCACATCTCCTCATGCCTCTCCAACGTCTCCTCATGGATTAGGCTAAACGGGGGATAATGTAACTTTGAGTTTTCCTCCTAACCCCTCTCTCCTCCTGCTTTCTCCATCACTGCTGACAGCTCTGCTAGCCTCTTAGTCACGGAAACTTGCAGCTTCAATATATCCGTTTCCATCTTTCCTTGGACTCAGGCTCCTGCCAACCTTTTTTGGTTCTCCCTCTGTAACTTTTCTCAGGGTCCTGGCTTCACATGCAAGGTACCTGGAAGACCACAGAACCTTTGCTTGAGTCAGGTATCTCAGGGCTTCCTCCTGCGGACCCTGGAAACTCCAGGATGGGCATCCAGGGTCTGCAGCTCTGTGACAGCTTGCTATGCAGATTGTTTTGGGGTCAGGGATTCCAAGGATTCCTGATTCTTGAGCCAGCTGGCTCCCTGGGCACTCTCAGGGCACCTGCCTCCCCAGGCTGCAGCATGGGGAATCTGGAAGCCCTGAGATCCCCAGATCTTGGGCAGGCCACATGGTTCTGCTTCCCCAGACCCTCAGATTGGGAGCCCTGGAAGCTGTTGACTGAAATGGACAAGCTTGTCAGTTTTGCTGGATGTACCTGACAAGAAAGTGAATTTCAATCAGCAGCTGACCTCCAGGAAGCAGATTTCGTTTCAGAAACACCCTGCGTCAATGTTTCCAAAACTAAATTTTTGGTTCTCAAGAAATTTTTTAAAAATCTGGTGGTGTTTTGAGTCGTAACTAGACTAAATTTCAAAATATAAATTTTTTGTGAATTGGAAATCCTATATTTCAGCCAGCTCTATTTCTAAAGTCTGCTCCTCCTTTTCTTTCCCTAGTGCCAGTGCCTAGTCCAGGCCCTGCTTGGATTACTGTACCCTTTTGCTCCCCTTACTCTAGTCTAGCCACCATTCAACAGATAAAATACTTTTCTTTTGCTGATGCTTTAACCACTTCCCCAAGCCCTAAGTATTTTTGTTGGCTCCTTGTCTCTTCCTGCCTAAAGTTCAAACTCACCATCCTCAGTTCCAAGGCTCTGTCTCTTCCTACATCTTACCTCCCAGTTTGCTCCCACCCATGTTCTGCTCCACTTCCTCCTCTATCACCTTTGTACCTTTTCTCATGCTGCTGTCTAAGATGAAATGACAGCCTTCTTCCAAATCCCTCCGCAATTCCTCCTTCTTTCACCTTCCTTTCAGCAATCAACTTCCATTCCTGCACTCCCTATGCCTCCTTTTTTTTTGCCTTAGCTTGATCTAAATTTAAAAATATTAGGACATATTTGATTGGCTTGCCATATAATATGGCCTACATGACGTATTTCTTGGCATTAAGCCCCTCCCCTCCTTTCTCTATGTTTAGCTTACTGTTATCTGTGTAATTTTAACCTTAAGCCCTTCAGAGATGGGAACTTTTAAATCTCTGCAAATCACCATCAGGCTGTATGCCTGCTTAATAGCAACAAATATTATTTTTGCAGTAAAGTGGGGGGAAAAAGGGAGGGGGGAGAGAGGAGGTTCTCCCAACAGTGCACAGCACAGAAACCAAGGCAAAGTGCTATGCAACTTGAAAGCAAGGTGGTAAAAGGAATTAGATGCACTGATTAATATTCTGCTGGAAAGGTTCCCATGATAAACAGACATGTCAATTAGCTCAGTAGGATACTGCTTTGTCAGGTCTTTTTGTGGTTAAATGTGCAAAACTGACAGAGCTCAAAGCTCTCAGACTGTTCTGGCCAATGCCCAGTCTGAATATGCAAACAGAATAACTGATATAATAGAAAGGAAGGCACTTTCATGTTGGAAATGTCTCTCTTCCCTTCTTTCAGAGTGAATTGAGTATCTATTGATTTATAGTTTCCAACAGATGTGGAGCGCTGCAGTAGTTCCTCCTGGCTTTGAAAAGCCACATTTTTTTTTAGAGAGTTTGCTTTCGTTAAGTAGTTATTTGCTTTCTGATTTGATTCGGTCTGCGCTGTGTACTTTTGGGTATTGATTGCACCAGGAGACCAACTGTGATTTTGGATCTTACAGAGCTGTCAACGTCCTGGCTTGTACTGGGAGACAGTGTCTTTTCCCTAAAAGCATGGCTTTGCCTAGGAATGGGAAGAAAAGCACATGTTCCACTCAGCAAAGTGGTGAGTGTCATTGCTAAAGTGGAGGCACAGCCATGCAGACAAGACAAATTAAACTGTTTCTTTTGTGCATATTGTGACAGTCAGGCCAGATGGCTATGCAAGGGTGCTCCTATTTGGAAAACCGGGGGGTATGTGGGTGGGCGCAAGCTCACCCACCGCTAAAGATTCCTCTCCCAGCCTAGGGGAGGAACCACTGGACCCGGGTCCAACAGATCACGGGGGACAACAAATGAGAAAAACAGGAAAGGGCGTGAAGGTCACAGGGTCAAATGTAGGAGACCAGAAGGGGACACCAAGCAGAGAACCCCGGACAGCGCCCACTGCTCCTTGAAGGTGTCGAGGGAGCCAGCGGACGCCGCCTAGAGGAACTCTGCCCAGAGATGTGAGTTGACAAGGGAGCGGAAATAGGCCCCACAGTCGCAGGGAGCACCCTCTGCCAACCTCCTCTCCCTGGTCCTGTAGATGGTTAGTTTGGCCAGGGCTAGGAGGAGGTGTCTTCGTGGGGCCATGGATGGGGTGTGAGTGGATGAACAGGTGCGGGGAGAAGTGCAGCCAGAACCTCAACAAGAGGTTCTGGAGGAGCTGGAAGAGGGGCTGCAACCTGGCGCACTCCAGGTACACGTGCGCCAGGGTCTCCCTCACGCCGCACTATGGGCAGGTGTCAGGGTGGGAGGTGAACCGCGCCAAGTACACGCCCGTGCTCACGGCTCCGTGAAGGAGCCGCCAACTGATGTCCCTGGCGGGCCGTGTGGTCAAGGTGGAATGCAGACTGGCCCACCGGGGATCCTCGCCCTCCGAGGGTGGTAAGAGGTCCCGCCACTTGGTGTCCGGGCGGGACGCGAGGGTGAGGAAGTGAAAGGTGTGGAGCACGAGCGCGTACAGATGTTTCCTAGGCGCGGTCTGGAAGAGGGCTGGCTGCAGATCGAGCAGCCAGCTTGGGGCATGAGGATGGGAGAGCCCGAGGGGGTTCGCGGAGCCAAGGCCCGATGTTAAGCACCGAAGGGCCTGGGCTGAGGGGGAGGCGGGGAGCACCCTCCTGCTCGAGGTACGTCAAAGCAGTAGGGGGCAAGGCTGCCCTCACCTCCTGGAGTACGTGTCGGGTGGTTCGAGGGGTGGAGAGCCCCATACGCCGAGCTAGCACATGGGGGTCCACCCAGGCCCCCCGGGCGTAGTCCAGGAGGTCTCCGACCCTGGTGACTCCTGCCAGGACCAACCTTCGTCACACTGAGGGGGCCTCCGCCACCTGCACACGCAGCTGGGGATTGTGTAGCAGGGGCTCCGCGAGGAGATCCTCCCCCTTGGTGACCACAATGGGCCTGGAGGCCACTATGAGCCTCCAGGTCCGGAGGAGGTCCTGGTAGAAGACCGGCAGCTCGGAGAGGTCTCGCGGAAGACCTCTCGGGTGGAGAAAAAAGAGCTGCCGGTCGTATCGGAGCCCTCGGAGGCAGCGGAGGAAGACGCGCGCCAGGTGGCTCCACGCCGGACTACCTGCACCATAGAGGAGTCTCTGCAGGGCCTGGAGGCGGAAGGTGTGGACCTGGCTGCGGATGCAGCACAGACCCTGCCCGCCCTCCTCCAGGGGGAGACTCAGAATCCCTGCAGAGACCCAGTGCAGTCCTGGCTAAAAGAACTCCAGAACTGTCTTCTGGAGATGGGCCAGGAAACTCGGGGTCGGGACCAGAGTGTTGAGCCGGTGCCAGAGCATGGACAGGATGAGCTGGTTGATCACCAGTGCCCTCCCCCGGAGGGAGAGGCACCGGAGCAGTCCTGTCCATCTCCGCAGCCGCTCAGACACCCTGCCCTCCAAATCCTGCCAGTTCTCTGCCGGGGAGGGATGGGTGGCGGAGAAGTAAACGCCCAGATAGAGCAGCGGACCCGCGCTCCACCGGATGGCTTGAAGCGCGGGTGGGAGGGAGCT
>ML675603.1:97036252-97133613 GCA_007922155.1 Mesoclemmys tuberculata | reverse complement strand
GTTTATTTTAATGTAGTGTATAGAAGATTAGTAAGTTGGTTTTAATGTAGTTTAAGTTTGTACTGTGGTTTAATTATGTAATGTTAATTACATGTTTTTGCATAAATAAACAATAGTACGAGCACCCAGCCCTCCAAGGTGGAGGGTCAGGCAGAGGGGCAGGGGGCAAGAGGACAGGAGTCAGGGTGTCGGGAAGCGGAGGTGGAGTAGCAAGGGAAGGAGAGGCCTCCCCCCAGGGCATGCCCCCTCCGATGCCCGACACTGCCGGCCCTGGCTCCCTCCCCTCCGCAGGCCCCGCTGGACTGCTCCGGGCGTCAGTGGGGCCATTCAGCTCGCCTGGGCGAGCCGGGGGGGGGGTGCCCCCGGTGCCCGAGCGCAGGTGACAACTGCCGACGGAGGGGGGGCGGCCACAGGGACTGGACAGCTGCTGGGGGCGCCGCCAATGATCTGGCTGGCGCCCTCCTGGGTCCCAGGGGTCCCGGGCCTCCCTCCTTGCCGGGCCAGAGGGCAGTCCCTCCGAACATGCCCCGCTGTCCGGCAGAGGTAGCACCTGGTCTCCCCCGTGGTATAATGGACCCGGTACTGGGCCCCTTGATGGGGCACCAGGAACGATCCCTCGAGCGCCTCCCCGCCATGCACCACCCCTGGCTGCAGCTGCAGCTGCACCTGCCGGTGGAATGAGATGATGTGGCAGAGGGCAGGGTCCTTGCAGCCGAGGGGAAGCGGGCTAAAGGGTGGAGAGGGGCTTCCCCGGAGAGGCAGAAGGGTGGCATGGGGGAGGAAGGGCGGAACGGAGGACAAGACCACCCGTATGCCCAGGTCCTCCAGGGGCTCCACGGGGACGTGGACGCCCCCCACCGCCAGGCCCGTCTCCACCGCCTCTTGGGCAGCAGCCTCTGACCCCAGGAAAAAGACCACCTTGCTGTACATACGGGAGGCTGCCACCACGGCCGTGGGCCCCACCACCCGGGCCATCGCCCTCACATAGGTTTCCACGTGGGGCGAGGCAGGCACCAGACCCCATGCCTCCTGGTAAGGGTGGGGAAGGGGCCCCGGCCACCTGGGATGGTGCTGGAGGTGGTGGTCAGGGCAGGTGTCTTGGCAGCAGCAGGCGGGGGGCCTGCAGCCACCTGGGCGTACGCCCTGGGGGTGCTGCCGCCCCCAGAGCTGGTGGAAGGGACAACGGGAGAGGAGGAGGGGCCCTAGCCACGGGAGGCGTCACCTTCCAGGCAGGGCCTTTGCCCTTCTTTTTACCCCCTGGTTTTTTCTGCCGACCGAGGGAGCGCCCCCCGGATTAGGGGGGGCGGGAGCCGTGGCAGCAGCAGAGTCCCTAGTGTCCCCACCAGAGTCGTCCTCTGCTGGCACCTGGGGAATGACTCCCGGCGGCTCAGCGAGGGCAGCAGGGCCAGTTGTTGCAGGCAGGGACGGGGATTTGGGGTGGGAGGGAGGGGCGGGAGTGTCTATGTGGAGGGTCCCGGTCCCAGGCACACCCGCCATCCTGGGAAGGAGTGGGGATGGTTCGATGGGGGGGGGGTGGTAAAGGAAAGGGAGGGAGAGTACGGGGGGAGGGGAGTGGAAAGGGGGGGAGGGGATGGGGTAGGAAGGGGAAGGTGGGGGGCTGGAAGCAGGGGAGGAGGGCACCAGCAGAGGGGAAAAGACAGGGGGTCAAGCCAGGCAGGGGCGCAGGGGCCATGCACTCACCAGCCCAAGATGGAATGTCAGCAGCTCCTCTGGCTGCACGGGGGGGGGCGGGGTGAAATGAACTCAGGAAGGGGGATGCAGTGTGTGAAGGGGGGGGGGTGAATGAAACCAGGGGGAGTCAATTAAGGGGGGGGAGGGCCATTGGTGCTGCCGGAGCACACAGGCCAAAGCAGGGGGGAGCTACAGCAGTGGGGGAGGAGAAGGGGAGGGTCAGGGTCCCCCAAACGTGGGGGCCAGGGCAGGGGGCAGCAGCAGGGGAGGGGCGGGGGAAAAGAAGGGGCAGGGGTGCCCCCAAACACAGGGGGCAGAGCAAGGGGCAGCAGCAACAGGGGAAGGGGGCTCATAGCAGCAGAAGGGGGAAGAGGCAGCCAGCCAAAGTAAAGGGAACGGGAAGGGGCCTTTGGGCAGCTGGTGCTGGCCCTGGAAGCAGCAGCAGGGGGAGGGTGGAGATAGTAGCTGGGGGGTGGTGGTGGTGGAAGAGATGGAAAGGCCACACACTCACCTCCTCCCTCCCAGCTGGCAGGGAGGCTCCCCAGCAGAGCCCTGAAGCACCAGCAGCAGGGTCCCCCAAAGAAGCAGCTGCAAAAAGAGAGAGAGAAAAAAGGGGGGGTTAGGGCCAGACCAGGGGGCTATGCAAGGGGACTCGAAGGCATAGATCTTAGCCCCAGGCTCAGCAAAGCCTTATTCCCTGGATGATCCAGCTGGAGCTATTCTAAGGTAATTAGCCCACCTGAGGCCTATCAAGGAAACTGCCCCAGTAGTTAAAAGCCTCCAGCCCAGGCAGGTAGGGGCAGCCAGGAGGGAGCTCACAGGAGGAGTGCTGCAGTTTGGGACTTGGACGGTTGCTGCTACGACACCAGAGGCAGAGGCTTCAGCCGGGGAGGTAGGAAGCCAACCACGGGCAGCCAGGCCACGGACAGGCAACCCAGGGAAAGTAGCAGGACCCAGGGGCAGAGCAGGCTCCAATCTCTCTCTACCCCTCCTGCTCACCTCCCTCCCCTACTGCACCACCGGCAGAGCCGGGAAGAGTGCAGGACTCACAGGGGTGGAACAGGTCTCGCACCCCCCCTCACCTTGTCACAATATTTAAATATCATTAAAGAGGGCATATGCCAAATAAAACCAAATGCTGATTGCTGCTTCACCGCAGAAGTCTGTGTCAAAATGCAGGATGCATTCAGAGCTTGTTTAAAGCGTGCTGAGCAAATGCATTGGCATGCCTATGGTGGTGTGAAAACCTCCAGTATTAGTAGGGTTGGTCTGTATTATTTTAAATCTCATTTGAGAATTGGAAAAAATGACATTTGCCATGTGAGGCCCTGTTAATGAGCATGCTAGAGCTGCATTGAAGGAGGATGTTGGAATTACAACTGGTTGAGAATTTGTGTGATTTTGACTCCCCACACCACATATACATGCGGCTGTTGTTTTTTTACCAGTTTATACAGTGGCCAAAATTGTCAAAAAATTCAGCTAACATTTTGGAATTTTTTTCAATAACATTTCTGCCTTTTTCAGCCAGCTCTAACTGGAATCTGAAATGTTTGCACGCTGTTTATTAACACCACACACAAAGTGTATGTAATGGCAGGTGTAAATCAACTGGGGTATAACCAATGGTTGGGAAAGAGATTCTGTACTATTAACTGTGTTGGTATATGTGAACACTAAGCAAAATTTGGATAACATTACAGGGGTTTGAGAGTCAGGGGAGAAGATCACAAAATAAAACATCCCTGTTCAGTTATTTAGCTGTCTATTTTAGGTACTTCTATGTACCCATCACTCTGTTACCTGAGAGGCTTGCAAGCTTTTAATGTACTTGTCCTCACAACTCTCTGTGAGATAGGGGAATGCTATTATCCTCCTTTTACAGATGAGGTACAAGTGATTTGTCCGAAAGCGCACAGGGAGTCTGGCGGATCTGGGAAATGACCTGAAGGCTCCTGTGTGCCACACTAACCACTGGCCCAACCTCCTCTCCTTCCTAATTTAAAGCTTGCATATGAGCGCGTGTGTATTGGGCAGCACGGATAGCAACATCTATAGTTAAGGGTGCCTGACTCTTCTTATTAAAAGATCCTGTTTTCAGTTGCTTATAATTTTGCCAAAACAGTTTAGGCTGAAATTTTCCATGGCAGATGTCTGCATCAGGATGATTTTGGAGGGTGGGGGGAAGGGGAGAGAAAGGTTCAGAAAAAATGGTTCAGCCATTTCTAAAAATGATAGTAGGGCACAATACGTTGTTTTGCCCATGTTAACAAATTGGTTATGAGAATGTTTTTTTAAAAAAATCTAGTGTGCCCCCATTTTGGGTCAGGGACTTGAACTCTGGGAGGGGTCATCCTATTATGAGGGATGCATGTTTGGCTGTTCCCGTGGAAAAACACCTGAATTTGGCCAAGTCCTGAGTCTGTCTACACATGCTCAGTAGAGACTTGTTAGAATTGAGTTGCTACATTCTCCAAAGTTTCTGTGTATTTATGTGCCAACTGTCTTGTGCCCACAAAGTGACAGAGCATGTTCCGTCCTGGGACAGCAGTGGTTGAGCGTGTCTTTCCCTGATGTGGTGCTGAGGACAGGGAGACTGGCTCTCCTGTCTTCTTAGTGCTCCCCTGCTAGCACCTCCTAGACAACAAGAAGAAATCAGCCTGACTTGAATGCAGAGGGGTGAGAATCAGAGACCTGAAGGGTTGTCGGAGCAAGAGGATGGGGAAAACCGCTGCAGAGGGAGCAGTGGGAAGCACTAGCTAGAGAGGGTCATGGAAAAGGAATCTGGGTGTGTGGGGATGAGAAATGGGCTGGATAGCAATGGTAGAGAGGGGACTGGGTGGAATCTGGGGTGTATATAGGTATGAATGGGAGGGGAAATGGAGCAGAGTGGGACATATAGAGCAGGAGCTAAGGAAGTAGGTATCTTAAAAAGAAATATAAGATGTGTACAGTACCACTAACTCATGAGCTTGTCTTTGCAATACTTTCCCCTTCACTTGTAAAAGCTTTGTGGCAGCAAATCTGGGCCAAATTCAGTAGAGCCGCTCCAGATTTACATCCGTGTAAGTGAGTAGAATCAGCCTTTGTAGCTATGTGGCATCTAGAGCACCATGAGGGCACTCAGGGACTAAAACTATTAATGATGATGATAAATGAAATTTCTGTTATCCATCCCCTCTTCCTCAGCCAAATCTGCAGCCTCTGTTATGTGTGCTGGTTCCTTGAGCAAAGTATGCCATTACATTGAAGCACGGTATGATGCAATAAAGCAGCAGAAAAACAAATTAGATCTATATCAGAATAACTGGCCTGATTTTTATTTCACCTGCACCAGGGTAAGGCCTCACTTCAGGGCAGCACTTAAGCATGTTACCTTATTTCTTTGCCTTTGTGCTATTCTTGTGATCTTTCTTGCCCCTGTGCTGCCATACCTGTTACCCAGACAATTTAGGGCACTCACCCTCCTACCATCTCTTTTTGAGCACTTGAGAAGTAAGAGACCTAACTTGACCCCTCCGTGCGCTGTGGGCTAACACCCATTCCTGGTGGACTCAGGGCTCCATAGGTCTGCAAGGCCTTTTACTAGTGAAGGAATATTACACAATAATATCCTCAACCTCTATTTATTAACGGTTACCGAAACAGAATAGACACGCTAAGCTTATAATGCTCACCACTCTCAATAAGGCAGATGAACTTTTCTTGATGACCAGTCAAAATTAGATTGTCCAGGGCTCCAGTTTCTGCACAGTATGGTCGACAGGATGTTGAGGTCTGTCAGCTGTGATCTTGGGCTCTGTCCTGGAGTTAAGTTCTAAAGAAATTCCTTTTGGACCCTAATTTACATAGTTAATACTTGGGTCCTACTAAGTTATAGTTTAGCCATTTTAAACTAAAATGCCATTATAGTGTAGCCATTTTAAACTAAAGTACTACAAAACAGTATGTTTCACCAATCCTAGCTCACCATGAAACAATTCTTTAACCAATCATACCCTACCACCTTACTTGATTTAAATCTTTAAAATTAGTTATGCAACAGACAGAAACGATTAAAGAATCAGAGACCATACAGATAAACAATTGAGAAGTAAGCCATAAAGGCAAAACAAGAGCAAAGTACAGATGTCACAATCACAACGGTTGATAAGTGGTTTCTTGTGAGACAGAATGTTATTAAACAAAGTTTTCTTTAAACATCTTAAGATCTGTTTCTTTATCTGGCGCTGGTGGGTATTAATAGGACAGGAGTGACTTCATAACAGCCCAATATTACATTGTTTTGATACAGTTTAAATAAAACGTGAGAATGCGACTTGCTGCAGTGCAACTCATAGCTGCTCTTCTATATGCTGGCTACTGCTTTGACTGCAGAAAAAGGCCTCAGACCTTACACACATCTATCCCACTGTCTGTCAGTCAGTGAGGACGATGACCCAGAGGCTAGGCTACTAACCTGGGCGTTAGGCACTCAAGGTTCAGTTCCAGAGCCTGATACAGGCTTCCTGCATGACCTTGTGCAATAGTGTGTCTGTGTATCTCACCTGTAAAATGGGAATAATAGTACTCTCCTGCCTCACAAGGGACTTGTGAGGCTATGGTGAAGACTGAGATGCTCAGATATTATGGTAATGAGAGCTCTGCAAGTACTTCACATAGACTCGACTATTGCACCCTCATCATGTAACACTCTACATATGTTTATAGTCATGATGCCCCAGTGAGGTAAAGTGTTTTTATCCCCATTTTATAGATGGAGAAATTGAGGTAGAGATGTTATGTGATTAGACCAAAAGTATTGAGGAAGCCTTTAACACGAGATCATAAAGTCTCTTTCACTAATGATCTGTCCCTTCCAATCCCACCCACCTATAGCCAGAGGCCAAGGTGGCTGCTCATTAGAGGAGCACCTCAGCAGCAGGCAGTAAGCATCACCTTGCATTGGACTGTACATAGTAAAAGATCTCCACGCTGCTGAACTGGAAGTGATGGTGAAGACAGGGAACAAAGTATGTTCTTTGCAATGTGACCATTATACAGTATAATAATATCAAATGTTTGCATTTTATAATGTTTTACCATCTGTTTAAGGGGTATTTTTTGGAGCAGAGGAGGGGTATACCAAGGGTAATAGATGGCTTTTGCGAGCAATTAAACAATGAAACAAAGGTAAGGCATTTTAATATCTTATTTATTATCTTGTGCGGTTTACTATACCGTGCGCATCATTCTTGTAATATCACACAAGAAGAGAACATATGGCAAACCATACCATCATTTTGTTTGTATTGTTTTGTGATGATTTGAAAGTCTTTGCTGCTGCTTTCTCTCACTTTTTAATTGGCGTCACCCTGGGACCAAGTCTTTAATGACTAATGGTTGGAGAAGGGAACTAAAAAAGTTATTCGTTGTCTGAAGGAGCAGCAACCTGTGCGCAAAAGGAGTGATGTCATGTTAGATACAACAAGCCACATATTAATGGAGTTACACCTGGGGTGACATTTGGCCCATTGTCAGGATGGATTTCAGTGTCTTTTGAGATAATGTTACATGTTTCTGGACTCGTGTTCCCTGAGAGCCTCTTCGTATTGTATAGTGACAGAGGAAGAATGGTCCAGTGTCTGGGACTTGGGTGCAATTCCCTGCTCTGCCAGGGCTCTCTGTGTGACTGTGGGCATATAGTTCTCTGTGCCTCAGTTCCCCAGTGTTGGAGGCCCAGTATAATTTGAGTTGCTTGATGACTGTCCTACAGACCTAGCACAGCTTCAGTTGCTTGCTTGGTTCCTCTGACCACTTCCATGACATCTTCCAGTTGGCAGAGATGAAGAGGACTACTGAATAACCTTGCAGATGTCTCAGTTTCTGCAGTCCGCGGCACATAACAAGACGAAATACACAGCATGTATGCTTGCAGCTGCACGTGGATAACTGTGATGGGAACAAGAAGTTATCCTGGAACATCTGGAAGTACACTTTCATTGCCAAGGGGCATATTTTTACACAGCCACTCCTATCACCAGAGGTTTTTTTGACAACCCCAATTGTCATGGTGAGAATGGAATGTAGTGAAGGGTGAAAACCCAATGTAGGTAATTAGTATATATGATAATGAGTAGGGAGGTAATTAAATGAAAGTTGTTTATGGAAGGGTATAAGAAGTCACTCGTTACACAAAGGGGGGCACTCCATCAACACCTGACTCTGCGGGAGATGCTGCCAATTGGATGAGAGACCACTGACTCCCTGGCGGGGCCCTTGCAAAAAGCTATTACTGTATACAGCCTTCTGAGTGACTGCTGAGCTCTGCAGGCTTAGTGAGTATGATATCTTGTAGTTAAGTTTAGGCTTTGTATCTAACTAGCATATTTATAGATAACTTTGCACATTAAACCTTATTGATCTGCAAATCGGGCGTACCATGTCTCACTGGTATCCACACTGATCACTAGCAGAAGTGTCCTGTATCATCGCCCAGCTGTAAAATGGGAGTAAGTGCCAGAGGGGTAACCGTGTTAGTCTGTATACAGCAAAAACTACGAGAGTCCTGTAGCACCTTAAAGACTAACACATTTAATTTCTTCAGGCATAAGCTTTCGTGGGCTGCAGCCCACTTCATCAGATGCAAGGAATGGAATGGAAATCAGATGGGGTGTGTATATATACATCCAAGGGTAAGGAACAACAATGGGGAGGGTAGGTGTAGGAAAGTCCATTCAGTTAGAATAGACGAGGCCTATTCACAACCATTGATTAGACGGTGAGAATGTGTGAACAGTGACAATTACCTCTTGTAATGAGAGAACCATTCCAATTCCTATTCAGATCCAGATTGATTGTGTCAAGTTTGCATCTGAGTTCCAGCTCTGCAGTTTCTCTCTGAAGTCTGTTTTGGGTGCTGTGAGGATATGTGCATTAAAAAGATCGTGAGGTGCTCAGATACTCTGGTTCTAGAGGTCTGGTTTCTTTTGGACAGTAAACTGGAGGTTTGACTGAAGGAAAGTCTTCATGGCACACATCTGCTTTTCTCTTTTTCTCTCTCTCCATCAAAAAACCCCAAAGCTGATTTCTTCTTTTAACCAAAATCCAAAATACTTTGGGTTTTGGCTGTTTTTGTTCATTTTGACTGCAAGTTGAATTGTTGAACCTCTCCCTCATTTTCCAATCAACTCTAGTAATGATTTCATGTGTGTTTCTAATGATAATTGTCACCCCTACCCAGAAGTTTATCATGAGGGAGGCTGCTGCTGCTCTGGAGAACTGTGCTGCTATTCCACAGTCCATGAATGGACAATTTCATCCTTCCCATGAGAGCCTGTGTGCAGAGACCAGTTACTTGGATTCTGTGCATGGATTTGCATTTGGTCCATTGTATTTTTTACCAGTAAGAGAATTACAGGCTCCCCATACGTATATATAATATATATGATGAATTATGAACAAGAGATTAATCATAATGAAGACAACTTCTTCCATTGACTTTTTGGAGGCTAGCTAATAAATCAGCTCTGAATGGTACGTTAGCTACTGCATATTATCCTTGAAATTAGAAAGTGCTGCAGGATACATATCAGGTTTGTTTGCTTTAGTAATTGTTCCTTTGAGGTAAAATAAAGTATTAATAGGAAGGGAGTAATAGAATTTACAGCAAATCTATTCACAGGAACATTACATTTCAAAGTGCTGTATGAGTTTTGTACCAAGGTCATTCATTTCTCTCTCCTCATTTCTCTCTGCGGAAGGATTCCCGCTAATTGCCTTACAATATTATGAACTTTGAATTGCCAGCCGAAGGTGTTGAAGAATGTTTTCAGTTTATTAGCTGGAAATGGTAGGTTTCTCAACCACTTTCCTTTGAATCACCTCTTGGGGTTTTGTCTTTATGAGCTGTAAAGCTTTTGTTGATATTCAGTGGTTTTGATGAGCTTCTCAAAATTCTGTCATTTGAGGAAATTGTGCCTTGCCTTCGCTTTTCTAAGTATCATATCTGATGATTAGACTGAATTCCATTATAAGTGTAATGTTTGTAAAGGTGCAATAAAAGGCAATTGAAGAGGAGCGGAGAAAGGCAATCGAGTATCTGAGACAATGCAGAAGAGTGGTAGAGATCAATGCTCCAAGTCACTTACTCAGTGCAGGAAGCACTTTGTCCATAGAATACCTTCAGTCTGTCAAGATGCCACCAGCAGGTTTCGATCTTCCTCCTTTCATTGTAATGTAGAGTAGTTTTGGGGGATTATGGGTATCTGAGAGTGCTTTTAGCCTCTCTCCTCTGGGTCTTGATAATTCAAAGTGACTTTCCCTGGCAGCTGCTTTGGGTTGTTAAAGCCTGAAGTTGCAATCAGGTCACAGACTGAATGGGCTGTGTCACTCCTCCTTCATGGATGCTTTGTAAAAGAAACAAAAACATGATTTATTTCTGAAAGTTAAGGAAAACCACAAGTAAAATCCCAAATTCTTTTTCAGCTCAAATCCCAAATGAGTTCAGTGACGGTAAGGACTCAAGAAAGACTTAAGGAGCCTGCTCCCCTGTTACATTGAGTAGCACTTTATGAGATGGTTAGTCCTTTTGATGTTAATGAGATTCCTTCTGGAATAAGGTGTGGCTCAATGTAAGCAGGGTTGACAGAATGAGGCCCTACTGAACGAAGGAAGGTGATTTATGATGAAGTGAATTAAAGAAAAACTTCATTTGAAAACCCCCCCCCCATATATTCAAGACCAGGGGCCCATTTTGGGTTCACTTGTGCCTGCTGCTAATGGCCCCAAAAGCTGTTTTAATTACTGGAAATAGCAAAGGCATAGGGACATGAAGGGTCAAGGTGGATTCACCTTCACTGACCATTTTAAAATCAGGATTGGATGTTTTTCTAGAAGATATGCTCTAGGGATTATTTTGGGGGAAGTTCTGTGGCCTGTGTTCTACAGTCAGGCTAGATGACCACAGTGGTGCCTTCTGAACTTGGAATATATGAAACACCCAGGCTATGCTGTCTCCTCCATGAAAGCATCCTTGGCCCTTGACCTGTATGCTGGAACTCTGCTGCAGCTGGCATAAAGCCAACTAGGCCAAATTTAAGTCTTCTGGGGACTTCTGCCTACACTGGAAGAGTTCCATGCGTAGCTTTTATGACATCTTTGCACCACTAGAGAATATACTAAATATACCTCTTATTCACTCTGAAGTAACTCCATTATTTTCAATGGAGTTACTCTGAATTTACACCGGTGTCATAGAGACAACTTCTGTGCCCAGTTACACTTGTACGACCTCCATTGAAATTGGTGAGTTTACCTCTGTATGTCTTAGAGTAGAATTTGGCCCTATGGGCCTGATTCAACTCTCATATACTCCTGATTTACATCAGTGTAACACCACTGGAATCGATTGGCATTACTCTGTGTTTACATGAGAGAATAATTAGGCTGTTAGTCTTTTTTCATCTCTGCTGTTTTAATACACTAACAAAATCTACAAGTAAAACCCTAAAGAAAAAGAGATTTCCATAATGTTTTTCCTAGGCAAAGTATTGATAGTAACAACTTTTATCTGTGTTAGAAAAGTAATAATCAAATCAGTCTGATTTCTTACTGAAGCTGAACAAATTTGTCTTTTGTTTTCTGAGCCGTAAACAAAGGTAAAGAGACTGGGGCCTTTGGGCATCTCCTTCCCAGCAGGAGGGATTATTGAAAAGCACCATAAGTAATGAAAATGTAAATGGGGCATAAAATCTTTTTTTAAAAAGAAGTTGGAAGCACTTTGCTTCCTACTATTTATATTGATGTGAAGAGCATTTCCTGTCACTCTTTTTATCATAAAAAGTAGAAGAGTGACTTTTGTATGGGAGAATTAAAAAAAAAAGGGCCTTCCCGTGAAATTATTTCTCCCATTTATTTCTTTTCCTGGCTGTTGGCTAGCTATTACTATTATGTACATTTTAAAGTACATTTTATTCTCCCTTTTATTTCAGTTTTCCTTCTTTTTAGTTTTTCTTCTTTCTAATTTTTCACAGTATGCACTTCTTCATTTTAAGATTCTCTCAAACCCACCTTCCTTCTTTATCCCAGTTCTGATCTCATACCTTCTCTCTAGCAACCATAGTCCATGTTTACATGAAAAAGTGCTATCAGGCCTGTATTAGGGACTGAAGCCATAAATAAACTCCCTCAAATGCAATAGATGCTATTGCTTGATTATAGCGCTCATCCCACCACACCACTTGTTAGCCTCTGCGCTCTTCATTTCTTTTATCTTGGTGTAGGGCTTTGTACTCATTAATCCCAAATCTCCCCTTGTTAGCTTGCAGCTCCAATCTCTCCTAGACACTTGAAGCTTAGTTTTGTTTTCCTTTGTTTTTGCTACTTCTCCAGTTCTGGTATTATCCACAAAGTTAACTGACATTGAATTAATACCAAAGAAGCACCAAGTAGTGTTACTGGCCTAGTGGATGAGAGACGGAGGGGGAAGCAGTACATCTGATAGATCTTAATTTTATTAAAGCTTTTGGTACAGTCCCGTATAACGTTCTCATAAACAAACTAGGGAAATGTGGTCTAGATGAAATTTACTTTCAAGTGGGTGCAAACCTGATTGAAAGACCATACTCAAAGAGTAGTTATTAATGCTTTGTTGTCAAGCTGAGAGAATAGATGAACTAGAGTCCTTCAGAGGTCAGTCCTGGATCCAATACAAGGCAGTATTTTCATTACTGACTTGGATAATTGAGTGGAGAGAACATTTATAAAATCTGCAGATGACACCAATCTGGAAGGAGTTGCTAGCTCTTTAGAGGACAGGATTAGAATTCAAAAGGACCTTTAAAAATGGAGAATTGGTCTGAAATCAACAAGATGAAATTCAATAAAGACAAGGGCCAAGTACTTCATTTAGGAAGAAAAAATTGAATGTATAACTACAAAATTGGGAGTAGTACTACTAGTCAGTAGTATTCCTGAAAAGAGTTGGGGGGGAGGGGAAGGTATAGTGGATTGAATATAAGAAAGCAACATGATGCAGTTTGGGGGGGGGAAAAGGCTAATATGATTCTGGAGTGTATTAAGAGGATAGTTTATGTAAGACTTGGGAGACAACTATCCCAGTCCACTTGGCACTGGTGAGACCTCAGCTGGGCTGCTGTGTCCAATTTTGAGAATCAAACTTTAAGAAAGATGTGGACAAATTGGAGAGAGTCCAGATGAAAGCAACAAAAATGATGCAAGGTTTAGAAAACCTGGCCTGTAAGGGAAGATTACAACCAAAAATACCAGAAACTGGGTATGTTTAATTTTGAGAAAAGAAGACTGAGGGGGGACCTGATAACAGTCTTCCAATATGTTAAGGGCTGTTGTAAAGAGAACATTGATCACTTGATCAAAAAAAGGTAGGACCAGAAGTAATAGGCTTAGCTGGCAGCAAGGAAGAATTAGGTTAGATATTGAGAAAAGCTTTCTAACTGTAAGGATAGTTAAGCACTGGACTAGGCTTCCAAAATTGTTGGATCCCCGTCACTGGAGGATTTAAGAACAGATTGGATAAATAATCTGTCGGGGACAGTCTAGGTTTACTTGGTCCTGCCTCAGCACAGGTTCTGGACTTGATGATCTCTCGAGATCCCTGTCAGACCTACATTTCTATGATTCTAAGCATAAAGACATGAAGCAGCCGGGTATGGTATTCAGAGAGTCCTGTATTGGGCTGCACACAGTGGGAAGAGTGGCTGCCTGAAGCCTGTGAAATGCATTACCACTGTAATGGAAGCAGCGATACAGGCAGTGACTAGAATTACTCATGTAGATTGTGTTAGTGGCCATCATACGCTAGAGGCTTTCAAAACACAGGGGAGCCACAAACTCTGCCCTAACAAGCATGAGGTCTACATGCATCCCAGTCAGTTCCTGGAAATAGATCATCATGTGGTTTCAGTGAAATATCTGGAGCAGAGGATGGTAAGCTGGAAAAAAGACGCGTGTTATTTGTCTTTGGCAATTATTGGGACATAGAGACATCAATAGATGGCTTATTATGATCATTCCTGTTTAATATGAATACTTCTTTGTGTATTATTTATTTTGTAGGGTTGTCATTATTTTTATTTCCTGTGAGTTGTAAGTAGCACTTTTGAAAGTTGTTTAAAGTCAATGCAAAACCTGCTATTGTATTTTCCTAACATGCCAGCAGATGGCACTAGAGTTTCCATGAATCAGAGTTTTCTGTAACACAGGCTTCTGAAAATAGTTGTAGAGCTTTGAAATACACTTCTTCCTATCAGATAAGACAATTCTAAATCTTAATATCTGGGTATGTGTGTCTGTCTGCAGATTATTTTCTTCACAGACAAATACAACGTATGCCCCTGTCACCACAGTACCTAAAACATCTAATCCACTGTATAACAAACTTTGAAGTCATATCCCCTGTGATATAGCAAGGACAGAGGGCAGTAGGAAAGTTCTGGAAGGGCGCTATATAAGTGCTAGAATGATCCGGGCTTTATTCCCTGTAGACTAGCCAGAGCCAACTGAAGGTAATTAGTGTCAGCTGACACCAATTAAGGCCCCACCCAGGTGCCTATAAAAACCCTCTACTCCTGAGAGAGAGTGTGGAGTGGAAGGAGTAGGTGTGTGGTGAGCAGAGGAGTGTGTGAAGTGGTGGAGGAGGAGAACAGAACAGAGTACAGTGGTGTGTGGAGTCGTGAAGGAGAACAGAACGGAGTACAGCGGTGTGTGGGAGAGAGGTGGAGTCCTGAAGACGGTACTTGCTCAAGAAGCCAGAAAGTCAGAGGGGGGAGAGTGGCCCAGGGGAAAAGCTTGCAGCTGCCAATAAGGTGCCAGCAGCACATAGCTGCAACTCAGAGGGCCCCTGGGCTGGGACCCAGAGAAGCGGGTGGGCCCGGGTCCCTACCCCCCTCCCTGGGAAGACAGGGTAACCGGCAATGCCCTGGCCCTCTACGAGAGGCAAAAGTGTGAGACCCACTAGGGAGAAGCCGGCCGTTTGCTACACCCTATTAGAGCTGGCTGGCAAATGAAATTTCCATCCCACGTGAAAATTGAAAATGTTGACATTTGTTTTCATTCCAAATCAGAACCAAAAGTCAAAATTTCTCACAGGATGGTGAATCTGAAAGAAAATGATTTTGAAACATTAAAACATTTTGTTTCCATAATGTCAAAATTTTAGAATATAAAACATTCAATATTATATCTGTACATTTAAAACAGTCAAATGTGCTTATAATATAATGTAATATAATTAAAAAACAGGCTAACCAAAATGTTGAGGTTGAAATGAAAGATTCTTACCTATTGAAACAAAACATTTGGACAAAAACAAGGGTAAAGCATTTAGTTTAGCCACTGTTCTGTTGCAAATGTAGTTGAAATTGACATGTTTCTGCAGACCATTTGGATTTTGACTAAACTGGTTTCCAATTAAATACTTCTCTCAAAAATGTTACAACCAGCTCTAATCAGTACCTTGGAGGTAGCATGGAGCTACATATGCACCTTGGCAGGAACTGGGGAAGCAAGGCGTTGTCTTCGTAGGAGGCACAACATTTCCTAAGAAACACAGCTGCTGTTCCACCCTTTAGAAGGGTATGTACAGTGTATTCCCCTCAGAAGCCGGTAGCTGTGTTCAGATGGTGGAAGGGTTGGGCCATAACCGCTTTCCCCCACCACCTCCTTTTGTACTGACCTACAGTGGGTGTAGTTCTGTAGAGCCTTTGCAATCACTGTGCAGGGAGAAGCCTTGAGCACCCAGGAAAGGGTTGGACATAACCTGGCCCAAATTTAAAGAAATGAAAACGATTAAGGTTCAAACAGTGCCTATTTCAGTTCACAAGAAAAGGAACAGATTTCCATGGGCAGGGGGAGGTGTCGGGGAGAGACAGGCATTTCTTAGTGTAATGAGTTTGGTGGCTAATGAGACCGGCTTGTGGGACTGCTATTGTAGTTATCAGCAAATGGGGTTCTGTAGACTTAGGTAAAAATCCCAGGGAGACAGTGCTGTCTTCTTAGGTCAGGGTTAGAAGGGATGCAGGATGAAAAGACTGGGTTATTTTTATTAATAAACATTTATTTAGCACTGTAAATGTGCATGCTACTGCAAACTTAGATAAGGCATGTTCTGTTCCTCCCGGCCCCCGAGTTTATACTTCTAAATAGTTCCTTCAGGGAAAATTCATTGAGCAAACTAAATTAATTATTAAAGGAAAAACTGTACTTCAGTTGGAGTCATCTTACACTAACCTTATAAGGGACCTTCCAGTTCTCAAAAGAAGTGAGTTTGGAGGAATATGCTGACTTATTATATCTAGTGCCTGGTGAAAGTGCTGATCTTCAGTTTTAGTGTGATTTTTCATTTTGCTGCAGTCAGAAACAACTTATGCAAAAGTCATCAGTTCCCTCTACTGACACCTGCTATACGTGACCAGTAGGTCTTGCTGTTCCTGTCTTTTGTTACACAAAGAAAACCCCCTTTCTTCCATCACCTCATTACCAATCAAATGGAGCACTTTATCTGGATCCAACTCCTTCAGCCTCTTTTTACCTCTTGGACTCTTTCTCCCAGTGAATATTTTCTAAGTCCGGATCTCTCCCTGCTCTGACTTGAAAGTGAAATGGCCTTTGGGTCAGGGTCTGCAGTATTCTCCAGAAGCTCATCTGTTCCTCTCCCTAACCGGTGGATGCTGTGTACTGTTGAGAATAGTTGAGCCCTATCTTCTTAACAGGTTAGTTTGTAGACCTCAAAATGGCCACACAGCTCTGAAGTCTCAAAACTCCACTTCTCCAGTAGTGTGTGAGGGTCTGGAAACTTTGAATGACACTGTTAACCAGAAATGAGCCTCAGTTGGATGCTCTCCCTGAACTATGGAAGTTCAGATTAATTTTCATGTTTGAACCCAAATGTAAAAGCTTGGGACTGTCTCAGTCATAGGCTGTCCTGGAACCCCTGTCCAGACACCCCTGAACTTTGTATACATTCAGATCCAGATCCTAATTTTACAGTTTGTGCCCCTGTTTAATGTTAATGGTAGTGCTTTATTTAAATCAACATATTGCTGGCAATGTTATCCTGAAACACCCCCTACTGTTATTAGGTGCTGATTCTGCTGGGAAAGGGTTACATTGAGTTCAGCTGGTTCAGTGAAGCAGGTGTCTCATAGAAATAAGAGAGGTGGGAGAAGGACTCTAGTATGTGGGATGAGCAAGCTTGCATTTAATAGCAGCCAAGGCTGGGGATAAAGGCTGTGCTGAGCTAAATTCTGTTGTGGCTTTCCTTGTTAATCAAGCCAGACCTCAGGAAAGGAGGGTGATTTGGGGCTCTATATGACATGCTGGCTGTGTTTGCAGGGCAGGTTTGGGAAGGTGCTAGGAGGCTGATTTTTGGTAATTTCATCTGTCAGTTTACAATACGTTATGCAGTCTGGGCGGTGGTGTTATGAAGTGAGAAGAGTCGGTAAAAACTGACTTCTCCCCATCTCCCTCCTGTGTATCCCTGTCTCTGGATCCATCTGCATTGTACCTGACCCTTGAATCTAAAGTGATGCACAGTTTTTCCATTCTGTCACTCTGTATCACAAAGGGTGGCTGGCCACATGGACTGGAGAGCCTGGAGCTAAGCCAGCCCTGATCACAAGATGAGCCCCAGGTGAGGGGAATCTGGTAACTTAAATATGAAAGGCAGCAGGAAGGTGTAGGAAAGGGTTAGTTGAGAGAACTATCTAAGACTGACAGAGGCAGATAGCCCGGCAACAAACTGTGGGATGCTCAGTAAACAGAAGCCTGAGGAGCTGTAGATGGCTTGAAGTAGCTACAGGGAACATGACTGGCTCCTGCAGAGACATTCAACTGTGCCTTAGTCTGGGGAAGAGGGCTGGGACCCCCCTGTGACACTGGTAAACCACGTGCCAACTCTGGCCAAGGCTGTAGGTGTTAGCTAAGAACTGACAGACTCATAGCTGGAAACCAAACTAGTTCAGCTGTATGTTAGTTTTGTTCAAAATAGGTCTGAGTCTTCTAAGAATGTATGTCGTGTTTAGACACTACGGAATGTTTATAACTTGCTGCATGCCGTAATCTCACTTGTCATGTCTGTATTCCAGGCTGTAAAGAAATAGGAGTTTTGCTTTATAACTTTGAAAATGGTTGCTCTTAGCTTGTGAACCCAGGCATGGGAATCGTCCACTCTCCACCCATTCAGGAGGCCTATCAAGATTAAATAGGCCATTAAGGAATGACATGATACAAAGGACTGGTGAATGACTGTCACGCCTTAGAAATGGTGCATGCCAGAGAGCTTGTCTCATAGACTGGACCCCAGGTGGAGAATGTTTTAATTTTCCAATGGATGGTGTGGTTTAAGGAACCCGTGAAGGAGACAATGGAGTGTAACGCTGTAGAGATGCCACTGGCCATGAGATGGTGTTCAGTAGGCAGCCATAACAACATTAAGAGCTCACCCTAATCTATTTAAATTGGATAAAGGCTGCTTCCTGATCATCACCCCAATCCTTGTCTGATTAATAGCTTTCCATTTGACCTTTTTATAGCCCAAAAAGGACGAGAAGGGCCTTAGCTAGGACAAAAAGAGATTCCCAAGTACATATTACCCTTTCATTGACTGTACAGCCTGTATTGTCTTCCTCTGGTTTGGGAAGCACCTATCACACATTAAGATGCTAATGCAACCTAAATAAAAATAACACTGGCCACATCTTTCCAATGTTTTCCCCATAGATGACCCCATCGTTTTTATCACTAATTTGAACCGAAGCTGGTGTGTGACCAGTTACAAAATGTTCACCATTTCTCAAAAATATGAGGCTTGCTCCATCATAGATACCTGTCACAGTCTAATTTACACACACAGGCACAACAGGGGTATTTTCAAGAGATAATGCAATGGACACGAAGCAGGGTGACCAGCCCTTTTCAGAGGGAACGGGGTCCTGTGTACCCGGACCGATTATTTGCTGCCCAGTTGAGCTTCAGGGAAGGCACCTGAGCCCTATAAAGGGGGAAACAGCTGCAGGTGGGTTGGCCGATCAATCAGACATTGCAGAGTCTTGAGTCAGCAATGGGGCAAGCCAAATTCCAGGCAAGAGGTGCTAGAAGAGCAGAAAGACAGACCCTCAGGGAGAAGGGGCTGGGCCGTCTGAAAATGGGATGAAGACTGTGCACGTGAGTTCTATTTGGGAAGACTGTATGCAGGACTTCACCAATTTGACCCTCAAAGGGGAGTGCTTTGAGTGTCTGGCATGGGTGGACTTCTTAAGGGGCCCTGAATGAAGAGGAAGGCATGCTGGCAGCTGCAGAGCAGGTGCGACCTGTGAGAGTCACCCAAGCCTTCCAGAGTAGAATCAAGTCTGTCCTCATTCTGTTGTTCATTTATATTATTGCAGTGCCACGGACCAGGACACCACTGTGCCAGGTGCTGTACAAACAAGAAAAGGGAGTCTCTGCCTGCTTTAATACTGACAGAGGGATCATCCTTGAGTATTCAGTGTGAAATTAGACCTGCCAGTTGGATCTGCCACTTAATTCATTTGATCACTTTTAATTTGAGAGTGTATGGACATATCATCCGGTCCCTTTACAATCAACAGAAAAGCGTCTCTGTAGCATATACCCAGGAGCAGGTTTTCTTCCCACTTTGTGCCTCTCTTACTCCACACATCAGGAAAAACTACCGTTTCTGCTGCAGCCAGAAACTGATGACTAAAGGAAAGCGGCCTGAATCAAATGGCTTGGCATTTTTCTCCTCTCAGCTTTGCCATACAGGATTCAGTTTCTAGACAATATGACTGATATATTGTGTTCTGTATATTTTATGAGATGAAAAGTACCCACTGAGGTATAGTATCATTTCCAAGGGTGACTTTGTGACAGCAGCAGTGCTCATAAAAATGATAAAAGTCTGGGTAGAATCCCTGGCTGAACAGTCTGGAGGGATGGCTAGAAAACTATTGATAGATGGGTCAGATTAACAGATAAGTGCAGAGTCAAAGACGGATAAGCAGGAAATCTGGGGAAGAAATGGGTTTAGATGAACATTAAAAAAAGAAAATTAAAGGGAATGCAGCAAAAGATTATTGGAATTGGGGTAATGGGGACAAGATTCCTTAAAAGAACAGGTATTCTTCATGAGGAAATATGGCCATACCAAAGTGTTTGCTAGCTGGTTTGGGCTGGAGAAGGAAACATTGCCTCTGTAAAACTACTCAGGGTTTTTTTCTATGCCCAATGAATTATCTTTCCTTGCTTTACTTCATTGTTTGTGTATTGTGAGTTTTCAAGCCGTGAAGAAAAATACCACTTTGATTTTCTTTCTCACCTTTTAGGCAATGAGGTGAAGTGATGTTTTTTTTTCTTGTTTTTGTATACAGAAAACAATGTTTCCTTTTAACCACCAGCTGGGTTTAATTTCTAAAGAGAGAGGGGCCTGTGCCAGAACACTGAATCTAAACACCTCCCACAACGAGGGAGCTGTATTTTATGCTTGAATGTTGCATCCCAGGCCCATCTCTACCATTAAATATGGGAATAAAATATTGAGTCTTGGCTCCTAAAGGATTGTGCATATTCCAGCTCAGGTGTGAAGGTGGAAAATATCAGAGAAGTGGATCATAAAATCCATGACTTATGTGATCACCCTTTATATTACACAAGTATTTGGTGTTTGAAGTCGCTGTATGGGAGTACAGAAATAATGCTTGCTGTTCTGTATTGCCTGGCTTTCCTGCCCTCCTACAGTATGCACAAGGCCATATATTAAAGTGGATGTGATAGGAAAAAGGCATGAGACAGTCAAAGGAAGAGAAAATAGATTAACATCTCTGCTGAGAGACATGCAATGAATTGGGGGTAGATATACCTGGCACAAAAACTAACCTTAATAACTCACCTGCTGATAAATGTATTGGCTTATCAGGACCAACCGTTTCCTTGAGAGAGAATGGTGGTTAAAATATGAAATTAGAAGCCAGGAGCTCCTGTGATTTAAGCCATGTCTACATTACCACTTATGCCAGCAAAAATTTGTCACTCGGGTATGTGGTTTTTTTCTCACTCCCCCCTAAAGAGATAAGTTTTGTCGGTGTAAGTGGCAGCGTGCACAGCACTATGTTGATGGGCGAGCTTTTCCCGCCAGCGTAGCCACAGCCGCTCAGAGAGGTGTTTTTATCGTGTCAACGGGAGAGCTCGACATTTCTGCATTGTTTTGGCAAGTCACTTTAGGACCTAATTAGGAGCTGCAGTCAGTCAGCACCTCTGAAAATCAAGGCTTGGCGATCTCTCTGTTTCCCATCTGTAAAGCAATCTGCAAGGAGGCTTGTAAGGATTACATAAATGGAACTGTGGAAAGCACATTAAAGATTAAGGTTGCGATATATGGTGCTCTTGTCAGAATTGAATTAGTCAGCAGGTACCACACTGTGTTCCCCCTGTACTTAGAACAGGCAATAATTTGATAGCTATGTTCTCAGCTGCCAAGTGTTAATAACCAAGGTAGATGCTCAAGCATTGAGTACTCTGAAGAGCGAAGCCCTGTCAGGGTGCAAAGTGTTAATTCAGAGAGGTTGCAGTGCATTTTAATTTATGCTGAGGCCCTTGTCATACCTCCCTAGAGTTTCACCTCAGGCCTCCTAATCGCATTTTGTTCATCTCAGCTTGCATTGTGCTCTTGTATCTCCTTGAGATTTCACTCAGCTTAAATGTGTGAGATTCTCTTGTAATGTGATTCCCTCCTGTGAGGAATTACCTCCCACAATTTACATGGCTGTATTCTGTGCACGCTTCACAATGATTTCACTAGCGTCAAAATGTAGAGTATAGTCTCATTGAAAAACGTATGCCATGACTAAAAAAAACTGTTGTGTATGTACTGCAGAAGAGTTACAAGTGTGCTCCATTTTGCAATGGGGTAGTTGGATTCCTGTGGAATCTTTGGTAACATACGTCAGGTGTTGTGCAATGCTTTGGGCTGAAAGATACTATAGAAATATCAGGTGTGGTGGTGGTTATGAAAAAAAAAGGTGTGAAAGGGAGCTCCTGCAAAATTTGACCCTGGAGATCTCTGGCTTCAGAAGAGTTATAACAAAGATAAATGTGACCCATTGACTTTCACTCTACCTTTTGGAGTTGTCCAGATGTATAGGGCAAAATTTACTTTCTCAGACAAAACTGGTGAGTTCAATTCATCTCTGTGAATGTAGCACATAAGGGCTAAGGACAATAAAAAAGAGATTTAAAACATATAACCAACAAAAGAACTCCTTGCAAAAGGCATAGATCTGTTGCTAGATAGGGATGACAAAATTGTTAATAAGAAAGCAGAATTGTTTTAATATTTCTGTTCTGTGTTTGAACATAGAAGCTGGGTGATGTTTTCACAGCTTACAGTGATGATGAAACACTTTCAGTTCCAACAGTAAATGGAGGATGTTAAGCATATCTGTGCAGGCACAAGTTTTTGTGCTTTTGTCTTGGACTCATAACAAGCTTTTATGACACTTAGTCACATGATAGGTATCTAGGATTCTAGTAAAACAGAGAGATTAATCCATAGATTTTAAGGCAGGAAGGGAGCACTATGATCTAATCTTACCTCCTGGGTAAGATCAGTTAAAGAATTTCACACAATAATTCCTGCATCAAGCCTAGAGATAGAGCATATTTTTTAGACAAACATCCAACTTTGATTTCAAAATGGCATGATGGAGAATCCACCATGTCCCTAGGTAAATTATTCCAATGGTTAGTTACCCTCACTATTAAAAATTTGCACCTATCTGTAGCCTGAATTCATATATCTAAAAGCTTCTGATCTTACTCTGCCTTGGTCTGCTAGAATCGAGTCCTCTTTTATCAAAAATCTTCATCCTACATAGGAGCTTCTGAACTGTTATCAAGCTGCTTTAGTCAGTTTTTCTTGAACCTGAATCGGTCTTACAGTTCTTTTCTGAACCCTTTCCAGTTTGTCAACATCCTTTTTAAAGTATGGACATTAGCACTGGACATTGACAGTGCCATAGACAATGGTAATACCACCTTCATGCTCATACTCTGTATTCCCCTTAATAATGTCCTCAATATACATCTAAAGAGAATATTCAAACTCTTTGCTACAGTATTGCACTGGGTTCTTGTCAGAATCAATCCTTTTCCAAGATACAATCCCTTGTCCTGTAAGAGTGACCTACATTCTTTCTTCATAGATGCATAACCTTGATGTGGCTATACTAAAAAGCATGTTGATGAGTTCCAGAGGGGTAGCCGTATTACTCTGTTTTCAGCAAAAGAATGAGAGTTCTGTGGCACCTTAAAGACTAAGAAATTTTTTTGGGCATAAGCTTTCATGGGCAGAAACCCACTTCGTCAGATGCATGAAGTGGAAACTACAGTTAGGTAGGTATATACCTCCTCATTATGATGTAACACACCCATCCTTGCACGTGTGTGTATGTGTATATACTCACTTAACTTAGTTTCCACTTCATGCATCTGACGAAATAGGTTTCTGCCCATGAAAGCTTGTGCCCAAATAAATTTTAGTCTTTTTGCCACAGAACTCTTGCTGTTTTACTGAAAAGCATGTTGCTCAAAGGAGACCAGCAAGTGATCCAGTACCAAGTGATCCAGATAACTCTGCAAAACTGACCTGTCCTTAGCATTTTGTATTACTCCACCTATGTGTCATCTTAAAACTTTATGAGCAGTGATTTATATTTTCTTCCAAAGCATTGAAGATCTTGAATAGCATTGGGTCAAGGACAGACTCTTGGGGAGCCCCACTAGAAACATCCCCTTTGCATGATGAGTCCCAGTATACAATTACTCTCTGGATGTATTGGTTAGCCTGTTTTTAATCCATTTAATGTGTTCTACATTGATTTAGACGGTGCCAACTTTCAAATTAGAATGTCGTGCAATACTAAGTCAGATACCATCTAGAAGTATTTTATGTCCACATATCTACTATCAGAGAAACTTGTAATCTCATCAAAAATATTATTTGTGTGACAAGATATATTTTCTCTAAAACAATGCTGATTTCTCTGAAAAATCTGTCCGTGTCAAAGGTGTGGATGTGACTCAGCTGCTTTCATTTCGTTGGCCAGCACTATAAAGCCAAGAAACAGAGCAGGAAGGGGCTCGGAGGAGGGAGGTCGAAGGGATAAGGAGGAAGTCTAGGGGAAGAGTTAGCCCTGGAGTAAGGTGTCTAGAAAGAGGCCAGGAGGGGGTGAAGTAGCTGTGGGGAGTAGCATAGGATCCCGTGGTAAACCCAGAAATTGTCCAGAGAAGATACAGAGCTGGGTAGGAAGGAGCCAAGGGAAACAGGGTCTCAGGACCTAGACTGCTGGGTTTACGGTTCCTGGGCTGGAACCTGCTGTAGCAGGCAGGCTTAAGTTCCTCTTCCCAGCACTGGTATAATGGCACAGAGCCCCACGACAGCGATGAATGTTGGGTTGAGAACACACTCGTGTTATGTTTCCTATTCCTTAGGGGTAAAAACCTCAGTATGGGAACGATTGTTAATTAAGTAAAATGTTTAAACTGATCACCATTTTGAAATGACAGAAGAACTAGGACTCCATCTTAGAGGTCTTCTTCCCTAGTGGTTCCTCGGAAAAAGGTGGGAAAGGTAAGGTGGAAAGAAGTGTGATCTGCCTGACAACAGGACTCTCTAAATTGTAGCAAGCCAGTCAGCTTGGGGCTGTCTGCCCTAGAGGCAGCAAGGTGTCATCACGTGCAGGCATCACTGAGAGAAGAAAAGAAGTCTCTAGGAAGAACATCACAGATAGCCCCCACACAAGAAGATCAGCATACCTACCTGCATTGGTTCCTGAGTCCATCAGCAGATCTTGAGTTCCTGGCTCATCTTCATGGGAGTCGTGAACAATTCCCCAGGAGGGTGAAGAAAGACCTTAGTAGTTCTTATTAACTTTGGGCCTCGGTAGTTTAGGTTTAAGATGGAAAAGAATCTGGAATTAAGCTCCACCTTGTTAAATCCCCGAGTGATGCCTCATTTGTTATTTTCCCCCTGAATAAATTGTTCCTTGTTTTGCCTTATTCTGAGTTTTCGTATTTATCCACCTGACTACTCCGATGGTAGATGCAGAAGGGGGACCTAGACACTTACTTTTGTAATTGTTGGCGGGAGGGTTAGGTGTCTCCCATAGAATCCCATTTATTTTCTCCAACATGACCAGGAGGCACGCTAGCAGTGAATAGCAACCCCATAACCAATTGCCAACTTTGTAGCTTTTTACTTATTCTTTCTAACGTGGATCTTTTTCTGAGTCGGGGTCAAATATCATTAACTACTACATACTTTCTAAAAGTCAGAACCTTCTGTCTAGCCAGAAGCAAGGACTTCTAGCCCCCTGCTGAGGAGAGGTATCTTTTAAAGGAGACTTTAAGGGAGACAGAGAGGCTGCCTGCTTGTAAGAAACACAAAGGGAACAAAAGACTAAAGAGCTCAGAATGAAAATGTACTGCTGGTCATCTCTGTCAATGCAGCTATCGTCTGTACCTTGTGATTGTAAAGTTAAATCTGATTCACACAATTGTCACCTTAATCTATTTGATAAATGTGACCTGAACACACGCTAGTCTGGGGATGAGCTATAGAGTTCAAAGCCATGTCTGGATCTGAACTTCCACCAAAGACCAGGGATGAGTGGTCATTCCACCTCAAAAAAGGCAAACAGACCTATAGGGGGTTCAGAGAAAGGCAATGAGAGTGGTCCAGGGACAAGGGTATGGGAATATTTCTATATGAAGAGAGATTGACAAGACTGGGATTGGTTGCCTTAGAATGGAGATGAATAAGAGGGCACATCAAAGAAGTATATAAAATAAAGAACAGTATAGAGAAGGTAGATCCGATATTTCTGTTCTCCCTGTCTCATAATACAAAAACAAGAGGACAGCCCAATAAAATTAAAAGGGGGAAAATTCAATACCAATAAAAGGAAATAGTTTTCCCCACAGTATATAATTAAAGCATAGAACTAATTGCCACAGGAAGCTGTTGAGTTAAAGAATTCAGCAAGATTTAAAAAAGAGATTAGATATTTGAATGGATACACACATTTCCAGAGCTGTCATAATGGTCCTACACATTTTTGTGGAAGGGCTATTAAGCCTCATGCCAGTCTCTAGCCAATAAAGATCAGGATGAGATCTAATATGGAGGACAGATTGTCCCACACTTGCCTATTGCAGGGCTCTTTCACCTTCTTCTGAGTCATTGGTGCTGGCCTCTGTCAGAGACAGCACTCTGGACTGGATGGATCTGGGTACTGAGCCAGTAGGGAATTCCTATGATTGGTTCTGCAGTTTTAACTCCTAAGCTAGTGTAAATCAGTGTAGGTTCTTTTACTCCAATGGAGGAATGTGGATTTACACCAGCTGAGAACCTAGCCCATGATTTATAATTTGTTGTTTTGCCTCGACATGAATGTATCAATCTGTAGATTAGGTGTGGATTGGCAGAACTCATGTCATGTGAATGAAATATTTCTCTGTGACTAACAGCATTATAATAGAATTTGCACTACAGAAATCACAAGTGCTTCCGAGTATCTCAAAAGATTTTTTTTACCTTGGGTCCAGCAAAGATTTGCAGTCGATTCTGAATTTACACATCAGTCAACAAGATAATAACCAAAGCCAAAATGTCATATGCTTCCATTTCGGGAGGCCCCAGCTTATGGTATCCAAAACTGGTGAAAATTTTTCTGCTTATAAGATCTCCTTTCTCTGGGAAACATCTGTTTGATTTCCTCAGTTGTTCAAATATTAGCGTGGATGGTAAATTCTCTGAAGTTAGACACTTTGGTCTTTTAAAATCACCAATCTCTTATAAGCTTGCTTTCTAGCTTTTAAATACAGTATTTACTCTCAAACATACAACTTCATTTTGTTCTCAGATCTGCACCATGTTCTTTCTTTATTTCTAATGGCATCATCTTCCTCAACTCTCAAGATACCTCATAACATTTCTCAACAAGCCTGGGCTTTAGAAAAAATACAAATGGTTCCAAAAACTACCACTAGATGGCCACACGACAGCATATTATTTCGCAGCTCTTATTTCCACCTCTTCAAACTGACTTCTCAGGGTCCAGGGCCTCTAGTTAGCAAAAGTCTCAGTTTGAGTTTCATTTCAGCCACTAAACGTGATTTCTGTATCTTCAATTTTCTTCTTAGGACATTGCAATATAATTCCAAACCATTCAAGTGTATTGGACAAAGCAGTTGTCCGAGCCTAAATGACATCAAACATCTGAAGCACCTGGTATTGGCCACTGTTGGAAACAGGACACTGGAGTACATGGCCCATTGGTTGGATCCAGTATAGCACTTCCTATCTTCTGGGAGTATCTGCAGGAAGTGTTTTGAATAAATTGGGCCCAGCCTGGTAAGTCAGTTTACTTTCATTAGGTCAAATAGCTTCAAAAGCATACAGACAGATGATGAGTTTCAGCTTATGATACAAAGTCCTTTGCTATCGTTTTTTGCTATGTTTTTTTTTTGAAGAAACCAACTGGTTCTTAAAATCCCACCACTGAAAAAGCAGTTTACAAGAAAAATATCAAACTGAGGTGGCAAATACCTAAGAAACACTTGCCTTCCTAGCCTGCTTGTATCTACCTCAAGTTCAGATAAAAGGAAAGACTAGCTCACGTTTAAAACTTTATAACAGGATGTAAACATTTTTAAATGATTTTGAGGGACCCAAGAAGTTGTTTAGTGTTGATTTTTTCAGTGTATGTTTAAATGCTGATAGGCTAAAGATAGAAATACATCTTTCATTCACCAAAGAGTTTTAGATTCCTCCTCAAGCAATCAACTTGTCCTCTAGTGAGCAGTTATGATAATGGTACACACAATTCCTGTAGATATTTATAGCTGGTAGCCTACTGTGAATTTGGAGAGAAATAATGATCATGGTCCTCCAGGAGGTAGGGAAGCATTATCTGCATTTTACAGATGATGAAACTGAGGCATAGAAAAATTAAGTGATTGATTAAATTGTCTTACCTGTGAGCCTAATATATGGACATCATGACATAGACCCAGAACTTTGGCAGGATGTGGTGTGGCATGCGCCAGGATGCATCTATATCTTGGGGAAATCCCTCAGCGTGCAGGAGCTCTATAGATGATGGACGTGCCCTAGACTCAAAGCCAACAGACACACTGTCATAGTGACAACAGAATGAGGCAGGAAGCAATTGGTGTTTACCTTTTCAGCAAAGGTGGAGTGAGGAGAATCTAAGGAAAGAGTTGAATAAAAGAAGGGAGGTAGATAAGACAGGGTGCTTGATCTACACTGGCACTGCTCTGGAGGAATGTACCAGAGCTTTGTAAGTTAGTAGCACAGTGGTAATTTTGGAAGTGTGAAATTGAAAAGCAGAGCTGTGAAACAGCTTAGATTGAAACATCTGAAATAGGAGCCGATGAACGTGGGGTTGGAGGTGGTTTCTCCTCTGAAAGTAAAACATGTCAAAGTGCAGATTTAGTCTGGTTCTACCATGCAATCGTTCAGAAAAACAGGAGGGTGATATGTGCACCTCTCGTGCCCCAGTGGCCTGCTGTCTCGGAGGCTCATGATCAGCTGTTGCCCCAGGGGCAGCAGATCACTGAAAAACAATAGAGGTTAGACTAGGAAGCATAGATGACTTGTCTGTGATTTCCCCTATTGAAAATAAAATTCCTCCTTTTGGCGAGCTTTCAGCCCTGACATAAAATGAAAATTGGAAAAATGCAATAACTCCATAAGTGCAGCTGTGTTCTGAGCTGTTCAGTGAAAAAGAGCATCCCAAATGTTTGCTTCAAGGCAGGTTGGAACCAGTAATGTGCTTACTTTGGTTCTAAAGTGTATTTTGGGCCATTTTGTAGCCTAGAACAATTGGAAGACCACCTCCAGGCTGGCAGGGAATGAGGAGCTCACAATGCTTTATACAATACTAAAACTGTATGGTTAATATACTTGTATCAGATGTGTGGAAGGGGCCTAGAGTTATTTAGAAAGGGGGGGAGGGGGGCTGTTTATCTGCCAAGCAAAAAATTATATGAACTTGAGACTGGGATTTAGTGACAACATTCTGTTTTAAGAGCCAGTCTACATTCTGTGATACTGAAATCAGGAGCCACGGGAGTTGTGTCTGGGAGCAATAGATGCTGTGAGCCCATCTCAGCAAGACTCAGAACAAGAATTATAGAAGTGTAGGACTGGAAGGGACCTCAGTAGGCCATCTAGTCCAGTCCTCTCTACTCAAGGCAGGACTAAATAAGAACTAGACCATTCCTGACAGATGTTTGTCTAACCCGTTCTTAAAACCTCCAATGATGGAGATTCCACAGTCTCCCTACGCACTTTGTTCCAGGGCTTAACTACCATGACAGTTAGGAAGTTTTTCCTAATGTCCTGGATGGCGGATGAAGCTTCCCCTCGGGGACACTAGCTCTCTGTCTCACTTCTTCTGCCTGCATCCCCTCCCCCACCCCAGGCTCCGCTCACCATGTGCATCACTCCTCCTCCTCCTCCCAGCTCAGCCTGCCTGCCGCAGCATCCCTCCTCTTGCTCTCAACCCTCCCTCCTCTCCTTGTTAACTTACAGACTGGGCTGTGCTATTAGTGTTTTGTTAGTTAGTTTTGTTTAAACAGGCAGATCGTGCGTATGCTGTGACTCATATGTCATTGACACAGGAAATAACTTGAGGCTGACCCTCCAGAGGCAGGTGGTTCCACATTTTGATGACCTGGGCATGGCAGATAGCAGGAGAATTTTTAAAACCCTGTGGAATCTGGGTAAAATAAAATTGTCTTTCTTCAAAGGTGGAAGGCAAATTTATACCAGGAGTCAGGGTCTAAGGGAATTGCGAAAAATGCATTGGATAAGTTTAAAACAGAAAACCATTTTGCACCACCGGTGCTCGAGCAGGGGTGGATTTATTAAGAGCTCAGAAATCAACACTCAAGGGCCAGGTTTTCCCATCTGCCTTTTGATAGGGCTGTTATTAGGGCAGGCATTTTCTCCTAGGACTCCTTGCTTAAGCAAACTATTGACAGTTTCTTCTATGCTGAGCTCAGCTGCCATTGGGAAGTGGTCCTGCCACTGAGGTGGGGGTCCAATCCTGTTACCTTTTTTAGGACATCAGTTTTTCCACAAGCTAATTTTGATTGAGCCCAGACCCCTTGGACAGTGTTGGCCATATCACAGACATCCGCGGGCCATTCAGATTGTTTTAAGATTTCGGGAACTTTAAGGGCTGAGGAGCGATGTGCTGAATGGATAAAAGTAGTTTTTGGCTCTTGTTTTTTAATGCTGCATCCAGGCTGTACATATAAGGTTGAATTGGAAAGGTTTAAAATGACACAAAGGTTTTTAAATACATTTGTCCCTAGAATCCCTGTTCCTTCTAATGGGGTTAGGGCAAACTCGGCGTTGTTTACAGCTATAGGGGTTGACTCTCCGACCCAAAATTGCAGAGGGTGGGAAATGTGAGCAGTGGTTGCCTAGCCATTAAATTCCTCAAGAGTTATGACTCGGGGGGCCTTGAAGCTGGGAAGTTTGGAGTCCCTCACAGCTTAAAATGGAGAGAGATGCGCCTGAATCCAATAACATCTGTTGCTGCTTCAGTTTCCCCAGAGAGTTTGGGTCTTTCCAAAAGACCTGTACCTCAGACCATCCCCACTGATCGTATGTTATGGGCGCAAGGATATTCAAGGGATGGACCAGGGAAACCGTACTGGCCTAATAGTATGAGTAAGGGCATTTGGTGGGGTACCATCAGCACTGTTCTGTAGGCTGTGCCCTTGCTCTTGGTGTCCAGCCAGGCAGCAGAGGAGTTCATGTGTGGTTAACCCATGGGTGGCATCTCGGGGTTCATATTGGACTAGCTGGTGCCATACCTTTGTTCTGGTAGGGTTAAGAGTGTTAATTCTTGATCTATCTCAGTCGGCTGTGCGGGGATATCCTCGCTCACGCTAGGCAGTAACCTTCCCTTTAGGCTTTTGACTGAGAGCCATTGCAGAGGTTGCATTATACGCATCACAAAGTCGTGTCTTTATTTCGGCTAGGGTGATTTGGACTGGAAAGTTAACTGCCTCTAACCGCATTTCATGGTTTAAAGCCTGTAACACTGCTGTTTTAAAATCAGGGGTATCGTAGTCAAACTGTTGTCCCTGGGCTGGGGTAGGAATAATTCCTGACAGGCGACCTAAAAGATTTTTCTTTTTAATGAAAAACTCTGGAGGCTCTCCAAGATTTTGTTTTTTGTAAAATAAGCCCAGCATATTATTTCCTGGGCGAAGACAGTGGATGTGTCGCTTTAGAGCGTCCATGTGAGTTGTGATGGCGCCGAGTTTAAGATTATTAGGGAGTCCAGCATAGTTAGAAGGGTGCATGGTTTCCCTAAATAAAGCTGGCAGGTCAAATTGGTAATGAGAAGTGGGCATGTTATGGACTGCTGTAATTCCGTCCAAAGAGGTGGAGCCATTTAAGGGTTCGAGAGTTTTAGCAAGTGCAGAGGCTTGTGCAGGTGTCATTGGGTATTCTCTACCTGCGTACGGGTGCCAGTAATTTCATTTTGGGCATTTAGAATTTGCGTGGTGTGGGCAGTGACAGGTGCCATAGGTACATTATTGGATATTAATGCAGGGCACGCTGGCAACGGCGGGGAGTTGTTCTGTGTTTACCAGACGCATAGTGGCCGGAGGATCTGGGCTGTACGGGGGTGGGTATAATTCTGCATCATTGTTAGAGGAGCCTTGAATTATTTCAGGATGGACTGCCGAAATGATGCCTCTAAAGGCTTTTAATTCCTCCTTAAGGGCAGCAATCGGTTGATTGCACTTGGAATGATCAGAACCCTGATGCTGTGCTTGATGGTTTTGCTCTAGCACTTGCCCAATTCCCCCTTCTGCTTCCTCTGTTTTAGATTTCCAATGATCTATCTCCACTTTCATTCCCTCAGCCTGTTTTTCTACCTTCTTTTGTTTTTCTCCTTCCTCTTTAGCAGTGTTAATCAATCCAAGGTTCTGGGCACTAAGCATTTGAGCATTAATTTTCCAGTTTTCACAACCACAACCTTTAGTTCACGGTTTTCAACCTCAGTCTGCAACTGAACCACTTTTTTATGCAATGCCTAATACACCAGGAACATTCCCTGTATCAAAGCCTTTTTCTTGTCCTTTTTCCAACCTTTGGCTTAATGGCCATGGCAAGGACTTCCCATTGTGAACACAGATCTTTCCATGCCATGGGGCCAGGGAATTTGTCAGCCCCCCAAAGACCTTCAAATTTTCTTTTCATACAAATTGTTTCATCACAGTTCCCATGAATGAAGCGACTTGTGCTGCCATGGTTAAGCAAATCAGCCTCTTTAGTAAATTTCCCTGGTTACACCTATCCTTCACCCCCTATGGAGGCTAAGTAGTGCCCCAAGTGTAGGTTGCGAACCTTTCCCCTCAGGTCTAAATACTCAGACTGTATCTGAGTGTGGGGAGCTACCTCATGCCTTCTCAGACACTGGCTCACAAAAACAAATAGCAACAACTTCTTCACAAGCGTTTTTGTCGTCAATTTGCACACTTTCCCAGAGGTGCTTCCAATTTGTTAACTCGCAGACTGGGATCTGCTATTAGTGTGCTCAGGAATTGACATGACTTTCATTCGATAATGACAGGCTTTAATTACTATATTTATAAACTTTTAAAATGAGCCCCCAAACCAAAAGTCCAGTATATTTTAGCTGCATAAGCGATTATCCTTACCAATGCAGGCAAAAGGCGGCAATGGTTTCTTAGCAGCTTCCCCCCAAGAGTCTGTATCCCTGGTCACAGAAGACACCTGAGCAAGATGTCATGTCTTGTCAGTTTTTTCTCAAGAGTGATTTCTCTTTATCAGTTCCCTTGCTTCTCTTTTATATTCTTAAATTCAATGTTTTTCAAAGCATTTTCATAATTTACATGAGTAAACACAGAAATTCCAGAAAACAATACAAGGGGGAGAGACCCATGTGTTTTACTTAGTTAAAAGGCGCTAGCCACCTGGATTTGTTGTTTCGTTTCAGTGTTCTATCCTTGAAACGAAGGAGTATTGGGGTTCTTGTGATTAATTTGAGCAATACATGGGGTGGCATTCAGCTATGGGCTTTGATCATAAGGTATTTTGAGAGGTCTGGAGCCATGGAGATTTGGCACACCCTGCATTTAACAAATTTTTGTTTACTGCATAGATAAATTACTTCCAGAGGAGAAGTTTATCAGGGAAGATGGTCCAATCAAGAAAGGCAATTAACAAACAGTTATCTTAATGAAATACCAGACATACTTTGAGAATGAAAAGACAGCATGGGTGTTTTGCAATGAGAAACAATCACCCCTTTTCAAAAGGGACTCCAGCCACCATTTCACATACTTTGCAATATGCATCTTATTAATTTGGTAGCTTAATTTTATAAGTAGGCTCAAGGTAGCTGAAATGTTATGGTTTACACTCTTCCACTGCCCCACTTTCCCTGAGCCCCCCACTGATTGCACCCCCCCCCACACACACACCTCTTGAGCTGAGCTTATTTATTATGTCCCATGCAGGTTCCTGGGTTCATCAGTAATCTCCTGAGGAATTTAAAGGGACCTAAGAAGATAAGTAGCAGATACCGCTTCCTCAGTCACATGGGAACCTGCATGGGATATAATAAATAAGCAAAAATTTCTGGCAGAAGCCCACTCCCAGCAGGGAGGGGAAGAGGAGGGGCCAGCACGACCCAGGCATTCGGCAATGGGCCGGTAGCATCTGTACTAGAAGAGGATTAGCCTTTCATGGCTTGTTATAACTGCAGCCACCTGCTCCTCCCCCCGGAAAGTCGCAGTGGCAAAATTGGAATACGTGTGCCATCTATTGTCTCGCCACAGTTGGAGAATTCCATTGCTGCAAATTCCTCCACTATTTCATGCACATTGCCCACAGTCATAGTCCTCAGCAGAATGCGATTCATGGCCCTGCACACCCGCAATAACCCAGCTGCAACGGTGGACTTGCCGACTCCAAACCAGTTTAGCAACTGACTGGTAGCAGTCTGGAGTTGCCAGCTTCCATACAGCGATCACCAAACGCTTCTCCACCGAGAGGGCAGCTCTTATTCTGGTGTTTTTGCACCGCAGGGCAGGCGTCAGCTCCGCAGAGCTCCATGAAGGTGGCTTTGTGCGTTTAAAAGTTCTGTAGCCACTGCTCATCATCCCAGACCTGCATAACGATGCGATCCCGCCACTCAGTGCCCCTCTCACGTGCCCAGAAGCGGCGGCTCACCGTGTAGAGATGTTCCATGAATGACAGCAGTAGTGTGGTGCTGTTTGTCTGCATGTCACTCAGCACTCTTTGGATTCCTGCTCTGATTCAGAGTTCATGATGTACTGCGTGGCTAGCCGCAATGTGCTCAGAACGCTGAAAGCAACAGTGGAGCGCAGCACAGGATCCATTTTTTCAGATAGATCATGGGCGCGCAATGAACAGGGGGGAGCCATTGAAAAAATGGTGCTAGTCACTGCCAGCAATGCAATGAATGATGGCATGGAAATGCACTGCACCATGGGACATTGAGCCAGCATCCATGCTGCTCTGCGCTCCTCTGCCCCATCCCACAATTCCTAGCAGCAGAAGCTGCTGAGTTGCACAGTGGGATAGCTGCCCACGATGCACTGCTCTCACTGTCAAGACTTCAGCACCAAGTATGGATGCATTTTTGCGACAAAATGTGTGCTGTGTGGACGGGTGTGAGCATTGTAATTATAGCGCTTTTTTATCTCTGAAAAAACTACCAATGACAAAACTTTCTGGTGTTACTCAGAGTGTCACACAGCTAAATACACGGTGGAACAGATTGTTTAGCATAAGTAGTTAACACTCATTTCAAGGGACCATTCAAGGTGAAGTGGCCTGTTAATACCACTCCACTCATAGGGAGTAAAGAATGTGGGTGGGGGAAAAGCAGCTGGGGGTGGAGGGGAATAGTTGTTAGTGGGTTATAGATTTTTGTAATAAGCCACAAGTCCAGTGTCCCTGTTCAGTCCATAGTGTCTAGCAAAGCTATGAATTTAAGCTCCCCGGTTCATCTTTTGAAAGTGTGGTGCAGGTTCCTTTTGAGGATGAAGAGGACTGATGGGTCAACTGATCGCTCTGTGAAAAGCTTTTGCCCACAAGTGCTAGGGTGTTTGTCTTTGATCATTTTCCTGTGTAAGTTCATTCAAGAATTTAGTGATTGTCTGGTTTTGCCCACATAGTTGCTATTGGGGCATTTAATGCATAATAGTAGTCTCGTCTGAGATACACCACATGTTGTGATAGGCATGTGTAGGACTCATGGAACTTGAAAGGTGTGTTGGGGGTGTTGTGTCTGCAGGTTTTGCATCTGTTATTCTGACAGGGTCTGGTGCCACTTTAAGTTGGTGTGTCTTGGTCGGTGTAGAGCTTGCTTCTGATGCTGAGCTTGGAGAAGTTGGGGGTGGTTTGAAGGCCAGAAGAGTGGGTTCAGGAAAGATTTCTTTCAGGATGGGATTCCCACTGAGTATGAATTATAGTTGTTTGATACCCATATGGATTCCAGTCTGGGGTGATAGATGACTTTACTTCTATGTTGAAGTAGGTGCTTTTGGGGTATCTGGGTGGCCTGTTCCATGAAGCAATCTACTTCTTTGGAGGGGTGTCCTTGTTTGGTGAAAGCAGTTTTGAGTGTGTTAAGGTGTGTATCCTGGAATTTTTCCTCATAGCATATTATAGATCTGGTGGAGACCTTCTTTTTGGATTCATAGGATCTCTGGGGTTGTAAGAGCTTTCTCTCCTGGCCTTCCAAAAGCCCCTTTCTCCCAAGCACCTCCTGCTAGAAAAGATGGTGTCCTGAAAATTGCAATATAAACCTTCTGGTGGAGTTCCACTTCACACTTGTCTTTCGGCTTCTCCATGGATGTGATCAGGCCTTCAGAATGTTCTAATGCAAATTACTCTTTCGTGTACTGGGTAATAACATGAAAGGACTCCATGTTTTTAAAACTAAACAGGCTCTTTATTAAGAAAACTATTTACAAAAATGCTGCTCCAGCAGCTGGCATGCCAGCCAAGTGCATACAGAGTGACTTCCTGCTGGTACCTTATCCAAACCCTTCCGTCCTGCAACTTGTGCAAGAGGTTCCATGCAGGTTGCTACAGATTGAATTAACTCCTGTTTCTATCATGCGTTACGTATAAGGATTAAATAATTTTCAATTTTTAAAGTGAATTTTATACTTGGGAAGTATATGCCAGCCCCAGAGGAATGAGTCCTCTATTTAGCCACAGAACAAGTACAGGCCAGACTTTCCTGTCATTGTGCTTGAACCCTGCCATAAGGAGCACCTCAAAGGATTAGAAAGTAGTTCAGTGTTTATTCTGTTCTCAGTGTTTCTGTTGAGGGACCCAACAAGAAGGCCAGTTCTCATGAAATGGGACACCTGTACAGGAGAAATGAGACTAAAGCCACTAATTCCTCTTTCCTCATAAAACAGATGGTAACAATATTTCATCACTACTGATCTGTGTCATCTAGAGTCATCTATCTCCCTGATCTTTTTAAAAAATAATTTCCAATCTTAAGGCTTAAAACTAGGTCCTTCCATCAAAGATTGCCACTGAAAGACCCTAGCACTCAGAATCTATGAGGTTTCTTGTATCTCCAGGAGCAACCTAAAAATGTATGGATGGTGCTAAAAGGGCAAAGAGTTCTACCATCATAGCACTGTGGCATCCAAGGAGGAATCAGTAGATTCAGATGTTAAGATTGTAGCAAAATTGGGTTAAATGTGACCTTATTCTTTATTCTGACCACAATCACTGTCAGTACAACAGATTTATTTTGTTCTATTTTCTGTACTCATTATAGTTTTGTCAGGAGGAGACATCCATCAGTTCTAGATGACAAATACTAATGAAAAGCATTACTCAAACTTTTTTAGCCGTGAGAAGCCCAACCAAACCTTCTGCTCTGAGTTTTCATGTGTACCTTAATAATATTTGTGGAAGCACTAATTATCTGTACTTTTTTGTCATAGCTAGAAGTCCTACTGTTGGGAGTAATCATGGTCATAAAATGCCAGTGGGTCCCAGCCGTGGAGATCGAGTGTCTAGTGTTTACAGCAGGAAATTGGTGGCAAAATTCCTATATTCAATTCCTAGCTCTGTTGGTAAACTGATGAAGACCAGTGTCCAAGTCAAGAAGGCCAACATTTTCAAAAGAATCCACTAATTGAGTGCCATTCAGACAACGCCTGGTAATTGGCTTACTCATGTATAGAAAGGGTATCATAATAACTAACACATCTGGATGTCTTTGCAATGCAACAAAAGACCCACGGCATGGCTGGAGCTGGCACTGAGTCAATTGACTTGGGCTTAGGCTGAAGGGCTAAAAATTGGAGTGTAGACCTTCAGGCTTGGGATGGAGCTTGAACCCAGAAACCCCAGAGGGTGAGGAGGGTCTCAGAGTCCAGGCTCCACCCCAAGCCCAAATGTCTATAATGCTACTTTGAGCCCCGAAGCTCAAGTCAATTGACCTGGGTTCTGAGATCCAATGCCAAAATGAGGTGGGTGTTTTTTTTGTTTTTTTTACTGAAGTATAGACAAGTCCCGTGAGGTAATGAGGCCTTGACAAAGTTGGTAAATCATTTTAAGAGCCTCAAATGAAAAGTGGCATCTATGTGCAAATATTCTATTTTTATTAGTTAATGATGAGGAAATTGACAAAAGCTGTTAAATCAAATGGCATCAACTACTTGGAAATGATGAGGGTAGCAGACCTTCCACTCCCTGTTTAAAAAAAAAAAATCACACAGCTCCCACTTTGTTCTTCAGATCCCCTCCTTAAAAGGCTCCTCTGCCATAATGCCTGCAGAACACTCAAGAAATATTAGGCAGCTGGTGCACTGGGACTGATGCTTATGCTGATCACAGTCTTCTGACTGTTACCTTGTGCTCTGCCACCTTTGTTGTACTCACCTGTTCCCTGTAGTCTTAGATTGTAAAATCTTTGGGACAGTGACTGTTTCTTTGTTATGTGTTTGCGCAGTGCCTAACGCAGCGGGGCCGGAACCCCTAGCCATTGCTGTAATAGAAATAACAAATAACTGACTTTGTAATCCACATGTGGTCAGATTACTTTAGATTTCCTGATTTATTTGGCCTGTCTCTGCCTGTCAATATTTGATTTTTCATTTACCTGCTATTCTCATTTTCCCCTTGCACTGGCATCTCAGTGAGCTGTTAGGAAGTACAACTGAGACATAATGTAGGATATTCTTGTATTTCTCCATCTATATAGGTGGTGCACATTCTGATACCTCTTCATCCTCAAGGCAGAGAGTCATTAAACATTAGAAATAGAATCACCATAACTCATATTCATTTTACTCCTAATACTGTGTTCTTGTCCTTGGTTATGTGATGAATTAGCTTGTAATTGACTGTTCTGTTGCACTCTAATGGAGCATGTTCATCATGCTCAGGTTACCTTTTTATTTTCTGCCATCCCACACTCCTCATTTCCATTTTGCCACTGAAAAGGGAGCAGGAAAAGGGAGAAATTTGGGAGAAAAGAAATTAAAAAATATTTTTCATTTTTCCCCAATGATTTGTTTAAAAAAAAACAAACAATTTTTTTGCTAAAATTTCTGATTTAAAAAAAAAGTTACTTTCTGGAAAAAATTTGTAACACCTCTACTAAGCACTGAATGTTATAGGCCCCCAACAAGTGATAAATGCAAATATTGCAGAACATTGAAGGAGCAGCATTAGAAGAGTCCTAAAGCTCATAAAATGTTCAGCTAAAAATATTGAAGTGCTATTGAAGTGCTTCAGTCGGAGCAATTTATGGGAGCCCCCTTAAGTCATCAAAAAGACTGGGCAGTGAAAGGCTTTTCAAGTGCCCTGAGTGCCACCTCAAGCTTTAGACTATTAAATTTACAAAATACATTTGGTCTTTTTCCTCAGATTTTCTTTTTATGTTTCTAGCAGCAGCCATATACTCTTCTGTATGGTGTAGTATTTGACTTTATATTACCATTATTACTTATATGGCGGTAGCATGTTGTGACAGAATGTGCCCCTGTATTCACCCCTTGCACATTATTCTAGTAATCTTTGTACATAGTATGCCTTGTGAGATATCATTTGAAAACTTGTAATTTGCTGGTCATTATTGCCCTGCTAAAATATTTATAGCGACATTCTATATAAAGTTATAAGATTCAACTGTATGGTGTTACTAAAACATGTTCCAAGTCTGCAGAGTGGCCAGACCAGTTCTTCAGAGACAAAAGGGCAAGCTGATGCCTCAGCCAGGTGTAAAGAAGGCCAATAGTCCATTAGCTGCTACATGACCATTCTTTGTCAGGAAAGGGGGTAAGGGTGAAAAATCCACATCTTAACAAGAAACAATATGGAGTTCCTGTCCACACAGACTCTTTGTCTCCTGAATCACAGCTGGAAACGTTTCCCAAGGGAAAGACTGACACTATAAATAGGGGGACAAACATCCCGTCTTCCTTTCTCCCCCCCTCTCTGTCCATAGATTCACTGCATCAGAAGGAACAAAAGAAGCAAGAAGAACAGGTCCTGGCCTAAGACGTTTGGGCAGTAAAACTATGGAGGGCATGTGGTGAGAAAAATTTTACTTTGAATTTAACATAGATTGTTAAGTTAGGCATTAGTTGTGTTTTATCTTTATTGTTCTTGTAATCATTTCTGACTTTTATGCCTCATTACTTGTATTCACTTAAAATCTCTCTCTTCGTAGTTAATAAACTTGTTTTATCTAAACCAGCAGGAAGTGACTTACTCAAGATCACATAGCAGGTCAGCGACAGGAGGTCTCCCTAACTGCCAATCCATTGTTCTAGCCACTGGGTCATGCTGCCTCTCAAATCATGAGGCGTTTTCGTGCGTACTTATTTGGGCTTTTCATGTCTAGTAAGAGCATTTGGTGAGACAAATATGAAGGTGTCACAAAATCATAGGACTGGAAGGGACCTCAAGAAGTCTTCTAGTCCAGTCCTTTGCACTTAAGGCAGGAATAAGCATTATCTACACCATCACCGATAGGTGTTAGTCTAAACTGCTCTTAAAATCTCCAGTGATAGAAATTCCACAACCTCCCTAGGCAATTTATTCCAGTGTTTAACTATCCTGACAGGAAGGTCTTCCTAATATCCAACCTAAACCTCCCTTGCTGCAATTTAAGCCATTGCTGCTTCTCCTCAGAGGTTAACGAGAATAATTTTTCTCCCTCCTCCTTGTAACGACCTTTTATGGACTCGAAAACTGTTATCATGTTCCCCTCAGTCTTCTCTTCTCCAGACTAAACAAAGCCAATTTTTTCAATCTTTCCTCATAGGTCAGGTTTTCTTTAATGGTAATAGTTCCATTTTCTCTTTTCTAGTTTTGTAGTTGTTGCTAGCCACAGTACTGTGGATTTGCAATGCTGTACTATGTTTAGCAGAAAGCTGCCATTGAAGAGGTGATTAGAGTGATCTGTGAAGTCATTACTGATAGTGGAGCAGTTTGGATATGTTTTAAAATGACTGTGGCACAAACCCCAGCTCCACTGAAATCAATGGCAAAATTCCCACTGTCTACAATGGGACTAGGATTTGTCCTTGTATCTGTGAGTGTACCTGTCCATGTATGTACAAAGTTTCTTTCATTATGGCAGGTCTACACTACCGCTTAAGTGGTTCTAACTTATGTCGCTCAGAGAGTGTGAAAAAGACCTCCTCCCTCGACTGATGCAAGTTACAGCGACCTAAGCGCTATCCCTACCAATGCTATGTAGATGGGAGATGCTCTCCCGCTGACATAGTTTCTGCTGCTCATGGAGGTGGAGTAATTATGCCGATGGGAGAGTGCTGTCCCCATCAGCAAAGAGCATCTTCACTAGATGTGCTACAGTGGTACAGCAGCATCAGTGCAGCGGTTCTAGTGTAGACCTGTCCTTAGTTACAATCCCTTCTTTCTGAATATGAGTTGTGTTATTCACCATGCTTGCAAAGCAATTCACTCTAAGGCCTTCTAAGTTGCTTTTAAGGACCATGGAGCATTTAACTATCCTTCTTTACCCGTGACTGTCTCTGAAGAGCTGAAAATGAGATACTGGCCAGGACTCTCACCTACATTTTAAGTGGCTTCCTCCTCGCTAATTTCTTGCTTTCAGAGAACAGGTCAAAAAGAATGATCAGGTGTGACACAGGAATAACTCATTCACTTTTAAATAAAATATGCCTAACAGAACAAAAGGGAAATGGAGTATTCTAAAGGCAGGAAAATTATCTCAGCAAAAGACAGATGATTTCATAAGTACCACTGCTGAAATGGCAGAAACGACATTATTAAAGGAATTATTCTTTTGACCTCCAAACAATTCAATCTCAGAGGCCATAAAAAGAAGATGTTAGTCAATAAGTGAGTGTTATTAAGATAAATCCATAAAGAAAAAAATCATAAATCAAAATTGGTAAGGTTGCAACATAGGAGCACAGCTACTAAATGTTGTACTTTTCATTTCTGCATTGTTAGCAACATCCTGATAAATATGGACTGTGTACAAAAGATGTCTGTTGCCACCCCTCCATCAGCAAATGGTTAAGCTTTGAAAACAGTTGAAGCAGGCTGTAGTAGTCTAGAAGTAAGAAGATTCTATTCCCAATTCTGCCAAAGGCAGTCAAGCAACAAACTTATGTTCATTGTGTCTCAACTCCCCCATCTGTAAAATAGGGAATATTGTTACTTCCCTAGCTCACTGAGAGCTTGTTAGGCTTAAATAATTAATGCCTGTGGAATGTGTTGGTACCTGCGGGTGCAAAACACAATAGACGTGCAAAGTATTACAAGCTCCCATTATTAAATCCCCAAGTATGGTTTGTTGTGTGCAGTCATTCAAGACACAATGTTTGTTTTTCTCTGGCGTGTAAGAAAGTGATAAAGTAGGACTTTCTTCTTCCAAGTTTAGATTGAGCTTTCACTGGTCAGAAGAACAGAAACTTTCCTCTTCTCTGCATTCAATGGCTTTGAGCCATCTTCATGAAGCTGTTGTAGTAAACATCGTCTGACAGTAGGAATTAATGTTACAATCACATTGGCACTGTGAACCATTACTTGTTGATGAAGTTGTGGAAGTGTGCCTATCAGGTATAGAATGTACAGAGAGCATTTGAAGCATTAAATGTCAGCCCCAGCAGCTTAACATCCTAGAAAGAAAATGGATAATTCATTTCCATACATCTTGGTGCATTCATTTAGAATTGTGACAACAGAAGCAAATGATTATTTCAAGGGGTTTTTGGAGACCTTTCTGAATGGGGGAGAATTTGGAAAAAGTTGTGGCTGCTTGCAATGTGGCCTTTACCTTTCTTAACCTGGTAAGCAAGGAAATGGATTGCAGAAGTAACACTGGTCAAATAAATCAAATATATTTCTCCCCATAAATATTTATACATGAGATTACTCAAGCTTCCCACTCAAATTAGTAATTCCCCTCTTATGAAACTCCACATGCACTGCCATTCCCATCTCATGAAACAATTGTCTTCACCCCCCTCGAGATCACCCCTGTCTTTGACAAACCCACTGCACTACTATGTGAGCTTCAGGGACAACTTTTGTGTCTCCTTTTCGAAATGGAGGAACTTTTTACTACCATGCAGGAGACTCTGGGTTCCTTTTTGAATTGAAACAAGTCCAGAGTAATATTTAATTTGATTAATGAGACTTTGTTCTATTTTTCTGTTTCAACATGCAGTGTTTGAATAATGTTAATCAGTACTGCTACACTCATTTATTTGAAGGAAGTTTGTTCTTTGTTTCTCTCAGAGAAGACAGATGAGCATCAAGACTTCCCTAGATAAGTTACCACATGTAAATAGTACTGCTGAGAGCAAAACATGGGCTCAGTTGTGCTATCATACAGCAAAGCCTATAAGGAGACCATGTCTGAGCAAACGTTTGCTGTAGTGATTTTAATCTGCAATATGTACCTTTTATCAGCCCAATCCTGCTTTGAGAACCACAGGTTTGCACCTCTAAACCCTGTGTGGGGCACAGGCCTATACAGATCTAAGTGGTGGGGTCAAGCCCAGGAAATTATTTTTAAATTATAATTTAAATTATAAAATTATTTATTATATTAAGTTGTTTTTAAATGTCGTCAACGTATATTAAGCATAATTCTGCCCAGTGGGATCACTGCAGATTTGATGTCTCCCATAAGACCTAGTGGCTGATGTTGGCTGGGGAGGAAAACCTTATAAGGATCTACCATCTACTGTGTTGCTTGTGAGGTTTACTAGAAAGGGCTAGTGAAGACCACTAGAGTGTAAGGCAGAGGTCCACTTCTCGCTACACTGTGAAAGCACGGGCTCCCTCTGTGTTCTCTAGGGTGTTTGCAAACTCAGGGTGAGACTCACAAAGGTTCAACTATCATGGCTCATCACCTACTCGTTTTCTCTGACTCAGACACGACTTCTAACCTTGTTAAGGATGTCTGCCCCATGAGTCCAGGTGCAGTGACCTTTGGAAACAAAGTACAAGCTGCTGACTTGTCTGCCAATGAACTTGGAAGAAATGTTTTCCAGAGCCAAAGCGGGTGACAGAGGCATGAGCTGATTTCCCAGGAGAAAATCTGTACTAACAACTGAATCGAGCTAGTAGTCCATTTTATACATATTAGATGGCAAGCTCTTTGGGGCAGGGACAATTTCTTACAGTGTCTTTGTACAACACTGTCACAGGGTGGTCCTGTGATAGTCCTTTCCAGCCTTAATCACAACCACTCCAGGTCGTCTTAACCACAACTGTGCTTTATTATATAAATGTACAGTCAATAGCCAGGTTCCCCACTTACTTCTGGGGAAGGGTAGAATAGCAGTAGCCAGTTCTGCCCACCTCTGCCTGCCTTTCTCTTAACTCTTCTCACTAGTGCCTCCATCCTGTCTGCTTATATAGTCCCAGCTTCACCCAATTAGTCCCTCAGCAATATCTCTAATCTGCTAATTGGCATCCTTTGCCAACTGGCTAGCTTTCCATCTGGTCCCAATTCATGTACACTAGTGGGGATTGGAGTGACGGGGCACTGAATTAGGTTGTTCTAATGCAGGAGCTGTGACAAGTACCTAACACAATGGAGTCCTGATCCTGCTTGGGTGGGGGTCTCGCATTCACTACACAAAACAACAGCCAGAGGGATATAATCACTGTTTCATCTTAATTTCTTTCCCCACCCACTGGGCATGGAGATGTAAACTCATTTGCCTGGACTGGTTTTGGAGAACTTGAAGAAATCAAATTAAATTGCAAGAAATCCCCATTCACTCCTTTTAATTTGTTTTAAAAGCTCTTTTAGGCTTTTATTTTATTAACACTTACAGGAAGTAGAACTGCTTCAAATGATCATTACCATTCTGGCAAAGTCTAAAGCTTTTTCAAAGAGAGATTTTACTCATTAAACACAGGAACACAGAATTGCTCTTTGGCTTTGTGACCGGGGACACTCATCTCTTGTGAGTGCTTCCTGTTGGTTCGGTGTGAACCCGCTCACTCTTTCTCTGCTCCCCGAACCCCTTGTCAGCTGTTAACCTCATCTGGTGGGTCTTCAGTGGCCCAGCCCTTCTGCCAAATCACACACAGTCTAAAATGCATGAACAAACCCCCTTCCGGGGTAGCAAAGGTTCAACAAGGACTGTGCCCTTGTTGGTATCTGCAGTCCTGTCTCTGGGCTAAGTTCTCAGGCCCTTCTGGGCTAGCTTTAAGTCTGTCTCTGCTCTGTTATAGAACAGTGCCTCAGGTATTTCTCCCTGAAGACCCTTGGCCTTCAGCTAGTCTCTGGTGTCCCAGCTCTCCTGCCAGGTGACTACTTAACTTCAGCTCCCTTCTGGGGGGTGGTAACAAAGTTCAATGAAGGGTTGGCCCTCTTCACGTCTTCACCCCATCTCTGGGCCTGCTTAAATTCTAGCCCCTTTCTTAAACTTTTAGTACAGAGTCTTATCCCCTTCTTGGGCTTTGGCCACTTCGCCAATGGCAGGGCCTGGGCCGGTCCATTACTCTGGGTCCCAACCCAGGGACCTTACAAATAGTAGCCTTGTGCCGGTTTCTTCAATAGTTGCTGCTGCTGCATTCTCTGGGCCCCTGCCATTTGGTCCCATCACCTTCTTTGGTTCTCTGTCAGTTCCCTGCTTGACCAGTGTCTCTCCCAGGCCTCCTCCCCTGGAGAATATAATGGCCTTCCAGCCCTTCCTCACCTGTCTGGTCCCAGCCAGCAACTGACCTGCTCAGGCCCTGCGGATCCTTTTATAGGACCCAGCTGTGCTCTGACTGGCTGCTTCCCTGCAGCCTTTCTAGGCAGGCCTAGAGGACCCACCTTCACTGCTCTTTTCTGGGGAAGGGTGTGGTAGGACTTCGAAGCCTCCAGCGTGGGGGCCTCAGAAGGCCTGGTACACCCCACATCACAAGTTCTAGAAAAACGTCATTTGCCACTCTGTGATTTTAGGTTAATTATTTAGATGGCCATTGTATTTTATAATCACAGGTTTTAACATCAATCAGCTGGATTAATCCCAGTTTATACTACCTTTTGAGCTCCTGTGCAGTTGCCTCTGCTAAAGCTAGTATGGAGCCTCTGTTGTAATTCAAGTTGCCCCTTCATGACACACTCTCCTTATTTCCCAAGACGGGCAGGCAGCTGAGGAGTTAAGTATCTCTGGGGGTCAAAGGTTGATGCCCATGAAGGGTGCTTTGGAGGAGAGGTCTCTTGGGGTTTGTGCCACATTTTTTTCATTGTTGGCTTATAGCAAAGTCCCCAGTGGTTTCTGTGAGTTTCAACAATATTGGTCCTTAAGTTTGAATTTGTTCAGAAAGAGCTGAGCAATGGCATTAGCCATTTCCAATGCATCAGTAAAATAGATTTTCAGTGTATAGTTAAAGTTCTCAGTATTGATCATTATGGTCCTGATCTGATTACACTCCTCCACCTGTGTAAATTTATGCATGAGAGTAACCCTGTTGATGTCAATGGGATGGATTCATATGCATAGAGTTTGGAGGATATGGGCCTTTGTGCTCATGAGCCAGTGAAGGTTTCATTTTTCAGGCATATGCTGTGTCTTAGAACATTGTCTCCTACTTTGTGTACTTTGTCTTGAATCCTGCAGAGGCTTCTGTGACTTTGTAACAAACTTTATTGTTTCTAGCCATTAAAACTTGTTAATATATGTTTAAAAACACCTATCAACACATAAAAACGAGAGTCCTGTAGCATCTTAAAGACTAACAAATTTCTGCGGGCATAAGCTTTTGTGGGCTGCAACCCACTTCATCAGATGCAAGCATGCCGGTGCTACAGGACTCTCGTGATTTTTGTTGTATACAGACTAACACAGCTACCCCTCTGTAACTTGTCAACAGATAGGAATTTTGCCAAACTTATAGGATGTTTGCAACTGCAGTTTAGAAATGCTACATGTGTCCCTTTGGCCCACAGTTCTCTGAAGTCATCTTGTTCAATTTCAGAAGTTAAGGCAATAGCTTACTTTGTTTGACCTTGAGGCTGTGTTCATAAAGGCCCAATAAATGTACTTTTCCAGACTTTTATTTATCTATTTAGCTTACAGGTAGTTTATTTCCTATAATATAGAGACATTTCAGGAGCATGAGAAAATGTCAAAATGTTTTAGATACCATATGTAGCATCATGAACTCCTTTTCAGGCTGGCTGCCAAAGCTATTGCTTGCTTTCCTAAAAGCTAGGCAAGACGATGTCATTCTTTTCTGCTTCAGTACAAATGAATTGATATTGGAAATGTCATTTTCTTTGTGTTCTTCTTACATTCCTTTTTATTTATGTATGTGATGCCATTTGGGTTGCTAAGGTATCTTTCATTCCTGCGACATATTGGGTTTTATTAATCTCTGGTTTAGCTCCAGTGCTGTCAACAGATTGCATCAGAAATTAATTTGACCCATTATATTTCTTTTTGTAACTGATGGGACAATAGCTGACTCTAGGGATGTGTTTCAAAAGCAAACAGAAAGAAAATGAACAACACGACTGGATTATGCATGTTGCTGAGCACTTGCTTCAGTGAGATAAGGGGGTGCTCAGCACCTCTTATACAGTACTCTTTAGCTTACAGAATTGGTCCAAAAGTGCTTCTGGCCTTAGCATTTGTTCTTTAGCAAGGGTTATTTGCCCTCTGCTGCCTTCCGATTTTGTAAATAGTGTGATTGATCTGTTAAGTAGCAGACAATAACTCCCATCAGGCCCCTTTCCACTGCACCTCTCTTCCCTGTCCAGGAAAGGGAAAGGGTCCTGAACCAGAAAGTGGCCACTGGCTCAGCTCTGTTTGAAAGCCACAGCTGCATGGTGAGCCAGGAGCTGCAGAGAAGCTGGGTGGAGACAGAGGAGAACCCCCAGGAACTGTGGACAGAGCCACATGTGAAAGAGGTTCTGATTGCTGGATGTTACAGCTCAGTGCATGGCTGTCAGACTTGTGAGAGAGCTGCAGTGGCTGGGCAAGGAGCCAGTCCAGAGAGGCCCAAAGAGAAAGACACTGACTGAGCCTGACGTGCAAGCTCCTACTTGCTTGAAATAGAGACTGGATTGGAGAGGGCACCCCAGGCAGTAGGCCTGAAGAGCCCTGACTCCCAACTGGACTGCGCCCAGGGACCCAAACTGAAATCATGATTGCTTTCTTTGGCATGTAACTGTTTATGCCTCTAGCTAGGGTATTTGTAACCTTTCCCCTTTCCCACAGGTCCTATTAAAGACCCTTTCCTGTAGCCATATGTCTGAGTGGTGATTGGGACCCACCAGGGGCCCCAATATGCTGACACGGCTTAGCTGCTGAAGCACTTTCAGCGATCGCCTCCAAGTGAGGGTACACCCAGCATCCTACTGATAGCTGAGAAGTCTTGCGGGGGGGCTGGAACAATTTGCATAGTGGGGGTGCTGAGAGCCATTGAACCAAGCTGTGAACCCTGTATGAAATGGAAACCACGTCAAGCCAGGGGTGCACAAGCACCCCCCGCATCCCCGTTCCAGCACCTGTAAAGTTTGGTATACTCCAGTACTAAGCAGCCCCAGTAATTACGAACAGCCTGTTTCCTTACACTGTTTCCTATGCAAGAGGCTGCCACTATGGAGAAATGTACAGATTAATTTCTTTTGAAACAAGCTACTATGTACACTTAACATTGTAACAGCCCGTATCAATAGCATGCTAATAGTCGATCGCAGTGTAAAGTACCATGTAAGCACTCGCTCACGTGCTCTCTCACCCTCATACTTGCATGCGCGTGCATCCCCCCCAGAGGACTGATGGATAGTATCTGTGAAACTGATAGAAAAAGTGCATACTGACTTTCCTCTGATCGTCGTGCCTACATTTTTCTCTGTTGGCTTGTTAAGATTATTTTTGTTCCATTTTGAAGGCCCTTATCCTACTCCAGGTAAAGTCATTGCAAGTTCTGTCATTCACTTGAATGGGAACAGAATCAGGCCCTCCGCTGACTCTTTAACAGGCAGCATTTTTTTCCTTTCCTGTCGATAGATAAGGCGCTTTCAGTGAATATGTTGTCATTAGATTTTCAAAATGCTTGGAAATATTCCACCTCAGAGATTTATGGCTAAAATGGAGTTACAAAAGAAGGTAAATTAGGATAGAGGGTGGAAAAATGGCCTCCATAAAAGATAGTCATGGATGCAAACTGGTTGGAAAGGGATTCTTAGTGGATTGACTCTGGAGTCATTTTTTCCAATACTTCTTTTGTTGTACTCTTCCACAGTTAAGACTGTAAGCATTTCCATTCTAGTCCCGTATTTTCAGTTGCTCACAAGTTTCTGAAACTTTCACCTTTTGGAACATAAAGATCAAGGTTTTCAAAAGTGCCTAGTGATTTGGGGTGTCCAATCTTAGTCACCCGATTTTCAAAAAGTGCTGAGCACCTGCTCTCTGAAAATAATGCCTCTTCAAGCTGTTTCAAGCTGAAAATCCAAAAATTGATGCACGCAGAATCACTAGGCATTGTAAAATTTTGGCCCTATTAGTCTCTGCCCAAAGATGAATGATTTCTTTTTAGGATGTTTAAGTAAAAATAGTGAAGACATTTCAGTGCCAGGATAGGGTTTTTTTTTGGATTTTTTATGCACTTTTCCAATTATGAAAAATATGTTGACCTTGTTTGAACAGCTCTACAGCTGATGTGGCTGGGGTTTAAAAGTGGAAATTTGGCAGGGAAAGGGCATTCATGTCACTGAGAATCAGTACGTAGTCTTGTATTGGAGGATTTTTAATTTAATTGAACTATGAGCATTTGGCAATTGTGTTCTGACCACATGCAGCAGAAATGTTTCTTAACAAAGCTTAATAAGTGCACAGGTACAGCAAAAGTATGCCTTTTTTCCCATAAAAATTCAAAATGTTGATACCAGTTCCAAGTTTCCTGAACCCACTCTATACAACAAGTCAAAAGTAGAATGATTTTTTTGTGGAGACTTCATCCCCCCTTTTGCTTAACATTCAACACTGACAAAAAACTTAGCTGAAAAATGGAGAGTCTGAAAACTCTGGCCAGCTCTAACAATAAATCAGCTTCACAATCGCCTTACTAGTTACCTATTCAGTGTTGTTAAAATTGGTTGTCTGAAAAGTTTGGACTTAAGCATGCATTTAAGTTTAAAGCTGTTTGAATGTTTTTGCTTGACATGTTTTTTCACTGTTTGCTGACAAATGGCTTTCTTTCAAAAAAAATTTGTATGGACTTTTTTGTCTCTTGACATTGTTCAGTTTTTCAATGAAACCCCCGCAAAAAATTCAGCATGGAAAACCTGGGAATTTTTCAATTAAAAACCAGTAAAATTGTCACATGCACTAAAAAGCTTTTTCAGTTTTTTAGAATATCTTCTTTTGAATATATTTGTGGGAAATACTTTCCATTTTCACACTAGTGAAAACTCTTACTTAATAGTTTTTTTGAATTTATGCCAAGATATCTAATGTCACTAAATTTGGCTCCTTGGCTACCTATGGATCCAGTTTTGTACAGAGGGATTCCTTTGTTCTTTCCTTCCCATTGTGGATCATTACTGCTGTTTCTGTGAAAGGATTTCTCTTTCACGATGGAACAGCTTCTTTAAATACCCACATCATTATTTTCTCTTAACTTGAAACATTTTTTGATGAGAGATGAAGGGAATTATTTCAAAACATGCATATAGGGGGGTTACATTGTATTCTTGCCCCACTTGCAACCTGCACAGAGACAATCGCAATTCTAGGGAACAGAAAAACTAGCAGCCACAGAGGCATTATCTTCTCCAAAAGAGACAAGGAACCACTTTTCACAGCAGCCAGTGACACCATGACTTAGAATCATAGAAGATTAGGGTTGGAAGGGACCTCAGGAAGCCATCTAGTCCAACCCCCTGCTCAAAGCAGGACCAACCCCAACTAAATCATCCCAGCCAGGGCTTTGTCAAGCTGGGCCTTAAAAACCTCTAAGGATGGAGATTCTACCACCTCCCTAAGTAATCCATTCCAGTGCTTCACCACCCCCATAGTGAAAATGTTTTTCCTAATATCCAACCTAAATGTCCACCGCTGCAACTTGAGCCCATTGCTCCTTGTTCTGTCACCTGCCACCACTGAGAACAGCCTAGCTCCATCCTCCCTGGAACGCCCATTCAAGTAGCTAAAGGCAAGTAGTCAAAGTCCCCCTCATTCCTCTCTTCTGCAGACTGAATAAGCCCAGTTCCTTCAGCCTCTCCTCATAAGTCAAGGGCTTCTCTTGGGGGAGTGCAATGCCCTTCAAAAAAAGTTATTTCTGCAATTGGGCAAGATATGCACAGAGCACTACAGACCAGTGAGGAAAAGGGAATGTTCAGTAAAACACATCTAACTTTTCTAAACTACATTTGCCACTGTGATAAAATTTTGGCAGAATTCCTGTTTGTTTTCTCAGTGGTTTCTGAATATGGATTAAAGAGGTTTAATTGACAGAAACAATAATGTTCGTTACAGAGCCACAGGCAGGAGGATTCACCAGTGGAAAATGTATAACAAAATCACACTTGGGCCCATTGTCAGTAGGTATAAAACAAATGACCCTCGGACAATATCATACTTTGTTCTCTCTCTGCATCTGTTCAGGTATTTCTACCATGTTCACCACCATAAAAGCAGTAGGTACATGTTATTCACTAGTATGTTATTCTTTGTATTACTTAAGTCCCCAGTTAAGGTCAGGGCTCCATTGTGCCAGGCGCTGTACAGACAGATCGAACCATGTTGGCCCCAGTGAGCTAACAATCCAAAGACAGACAAAGGTAGGAGAGGAATAGAGGATTTGGAGAGATGACGTGACTTGCCCAGCCTCATGCAGCAGATCAGTGGCTTAGTTAGAAATAGAGCCCAAGACTCCTGATGGCTGTGATCCTCTGAACACACGTATAAGTAGTTCTGGCAATGGTGTGTAGGGGAGGAGGGTAATTTTATATGCTCTGGAAGTTTTATAACTGGAGAAAACATTTGGAAAAAAGTCTCTAAAAGACGTGGCTAGAAGTGCAAGAAACGTCAATGATGGCTGAAGACAGTAAACGAGCTTAGTCAGTATGGACTAAAAGGGTATGGCATAAGGCATATAAATAGATAAATATGTATACAGGGAGAAAGATGTTCTAAGCTTTGCCATTTTTTCACGTCTGTAGCATGGTGAGTTGTTAGCCTGGATTTTTTTTTATTCCCCTTGGTGAGGAGGGAGGAAATCATCTTCTAGAGCCACAGCTGGTGTAAATCCAAAAGTAGCTCCATTACACTCAGTGGAACTCAGGTGACAATAACCTGAGGTAGCTCATAGCAAATAGCTTAAATGTGAGGTCAATTTCCACCTCATGCAACAAGGAGCATTTATTTCTGGGGAATATGTCTGAGTGCTGACCACTTATCCAGAACTGTTTTGGCTATTCTGGTTGCTGGCCAAGTCAGGTACTTCACTATTCGTCTCTCTTTCCCATCCCTATACATGCTATAATTTTGACCAACTCAGGGGACTTGACGATCCCAAAGCATTAACACAGTGAGTTGAGCCCTCCCCTCCCTACTCTATCTAAGCCAATGGGAATGCTATTAGGCTCATTTTAGCTAGAAGTCAATCTTGCAACAGTGCTAATTAATTTTAGGAGATTAGTGCTGGGATCATCACGGGTTTGACTAATATTCAGCATACATATTGCCATAAAGTTGGCACACCTTTTCTCTCACCTCTGAGCACAGCATTGCATATCTGCTCACAGAACATTTTGTTTTAAGACTTGGATTTTTGCAGCGCTCAGCATTTAGGAGCCTAATTAGCATTGATTGTCAAAGGGATCTTGGTTTCTAAATTCCTTTTGAAAATGAAATTTAGGCTTCTGTGTCAGTGAGGGCATTGTAATACTGAGCGCTGCAATGCATAATTACCTTTAAAAATCTAGGTCCTAGGGTTTTATGAGATGGAAGCCACAAAAGACAAAGACATGAGTGAGGACAGAGATGAAGCAGAAATAGGAGGAGATGAAGTCCCAAAAGTCCACTGGGTGATGTTTGAATGGAATTCTACAAGTGCATGCTGAGTTTTAAGGAATGAACGTACTTAATCAGCTGACATAGAGAATGATGGAAACTCTTGGAGCCAGCTGGGAATTCAATTACTTCTCCCTGCCTGTTGCTGCCTCTGCCTGCCACTAACATTTGCAGCTGACTTTTGTTTTCTTTATGCATCAGATGCTACTGCTGACTGAATTCCAGGAAATGGGGACACAGGCTAGGTTGAAGCTGGAAATGATTTCTTTGCTACTTATGTGAGTTTTATTTTTGGTGTTCTCACCTCTGAGCAGTTACATTTTATAGGCTTTGGAGGAAGATAGAAGAGAAACAAAGATGTCTCTGAGCTGCAGAATTCAGATGTAGATCCTGATTTCCCCCAAGACTTTTGGGCTATTTTGATTTTGCCTATGATACGGGCAAGGGACTGGTTTAGAGTTTCAGATATGGATCAGGAATTGAACTTCTCTGAAATTCAGAGGCATTTAGAGAGAGGCTCAGACCAAAAGCCTAGATCCAGAGAGAAGATATGGGAAGGTGACTAACTGGGTAAAATGGAAAGGGAAGCAAAGAGTGGAGATGGGGAAGGGTTAAAAGTTCTTCTTTTTTTATGTCAGCTGTTCCTGGAATCAGAGGTGAAGAGTCCCTTTCTGTTAACAAATGAGCCAGAAAACTCTCTGTCCCAAAGAGTTACTGCAGTAACTATGCAGGGCACCTGCAGAGTCTTTTGAAGGGCATATTTTTCTTATTATAGTTATATTTTTCTAGTTCACAAGGTCTGTATTGTATACAGGATGCAGCTGACTACAATGATTAATAGCCCATTCTGCTCAGAGTTCTGCAGATCCTTTGGCATTTCATGTATTCTGCAAACAACTGCAATCTCTCTTGGTCGCTCAAATCCATTTTTGCCCATTATGAAGAATAATCTGGATGCTAGTCAATCTCTGCTGTTGTCAAAGGGGCTCTCTATGCAGCAGGCTCTTTTTTGTTTGTTTTTTCTTTTGCAAACTTCAGATGATATCTTCTTAGCAACACAAATGAGCTATGCCAGTGTTTATAGGCTGATCCTGAAAATAAAATAAGGCTGTGTCATTAAAAGAAAAGAAAGTCATAGAAGATTAGGGTAGGAAGGGACTCCGGGGGTCATCTAATACCTTTGGAACATGTATTCCTTTGTTTAAAAGGAAATGGCACTTGCCTTATTCTGTACCATTTTCGTTAGGATCCCTTAAAGATTAGGGAAGATAGCCTTAAGGGGTCCTAATGAGAACTGTACAGATGTGGGTTGGTTTAGCACAGCGGTTTCGAAACTGTGATCATTTGAGCATTGATGGAAATTGCTAGTGGGATTGTGGAGACCCTCTGGTGTATTAAAATGCAACCACATCTCCCCCAATATCAAACAGTTCCACTTGCTGCCTATTCATTGCAACCTCCAGTTCAAAGTTGCTCACCTTAGTTTTAAATCTCTACCTGGATTTGCTGCAAGGAAACTTGCTAGTCTTCTCTCTCTCCTCTCCTTTCTCTTGTCTGCCCCGATCTCCTCTTCTCTCCATGTAATCTGACTTTGGTCAAAGAGAGATCCTTCTCCTCTGAAGCTTCTAGCAGTTGGATCAGCCTTCATGGGTCCTTTTCTCACATTTCAAATCTCCCCTGCAAATATCTTCTCCCATGTCCTTTTCCTTTTAATTTCTCCCCCTCTCTGGTATCTCCATTATGTTGATTAATATACTGCACTTGCCCCGATATGTAGGCACAGTTAACAATGGCATTGAAAACATAGGTTTTTCTCACACAGTCAAGTGTTGGTTTCTGTCATTGTTATATTTAACTCTGTAAAACAGTTTGAGACACATTTTAGATTAAAGCCCTTTCCACAAAGGAGGTGACTTCTACTGGAATTTCTACTGCCTTTGTTTGGTGCAGTAAATAGGAAGAGGATTCTTTCTCTGGGTGCCCTTTCCCTTTTTGCTTTTGCTTCAGCTGCCTACATGCATCTGTGGATCCTAGCCGAATCTCATCCTTTATAAAGGCTCATCCTCAATCCTGTGATGGCTGCTAAACTCTCTTTCCTCCCCCAACAGTAAATTCACCCTTACAAAAAGTGCTGAGCCTCTGCTTTCACAGCACCCGCCTCAGGGATAAGGACAAAATTATTGTTAACAATGTGCCCCAGTAGCAGTAGAAGTCATGGACTCCCTTTCATTCACCATTCAGGGATCGGAATTTCTACTTTCTCTCTAGGCTAACACTGCAGGGTGACTTTAGCATAAGTCAGTGGCATAGTACAAGTGATAATGGAAATAGTGGGGGGTAGAGAAAGATGAAGTGTTCAGGAGGCAGGGAAACACTGATGTTTACTAGATGTGGGCTTGGGAAGCAGTGATCTTGATCTAACCTTCTGCAAAGTGTGAGGATGCTTAGGTCTGGGGTTTGGGTTCAGCTGACTTGGAGGGGAGGGGGCGAGAGAGGGAGTGGAAAGGCTTTAAAATTCAGAACAAGATCCAAACTCTCCCGACACATAGAGATGTTCTGATTCATATCCCTTTGTTCTAATTGCACTGCTTCTGCTGATATAGTAGACTCTGGCTTTAGCATCTCATTAGCATAAATGCACTGTCTTTCTTTCTGCATAAATGTAGCAGTTTCAGCTCATTCACCTAGCTGCCTGACTTTCTCGTGGCAGAGGGGGAAGTGGCAGATGAATCAAATTACATGGGGCTAACAAGTTCTTTCCTAGTGGTGCAATGAAGGATTCTCTCTCTCTCCCCTTTGAATCCCACCCCAAGGCTGGTATTACTACTCCAGTTGCAGTTTGTGATCATGGGAAGGCAGAAGAAGTGAACCTTGGAAAGACCCTTTCATTCTATTTCCTTCATTTCTGTAGATGTAGTGAGTGAATGAGCCAAGGGAATAAAGTGAAATTATTTGCAGACTTTTCGGTAGAACTTTGCTTTCCCTGTTTTCTCTTTTCATTTGTTTTTCCCCAATAGTTGTGCAAGCAAAGTTTTGTTCATGCAAATGGAGGAAGAAATTTCAGGCATATGGGTACAGTTTCATTTGATCCCAATTTTTTTCCCTTTTCTGGTGGGAGGAGGGGAAGGGTATCAAAAGTGGTTTATGAGGGCGATGTAATATCATATGATTTAGGCATGCAGCTTGAATGACATACTTAAAAGCATATATGCAGCAAACAGGATGCACAGTTTCAATTGTTGTTGTTGTTTATTTGTATTATCGGAGCACCTAAGACTCCTAGTCATGGACCAGAAGCCCACTGTACCAGATGCTGTACAAGCACAGACCAAAAAAACAGTCCTTCTCCCAAAGAGCTTCCAATGTAAGCATAAGACACAAGACAACCCATAGATTCAGATAGACTAGAGGGGGACCACAAGGAAACAGTAAGATAATGTTGCTGAAATAGACAAGACAGAGGGAAGGCTATAACACATATAAGCAATGTGAACAATGAGATGGTGGCATATGGCATGTTTCACTTTTTTAATTTTTTTTTTGGTGGGTGGGTTTACTAAAAAGGGAATCTAAATGGGAAGGGAGAGGGGATGAGTGGCGTAGCGTAGAGATAGGGTTGTAGAAGATTGTGATTTAGAGACGCTCCGTAGCATGGGACAGTTGTGTGTGAATTGGGAAATGTGTCTACATCAGATCTAACATGGCTACTCCCAGCTGCACATCTGGAAATCACTCTTGCCTGTGTTATTAAAGTTCTACTCATTCAAAAGTTAATTCTTTAATGAACCCTCAAGATCATTACAGACAGGGCGAGGGAAGGAGAGAGTAGGACATTGAACACATTTGTAAGGTCTCATTGTTTTCCTGGACTTGCCTTCAGGGCAGATGGCACTGAATTCTTGTAAAGAAGCTGCTTACTTGCTGCAGAACTGGTGGAATTTTAAAGGGCCAACACTGTATGTATATACTATTCAAAAGTGTGTGTGTGTGTGTATACAGTATAATTGAACAATTAAGCTGTACAACTGAAGCCAAACATCGAGGGTCAAACGTTTCCCTCAGTTACATCTATAGAATGTCTTGGACTTGAGTTTCGCAGTGTAAGTGACAGCGGAATATAACACAATGTTTAGGCAAACAGTAACGCTAATTTTCCTCTCAGGCTGGCATAGATCAGTGGGAACGCCATGGACAGCCATAGCATTATACTGGACTGAAACAAAGATGAGTGGAGGAGAGTCAGGCCCCAGGATGTTTGTATGCACACAAGTGTGCATCCAGGTTTTCACTTTAGTGCTTTAATTTATCATCTCATGTTGCTGCTCTGTGGGAGATCCTCCCTTAGCAAGACCTGCTTCCATCCACTAGGAAAGGCTTGGAGCAGCATGCTCTCTGTAGAGGTAACCCTTTCATTACAGGAGAAAACCTTTCCCATCTGGCTCTCTCCTAGTCGAATACCAGGAGAAGAAGGAAATCTCTTTTTCAGATTCCGGACAGAAATAACGCTAAAAATAATTGCAACAGGACTCCAGTTTGCAAACATTGGGCTCACTTAACTCCTGCTAATACAGGGTGATGCAGATTGCCGTGCCCCACTGCATGGGCAAGCAGTGGCATCTCAAGGACTCCTTGCACCTTTGCCCTCTCTAGAGGTTCTGCTCATGGAGAGAAGATCTGAATTGTGGTTGGGGCTCTATAGGAGCTGGCACAGGCTGCTGAGAATAGCCCTGAAACAGCTCAGGCCCCAGGAATCCTGGCCATGACTCTAACTGTGCTTGTGGTTAAGTTGGCTGTAGGCACCACAGTAGAGCCTCAACCCTTTGTGACGCATCAGGCATGGGTAGCACCTATATTTCTATCACATTCTTCTCTGCAGCTTCGTATACTGATATGGTTTGAAGGTCAACTTCAAAGATGAGGATGTGTAATTAGTATCTCTCTTAATTCTGAACTTTGTGTCTTAATCAGCCTGATTTACAGTCAGATTCAGCATATTCGCTCCAGACTGTGCAGCTTTCCAAACTCTGTGGTGTAAATAATATGCATACATTCAACAGCTGCAATTAGCAAGCATCCACTGATGGGGAAATAAATCCATAGGACCAAAGTTTGCACAAAGTCCCAGTTGGTGCAAAGCTCCCATGGATGTCAGTGGGAATTTTGCTCTGATATGGACCATAGGATTTGCTCTATGGAGCAGCAGTTAATATGTCCTAATCTTTGGTGGAGCTATTTTAGTGAGAGCAGCACTGTCAAAGTTTGGGTTGGCTCTAATTTTATCTGAACCAGTTTGCCCATTCCTAAGTGGCAGAGACAGGAAAATTTAAAGTATGTAGCACATATTGGACAGTACCTACATTTGTATTTATTCTAACAGCAGATATTTGTTAAAGCTGCTTCTCTTCACTGTAGTGAACGGATTAATTAGCCAACTTCTGGAAAACAAAAGGGTTAAATTATCAAGTAGCTGTTCAGCTTTGTGAAGTTGTTAGGAAAAGTTACCATATGGGAGTGTGGGGGGAAATTATGCACAGCTACACTTACATTCCTTTTTCTACAATCTGTCTTAACCCTCTGTTGCGGTATGAGCTAGAATTCTTTTTTTCAGGGCTTTTCAGGAAGTAGTATACCGAATCAGAGTCAGGGCAATTGTATTTAAGCCCTGGATTTAGGTTTTATTCATAGCTACCATGACTTGCAAAGAGACAGTACCACATAGTTATATAGCATAAAACTATCTAAATTTTAATAGAAACAAGCCAAGTGTTTAGGACCATACGTGAATTACTATTAAATTCTAAGAAAAGTAAAAATATCTAGGGACAGTGAAGAGCCACACTCTATTACATCTCAAGGTTCTGCTCTGACTAATCAAGTGTGAATCTCCGTAAAGGAGTCTGAGCGGCAAAGTTTGGAGCTGGAGCCTAATCAAATCTTGTCCAAAGCTGAAGGAGGTCGTGGGGGGGGGGGTCATGCTACAGTGTAGGCATGTAAAGTAGATTAGTTTGGGGGTGTAATTTATACATTCCCCACTTCCCTCTATGTTTTTTCTTTCTCCTGATCCATCCCACTTTCTTGGGGTTTGCCTAGACTAGAGTTTTGTGGTCCTTTTTTAACTTGAGCTAATGGGCAATTAACTCAGGTTAACTAACATGACTATAAATACTAGTTTAGATGCTTCACTAGTGTTTGTTCTAGGACACAAATGTTTGTGACTTACCCTGGGACTCAGCCTAAGGCAAGCAAGAGGTGATGCAATTTTAGACTTGGTTTTGGTAAGTAGAGAGGACATCAGAAAAGAGCTCCTCATAGCAAATAAACTTGGATTAAGTGGTCACAAGCTATTCAGTTTAAATGAAATAGAAGGCTAGTCAAAACCAGGTCATCATGTTGTTTTTATTTCAAAATGGCAGACTTAGGAAATGAAGGGAATCAGTTAAAAAGTCAACTGAACTGAAGAGTTTAAGGATTTAAATGTGGAGGAAGCTTGGAATTTCTTCAAATGAACTATACAAAAATTATCTGAAATTTGCAGCCCAAGGAAGGGGAAAACACTGTAGGAAGTGTAACAGAGTGTCTTTTGGGAATGTACTGTAGCAGAGAGCCTATTGGGAATGGAAAATAGGACTGATCGTCAAAGAAAGGTACATTGTGGAGGCTAGAAAATGTAGGAATAAAATGAGAATCGCTAAAAGTCAAACTGAATTAATTCGGGCCAAGGAAATTAAAATAAATAATCAAGAGGGTATTTTTAATTATAGAAATACAAAGAGAATTAGGAAGGATGAGGTTGGACTGCTATGTAGTGTAAATGGGAGGGAGACTAAAGGTGATTTAGATATGGCTTTAAACCTAAATGACTACATTGCCCCAGTTTTCAATAAGGATGAAAATATGGAATATGTGCATGAAGGCAGGACAGCTGATGAAAATAAGTGTATAGGTGTGGAAAGTACCTCATCTGAGGTGGAAGAAAAGCTCAAAAGAACTTAATGCACTCCAATAGGGGTAACTGGATGACTTCCACTCCAGAACATTGAAAGGCTTTTCACATGAGATTGCTAGTCCAGTAACAAGGATTTTCAATAAATCTGTCTATTCAGGGGTAGTATTGTCTGTCCAGAGAATAGCTAATATACCTATGTTTAAGAAAGGGGAAAAAAAGTGATCCAAGCAATTACAGACCTGTTAGTCTGATCTCAGCAGTATGCAAGGTTTTAGAACAAATTGTGAAGGAAAGAATAATTAAATCCATGGAGGTAAATAGTAAAGGGGTATAATGCAATATCAGTTTACCAAAAGCCAGACTAATTTGGTTTCCTTCTTTGAGAAAATAACTGATTTTTTAGATAAGGGCAGTGCAGTAGATCTAATATACTTGGACTTCAGTAAAGCATTTGACATGGTACCACATGGGAAATTATTACTTAAATTAGGGAAGTTAGAGCATAAGAATTGTAGGAAAAGGAACTGGCTAAAGAGAGAAGGTAATGGGTTGTGCTGAGAGGTGGAATTATCGGATTGGAGAGAGTTTACTAGTGGAGTTCTTCAAGGAGCAACCCAGGGACAAATCTTATTCAGTCTTTTTATTAAGGACATTGGCACAAAAAGTAGAAGTGTGTTAATGAAATGTGTTGGTGATAGAAATTTGGGATGCATCATCAATATGGAGGATTGGAATATTATACAGGAAGATTGGATGAGCTTGAAGACTGGAGTGACCAAAATGGGATGCAGTTCAATAATACAGAGGGCAAGGCCATGCACTTAGGGTATAATAATAAGAATTCTTGCTGAATTTCTAATTTCAATTGTTGGGTTGGGTGTGCAGGTACTGGCTGGTGTTGGTGGCCCATGATATACAGGAAGTCAGACCTAATGATCTGGTGGTTTCTTCTGGCCTTTAACTCTATGACTCTAAATCACAAATGCACATGGAGTGTCTAGACTAGCAGTTGCAACCATGGTAGTTCACTTGAATTAACTGGCAACTAGTTGACTCAAATTAAAGCAGGACTGTAAACTCTAGTCTAGTCAAACCCTCTGTGTGTCTGTTTCTCCCTAATCACATGTAACAGAGTGATACCCTGCCAACTAACTCGCCACATTGTACTTGTGCACATCTGGGCTATGTGGTCTTTACAAAGTCTGCAACAGGGCTACATGGAGTTAAGAACTTGGCAGAATTCATAATGCACATAGAAACTGATATCTTAGGGTCAGATTCGGCCTGGCTTGTACACAGGTGCACTGTATACGGAAGGCACGAGGACCATACTCCTTGTGCAGAGCCCAGAAGGGCCAGGCAGAGTGATGCTTCCTCTCAGGTCTCCTAGCAGAGAGGTTTATGGTGTTCCAAAAGGGGGACAGGGACATGACTCTCTCTGACCCCCAGGGTAAGCATTGTATCCTCCAGGCCAAGCCATTTTGGAATTCTCATGAGCCAAAGAGAGAGTGAGAGAAAGAGAGAAAGGAAGAAAAGCACATGTCCATCTCTCCCAAATGTGTTGTCCTGTTTGTCTCAAACTTCCTAGCGAAGTTCTACACTCTCCTAAGATAAGGGCTGTGACATTTCAGGCAATTTGGCTTAGTCCTTGTAAAGTTAAAATCAAGATCAGGTTCATAACAACAGGATATTTTCCACCTCAATGAAGGAGAAATTAGCTTCTCTGAATAACATGTGCTTCCCCTGCAGATAACACTAACGTATACTCTTTGCATTTTTTTTGAACAAAAGAGCAAAGACTGGAACGTATTAAAAATTAAAATAAGGAATCAATTTTTTCTTATCCACTGCCCCATTTTACATCATTTTTCTGCTGTGTGCATGGAGAAGGGAAGGTAATCTGCTTAAAGTAAGTACATCTGGATAAACACACTGGGCTTAATCCTGAGCTATTCTAGAGAGCATTTGTGTCACTCCAGGAGCATAAAGGTGCTGAAAAGCCGCGAGAGCCCTTCTGCTGGGGATTCTTAGCACTGTACACAGACAGGAGTAGTTTACAGCAGCCCTTGGGCTGCTCTAAGCTATGTGAGGAGCACAAACAACCCCTGCCAGTTCCAGGATCAGGCAGTTGCAAACAGCTCCCCACATCAGCTAGTGGATACTGGGCACAACTGCGGACTGAAGGTTGTATTTCTATTTCTGAACACATTCAGGCATTCATGATGGGATTGAAAATTCAGCTCAGCCTTGAGTGTTACGGGATTTGTGATCCGCTGAGGAGAGACTGTGATAGGGGAAAAGGAATGGAGATGGACTAGAGAGAGAATTTTCCAGTGGAAAAAATGGGATTGAAAATAGAAGACTGTGTGCAGGCTGAAAAACAAATACAGAGAGTATGTGCAGGAGGTGAGGAGAACTGGTATAGGGAGGGAGAAAAGATCAAATAAAATGTGTGCGCGCGCACACACGCCCATGGACATGTGGGAGCATATGTATGTCTGCAGGGATAAAAGATTGTATCCTAAAAGCTAGACTGCCCCTACAATGTACCTATAAACATATGAAAATATGTATATAAATACATACATACATATATCTATATGGACATACACACTGTATATGTTTTGTAGGGAACCCACTATGCCAGCCTATCTTTTAGGGTGCAATTTTTCTATCCTTAAGCCTGTGTGTCCTGTATTATCTTTAGCTTAAAATAGAAGTATTGTGTAAAAAGAAATATATTGAATCATTGTGGGGATGGTGGTGATACGGTATGAACTTCAGAAAAATCATGTTTGCAATATCAAACGCAAAGCCATTTAAGCTTTCAGGTACACTTGGGTGATTCTGGTGTAAACTCTACTTATTTCAGTGAGTGTCACTCAGAAGAGACTCTAGTTCTGCCTGTACCCTCTAACCCCTCTGTAAAAAGAGTCTGAGTTTGCAAATTTTTTCTGGATTCCTTCATCCTTGTTTAAACCCTAACAAGTATACCATATTTGTAATGGGAACACTGACAGTCGTTTGAGGACTGCAGGTTCCATTAGTAACAATTGCTCTTCTGTGTGAATGTGCTGTGAATACATACAGTTGGAAATGAAACATGTGTATGGTAAATGAATAAAATGAACTCACTCCTTTTTTGTTTTCGCTTCACTAGACAAGTGGGTTATGTATACTGTGTGCATATACGGTATGGATTTTAGAAGTAATCAAGTGGAGCATTTCAAAGCTGTGACATGGCAGATGTATCTAGATTGCTTGCATAATTCCCTGGGGCCACACTTGCTTTTTCTTGTTTTCTTCCAGAAAGAATTTTTTTTTTTCAAAAACCAGTGTAATTGTTTGTTTATTAAACCAACACAAGGCAAACATTAGGCTGAAACACATAGTTTTGGAAGAAAAGACCTTTGCAATGGATTATTTTCTTTCCTTTTCTTGTTCTAAAAATATTTTTTTTTAAAGGGTGAATGTTGTCTCATGTTCTCCTCTTCATCAAATCAAACCATGATTATGGTCTGGCCCAGATTACTATACTGGATCCAATCTGCGCATCCCCATCCTCCAAACTTTTGGAAAGTTCTGAACTGGAACTAGGGACCTACTGTACGTATATCAATTAATTAATCAGACAACTCTGAGTCCGTTTGTTTTCACAGAGCTGCACAAATCTTGGTGAGTCCTCGCAGCATCCATGTCAGGGAGATGATATCCCTATTTTACATAGAGGGAAACCAAGACAAATATTCTTTCCCCACAGAATACAAATAACTCCCACCGTGAATTCAGACAGTGCAATTCATATTCTGGGATAGGAGAAGACAACTCCAGAGATGTTAAGTAACTTGCCTAGCATCACACAGTGAGTTAGTAGCGGAGTTGGGGCTTATAGTACTGCCAACCTCGAGAGATCAAAAATCATGAGATTGGCCCAAAATTATGTATCTAATATTGTGGTTTTTGGTCTGTGTCAGGGGCTGGCTCCCTGTTTGAGGCTAGCTGACTGAGTCTTACCAAGGATTTAGCAGCTGTCCCTCAGCCTCACTGATGGGGTGGCAACATAAGGGCTAATCAGTGACACCAGTTAAGTGTAATGGGGCTTAATTAGAAAGACCAATTCCAGCTATGGTGGAGCACCCTGAGATAGGGCCTACAATGGTCAAGATCCCATGGGAAGCTGCTGAAGTCCCTGGGTCAGAGAGACAGTAGAGGAATGCTGCTGAGGAAGAAACAAGATAAGAGATGCTCTGCAGGGGCTAGGAGAGAGAGCCAAGAAGCAGAGAACTTCAGTAGAGCCTGAGGGGGCAGAAGAACTACAGTCGAACCTCACAGATCAAACACCTCGGGAATGGAGGTTGTAACTGAAATGTTTGTAACCCTGAACAAAACGTTATGGTCCAGCCTCCTGCAGTCAGCGCCTTCCAGCTGAGGCTGGCAGAGTTCTCTGCAAAGGTGGCAGCTGGCAGCACTGCCTGGTTTGGAAGCAGCTCCCTGCCCTATTCCTGGGTCTTGCCTTTGGGTTGAATGGGGGCTGCCCCATGCCCTTGGTACTACAAGCACCAGCCCTCAGCTGCCTCTCCCCCAGGGCTCGCTCTGCCCTGGGCACTGGTCGCCAGGCTCCAGAGGCAGCACGTAGCAGGGGTTTAGTGCCAGCCCACTGCCAGCGTCCCTCCCTCCCAGGCCCCTTGCACTCCCAGAGGTGCTGGCACTACCCAGGAGTGCCGCCATGGGCAAAGCTTGAGCCGCATCAGTGCACAGGTCGTGGCCCTTTAAAACTCCCCAGAGCGCAGCGTGCCGGCAGCAGCTCGGACTCTGGCTCCCACTCCAGCTCCAGGCCCGGTTTGGCTGCCATAGCAGCTGTAGCTCCCATCCTAGTCAGCAGCTCCCTGCGGCAGCTTCTTGCTGGGGCTGAACTTGCAAGCTTGTCCCCCTCCTGGCCTGGGGTGGTGGTGAAAACAGCCTCCCCCTCTCCGTGGGGTGGAGTGGAAGGGGGTGAAACAGACCCCGGGCTGCTTCTGCTCTGCATGCCGACCTCTACGCTGCAATGCAGGCACAGTCCGGTATTTGCTCCCCTACCCTCCTCCACCGCTGCCTGGTTCCTGCCTTCCAGTTCCAGGGTGTTCGGTGACCGGTCAGTTCATAACTCTGGTGTTCGTATCTCTGAGCTTCCACGTGTTAGTCTGGGCATTTGCTTTGGCTTTTATTTACCCCGGGAGGGGTGTGTGTGATGCTCACAGCCCAGAGAAGGAGCTGGGAGAAGAGAGGTCTGGGCCTGGCTGTCACTGGCGTGGGGGACACGAGGTGAAGTCCTCTGCAATGCATGTCCAGGCACAAGGGGGTGCCCTAGCGGGGCGGACATGCACATACCAGGTGCCTTTTGCTTTTTGACCCCCCCACCCATCCGCCAGCGTGCTTGTGACAACTGGCATTGCCCACTTTCCCCAACTGATCGGGTAGGGTGATTTGGGACCCTGCTACAGGAGCGGTCTCCCCCCCATGTCCAGTCCCTGCCCAGCAATCCGTTCTGCCCCCCAGCCTAATCAGTCCCATCAGTTCAGCCCTCTCACCCCCATCTTCATCAGTTCAAACCCCACCCTTCCGCTTCTCCTGGGTGCTTCATCCCCCTTGGGGCGGTGAGGGGCGGGAAGCAGGGAGTAGAGGTGTCCCGAGCTGCTGGGCTTTTTAGCTCCCCTCCCCCCTCCTGTGAGAATGGCTTAAGGTTGCTGGGGGTGAAGGAGGGAGACCGCTTTTCCTGCAGCAGTTCTGGCTGGTTACTCTGGCTCAGGTGACAGACAAGTGGGACAGGCGGCCACTCAGAGGGGGTTTTTCCACAGGCATGGCTTGGATTTGCTAAAGGGCTGGAGCTTCTTGCATCATTCCCTGACTGGGCTCCAGCTAATATCCCATCACTCATGGGGGAAAAAATCACCAGAACTGGCACCAGTTAGCTTCTAGCCCTTCAACCCCTTGCTCATGCCATACGATCATGTTATTTCCTCCGTGGCACAGTACATCACACCGAAATAATTGGTGCAGAGGCATACACAGCAGGCTGCTTCTTGTAGCTCTGCATGCTCCCCGTGAATTCTTATTGACTGATGAATGCATGCCCTGTTGAGTGTTATTGCTTACTTAATGCACTGCAATTTTCCCCTGATATCTTGAGAATTATTGAACATCCTTTCTCAGTTCACAGCAACCCTCATTTATTTATGAGCACACTTCATATCAGCTTTCACTCTGTTCTCACTGAAAGTAAAAAATCAAGATGCTGTGCAATTTTATGTGTATCTATTAGAACTAACTGAATTGGCATATTTCGGTTGTAAATAACTAGACTATGTCCAGCCCTGTGTAGATATGTTCAATACAGAAAGGGGAATGGGGAGAAGAGGATAAAGAGCTTGCTAGCTTTCACCTCCACCAGGGGCTAGGCACAGTCTTAGAGCTCAAAGCAAGAGGGCAGTGCCCCATTCTGCTCCTCTACCAGCATAGCTGGCTCCAGTGTTCAAGTAAGCAAGGGTTTATTTCATCTGGTAAGAGGAAGTGGAGGAAGCTGCTGTCTGAGCTTGCTGCCTCAGAGGACTTCTGCATGGTTTTGGGAAGTGCCTCTCTTGCAGTAGATGCTTGCAAACCCCCTTGCACTGTGAGGAAGAGCTGCTTGAAAATTTTGTGATGGACCAGTTTTCTACTGGAAAATGCAATTTAGCTGAAATAAAAATGTTTCATCGGGACATGTCACTTTTGCCATGCATAGTTTTTGACAGAAGAAGGTTGAAATGCTTTCTCTTGACTTTGTTTCATGTTGAAAAATTTAGTTTGGACTTTGTTTTGAATTTTATATTGTCTACTATTATATTTAACATTTTGATACTATCGAAACCATGGTTTTAACCTTATCAAAACAAAAACATTTGACTTTATTAAAACAAAATGTTTCAGTGGTTCCAAATATTTTGGGGGGAGCATTTCAAGCTTTCATTTTGATTTGTAAGAAAAACGAATTTTGAAATGTCGGAATTTCCTGTGGAACAGAACTTCCGTTGTCAGTCCGACCCTCCTGTGAGGCTGTGGCTCAGAGATCCAATCTAGTCTCAAAAGCTATTAATGCCTATAATAATCAGAGCTGGGTGAATAAATCCAATTTATTCAGTTAAATTCACTTCTTTCTGTTTACCAATTGTTTGCTAACAGATTTTTGACTAATTTATTTGTTTGAAACTATTTGCTGAATGATTACAGTGAATAATCCCATGTGGCTATAAAATTTAATAGAAAGTGGTAATCTCTTTAGTTTTATACCATCAGACAGAATTTAATAGAGAATGATAACCCTGTAATGGAATTCTACGGATTGCATCAACAGCATCATAAGGAGAATGAAATTTACTGTTTTCAGCCCTACATTCTCATTATAGCATTTACTATAACTATTTTTCTATGAGAAATTCTTGACCTGTGCCTGGATGTTCAAAAGCAATTCACTGAATGTAATCGCTACTCAAACTTTTGTTTGAATTCCTAAGTCACATAGTATGTTTCTCTTTCTGTTGACTGGGTAAGCTTAACCATCCAGATGGTTTCTGATGCGAATTCTGCTGTGTACAAATACAAACTACACTTTCCATCAATATGCCGCAATATTTACTTAAAATTCAGTGTTTAAGTGAATGTTCCTGCCAGTAAAATCATGGATAATTGGAATATTTGCTGAAAGTAAATTTGCAAAGGTGGAAAAGTAAATGCATTAAAAAATTTTAACCAATACTTGTGAACTTTTTTTTACCCTTGTATTTTATGTATTTAGTTTTACTGAACCAGCCTACTCTTGATTTTTAAAATGCTAATTTTGGAACGTATATTTTAATTGTTATAATTCCTATATAAAGTTAGTGTGTTTTGAAAAAGATAAATTATAATAATGTTCCCTAGGCAACACTGTTCCATACCCTGGCCTTTAAAACTCACATGTACATAAACCATGCCCAGTGTAGCACTCTGTCCCTGTCTAATATGGGCCACATAAAGATTGATGAGCCCGTTAAAGCCTTGGCTAATAAAGATGGGCAATTCCTGCTCCATTTAGTGAGCATGTGAATCCTTTTATCCTTTGTTTTCTCTTTGCCCGAAGATTAAATGTTCTTTGCTCTGGAATAGCTGTGGCAGCTCCCCCCATTCTGAGCTTTAGGACAGAGTAAGTGGAGTCCACTTCTGAGTAACCAGGAGAAAGGCATAATCTGTATATTTAATTATGGTTTTAAACTTTTAAACTGAAATAACTACAAACAAGCTAGGGTGGCTTTTCTTTAAAGGCCGAAAATCAGAAAGCAAGCGAAACACAGTCACTAACATTCATTAATCTTTAAATCAGTCTCATCACGTCTGAATGTTCAGTTTGGCAATATTGCCAGTTTGGGTCCTTCTGCGTTAGGGCTGAAAAATAAAATTCGTATTTGCAATTATAGCTTTGATCCACAGGTGGCGCATGAACTCTTGTAAATGGAAACAGCATGTTTTGCTGTAAAGGAGACTTTCCACTCGGATTCTGGCAGCTGCCATCTAGTGGAAATTTGCATATTTTTTCACTTAAAACTCTGAACCAAAAAACCAAACCCTAGACCTCAAACACATTGTTTGCCCATCAGACAGTGAAACCATGTTAAAAGATCCTAGTGTCAACACGTGTTTAAGTTCTCTCTTGGGTTGTGTTTCTTCCTCCCCTACTCCCCAATATAATATGTTAGCTGGTTCTCTGTATGTTCTGTAGGAACAACAGATTCTCATACTTTTCACTCAATGCTACCTTGGCCCCCATATGCACCACACCAGTATTTGATAATATTTTACCATTACTTTTTGTTAAATAGTTCATTAAAACTTGGAACGGCGTTCCCCTTCATCTTTATACTTCCTCACAAAACTCTCTTCCCTCAATTTTTTTCTCTATTTGTCTAATCCTTTCCCGTTCCTCTGGATTTCCTGGAGATGACTTTCATTCTCATTACCTTCTCCAAATCTCTTCCCTTCCATCTCATTTGCTCTTGACCTCACTTCTCTCCAAGCTCTCGTTCTTTCCTCCTTCCATAGCATATTGTGTGTTTTCCCTTCTCTTCCTTTGTTTACTGTCTCTTGTGCAGTCTACTCCATGAGTGTGATTCTCCACCCCCTTGCCCCCTTGTTGGCTTTTACACCTCTGTTAAGTGAGTGTGAAATGCTACCAAATCAGAACTCTCCACATACTCACATCAGTGATTGCCTGATTATGCAATGCGCAAAGGAGTGGAGAATAGGGCCCCGTGTCCCTTTCTCTTTATGCCTCTGCCTACACGCCTCCCCATGCTCTTTCTCATTGCTTCCCTATCCTTTGCCTCACTTGTTCTCTGTCCCCATGGCCATTTCTACTCAATTAATCTTTAGTCTCCCAAGTTCCCATCAATCAACTGATCACCTGACTCCTCCTGCCCCCACTTCACTCAATCAATCCTTTGCCCAGAGCCCTCTACCAGCCCGTCTATCTTCTGTCTCCTCCAGCACACTGATTATTTGCTTCTCTCCTGTGTGGAGTAGCTGCCACTGTTGTGTAAAGGGTGGGGCTGCAGAGTCCTAAAGCCATCTTCCCTTTTGGAAGGGGGGGCTGTGGACTGCAGGGGTCAGAACAAACTGGAGCTGCCTCACTGGTATGTACTGTTAAATAAAGGCATGCAGAGTTTGTACTTCACAGTTAAGTTACTTTAAGAAGAGAAACACAGCTCCCAGTTGATGCTGTGCTTCTGCAACCCCAGCAAATCAATCCTGCGTGTGACCGAGGATGTGGAAACTCAAGATATGGATCTATTAAAAGGGGAGGTTTAATACATTCAACACTTTAAAAATAAAAGCCCTTTGTTGTGCTGTATTATAACCTGATTGCAGGGTCAGTGACTTCTTCCTCCGTCTACTCACCTTCGTAAGCAGAGACTGGGCAGTTCTGACCCTTGGGCAACGTTTCTGACATAGTTTCCTCTGCAACCAGGAGGGGGGAAAAACCCAGCAACTGCTGGATTCTATTTCAGGTCGTGGGAGAGGAGGGAGGTGGACCATGTAAGTGCTACTGATGTGTTACATTCACACTCCGATGTTAGGAATGCCATATTGTAAGTCAGGCCCCGCTGCAGCTTCCCATTGAACAGTGGGGAAATGGCTAGATCTTTGTTCTGTTCTTTGCTGGCAGCTCCTTGCTTGCTGCCAATCCGTGTAAGCAAGATAGAGACGTGTTTCAATGCAGAGGAAAAACATAAGCACCTGGGAAAAGGGGCTGGGGGCGTGTGGGGGAGAGAGAGAGAGCGTGTGAGCAGGAAGGGGACATGGAAACACCGCTGAAGATGTTTAGTGGCTAAAATCTGACAAAAAGTGGAGCCCAGGAACGATAAGGCTGGTCTCCAGAATTATGGTGGGGAGGTAATGCCACTCCAAGAAAGGTTGAGATAGGGCCTTAGGCTAGGACAGGAGCCGGTGCATAGTACTCGTTAGATTTCAGCATGGTGAGGGTATCAGTTAGGTGCTTTCTTCTACATTAGTGGTAGATTGTATGAATGGGTGATTACTTCATACAATTGTTAACATGAGAGCTTTTTAAGTAAAATTTAAATTAAGATCCCATAATAATTATATTACGTCTGTTTTCTATATTGGAATAGGTCCAGGGCCCAACTTCACAAAGGGACTTAGGTGCCTAAATCTGACTCTGTAGTCCAGTGTTTAGGGCACTCCCCCCTCCTCCCCGAGATGTGGGAGACCTCTGATCCATTCCCTTGCTCCAATTACTGTGTCACTATTTATCCACAGTGTAACAGCTTCAACAGGAGAGAGTGAGGGAGCCCCACAGCGGAACTGGTTGGTCACAGGAAGACTATCAGCCTCCAATGTGGTGTGACCACGAAAAAAGGTAATGCTGTCCTTGGATGCATCAGACGAGGTATTTCCAGTGAGACAGGGAGGTGTTGGAACCATTATACAATGCACTGGTGAGACCTTATCTGGAATACTGTGTGCAGTTCTGGTCCCCCAAGCTTAGGAAAGATTAATTCAAACTGGAACAGGTGCAGAGAAGGGATACTAGGATGATTCGAGAAATGGAAAACCTGCCTTATGAGAGGAGACTCAAAGAGTTTGGCTTGTTTAGCCTAACCAAAAGAAGGTTGAGAGGAGATATGTTTGTTCTCTATAAATACATCAGAGGGATAAATAGCGGGGAGGGAGAGGAATTATTTAAGTTCAGTGCCAATGTGGACACACAAACTAATGGATATAAACTGGCCATCAGGAAGTTTAGACTGGAAATTAGACACAGGTTGCTAACCATCAGAGGCATGAAGTTCTGGAATCGCCTTCCAAGGGGAGCAGTGAGGGCAAAAAACCTAGCTGGCTTCAAAACTGAGCTTGATAATTTTATGGAAGGGATGGTATGATGGGACAGCCTAATTTGGCAATTGACTGATGTTTGACTACTGGTGGTAGATATGCCAATGGCCTGTGAAGGGATGTTAGATGGGGTGGGTTCTCAGTTGTTACAGAGAATTCTTTCTTGGATGTCTGGCTGGTGAGTCTTGCCCACATGCTCAGGGTTTAACTGATTGCCATATTTGTGGTCAGGAAGGAATTTTCCCTCAGGGCAGATTGGCAAAGGCTCGGGGGGTTTTGCCTTCCTTTGTAGCATGGGGCGCGGCTCACTTGCTGGTGGATTCTCTGTACCTTAAAGTCTTTAAACCATGCTTTGAGGACTTTAATAACTCAGTCATAGATCAGGGTTCTATTACAGGGGTGCATGGATGGATTTCTGCATTGTGTAGATCAGACTAGATGATCGTATTGGTCCCTTCTAACTTTAGAGTCTAAGAGAATGTCATAACTCAGCAGTTAGAGCACTCTCCTGAGGGGTGGGAGATGCCTCTACAAGCCTTTCTTCCCATGGGCAGTGGGGGGATTTGAACCTGGGTCTCCCATCCCTGAGGAGAGTGCTCTAACCACTGGGCTAAAAGCTTTAAGATAGGCACCACCTCCTCCTCTAACTGTTAAGATGTTGCTTGAGGGTACCTGCCTTGCTCCACATACGTGCCTAAGATGTCTGACTCCAGGAAATGGGTTCTCATTTGGGGCTTACGAAGCAGAGATAGGTGCCTCATTGCAGCTCAGACTTAGGTACTTAACTCCGGGAGAGAGGTGGGCTTAGCACACATCCCTCTTATTGGCATCTCTCCCTGGCTAGATGGTTTCCTGCCTAGAGTGCTGGCTTTTGTACAGTGCAGTCTAAAGTGCCTCTTTCTCCCCACTCACATCTAAGTTGGGTGCTGTGGATCACACTGTTGTTTCAGTGACTTTTCTAGGCACTTAAGTTATGTGCTGTGACAATCAGCTTTGCAATGTCATTGTTCTTTTGTGGCTCCCACCCTAGCTTATTGTTACCTGTCCCCCCCCCTTTTTAAACTGTTTACATGAGACTACCACTCATATCTCCTGTGCTACAACTGGCATGTGAAAGCATATCCCCACCCCATCCCATAGCCTTGCTTCCTGCAAACGGCTGTTGCACTTCTCCCTCACAATCATATTGTGTCTTTCTCCTTGCTATATGTTGAGTGGACTTGAGTCTACGTTTCCCCTCTCCCAAACTCCAACAGAAAATTCATAATGAACCTCTCCTGCCCTCCGGCAAATGTATATGATGACCCCTGATGCCTGAAAATTCATACTGTGCCTTGCCCAACTTTCTACAGGCTTTTTCCCAGTCTGGGGTGCAGGCTGCTCTTTTTCATTATTTTCTCCCATTTTGTCTCTTCAGTGTTGCCCTGGGTGGGTGGGTGGATGTACTGGGAAGACATCTTTCGCTACGTGCTTCCCTGGGATCAAGCAGGGCACGTGGGGTGCTCAGCCTAGTGCTTGCTGCATTTGAGAGAGCAAGAGAGAGACACACCACTACAGCTGCTGTCTGATGGAGTTATTCATTAGCATTATTGTTGCTAATGGTTTTTTTTAACTGTTTTCAGAGTTTTCCCATATTTTGGGGGATGTATATCTGCAGAAAAGTCACATAGCTTTATGTTTTTATCACACCGGGCAGCTGAGTGCATTCCACCAGCAGAAGAATCTTGGGAATTCATTGGAGAGATTGTGTAACTAATGTTCAAGTGTGTTGCATGGGTCAGCAGACTGTGGTCTCAATAATTACACAGAAATGGCTACATGGTTTAGCCATGGCATCAGAAGCACAAGGTAAGGCTTAGATTGGATTCCACTTGAGGGAAGAGAAGGTGTTGCTGGAGGACAAAGAATGACCTATCACGGAATGTTTGAAAACAATGGAGTCAAACATCTTGCGCTGGGGAAAAATGGGTTGCCTCCTGCAGTCCGACACAGGAGAGTCTGAGTAAAGTTATCTTTAAGTTACCTGTGTGTTGACTGGCTACAGTACAAAGAAAGGAAACTGCCTGGGGTGGATGAATGCCATACTTTTGGGTTAGTTTATCCATGTCTCCTAAAATCTCACTCCCATCCCACTTGCAACATCCATTGCAGGAGAGACAAATAAATGCATTTTTCTTACCGTTATCCATACATTCATATTTATTCATAGCACTAAAGTTTTAAAGGGTGTAACTTCAAAAATAACCACTGTCAGACCCACAAGTGTGGTAACGGAGGAACTCATAGGTATGCTATTTGGAAACATCAAATGTGAATATGTATCCAAAGCTGCAAGCATTCCAGAATTCTCCAAAAGAACTCAGGATGACTGCTGTCTCCTGAAGATGTGGAAATGCAGGTGTGTTAAAAAGAAAGGTGATAAGTGGCAAATAACCAGGAGGAAGAAAACAAACCACTTACATCCAACACTCTGAGCATGCTAAATGTCTGTTGGGACTGTTTTTGACTTTCACTGAAGTCATCAGGCTCTTGATTCAGCAAAATCACTTAAGTCTCCTGTCTTAAAATTAACCAGGTACTTAAATGCTTTGCTGAATAGGCATGGATCTAAGCACATGCTTAATGCTGAATACGAATGGCTCTGTTGAAGCATGACCTTGCAGCCGAGGTCACTTAGCATCTTAGAATTAGGTTGTTAATGTTTTATAAATTCAGTCTCATGCTTTGTCACTTCATGAATTTTTAATTGATAGCTGAAAATGATGCTGGTTACTCATAAAAGGTTACTAAATATGAAACAATATGGATTTAATGTACATCGTTTTTTCTACATTGTGTGAAATTAGGTTACAAAGGAGATTTTAACTGTTTACATGGCATTTTGATGAAATGCAGAATTTAGCTTTTCAAAGCTTTTTTTCCGTTTTTGAATTTGCAAGTACTTAACATGGTTTTTCTTTCTATTTCTCCCCTTATAGCATGGATAAATAAAACTTCTTTATATGTAATCCCAATCTAATTCTGCATAATTGGAAATGTCAGCAGATAGCCATATGAGCCAGGGACAGGCTGCAATCAACAGAAATCCCTCCCTAGTCCCAAAATATTCTTGCCCAACCCTCTCCCATCAACCCACAACACACCCTTCCCTCAGCCTGTGTGAATAAACATCACATACTTCCCAATCCAAAGAGCTCTGCGGGTTTCTCAAACCCACAGCTCCATGATCCTGGATAATAATTTATTCTGGAAGTGGCCAAAAGATCTACCCATGACAGAAGATGGACACCAACTAAAGAAAGGGACTGAGCTAACATAATGCAAATACTATGACAGAATACATAAATTGGATGTGTGTGTGTGCAAAAAGCACAGGAAGAGGAAGTTGTCCCTGCAGCTGGGTTCTCCCTATATTGGAGTGCTTGCCCTATGATGCCTGTTCCTGATCACCTGCTACCTTGACCCTATTTACCCCCTGCCACATGACTCTTGGTTTGCCCTCTCACCTGGTTCAAATGCTGACCTCCTGGTATTGGATCTGGATTGACTTCTGCTCTGACTATTAGGTCAGAACACCTACATCCCCATCATGACACCCCTGTGTGAACAACATACTTTAAACCTCAGGCACCCATGTGGGCCTATGAAGTTTAAATCTGTTTAGCTGATAGTACAAATACTCAGACATATGTTGTATCATACCTTATCAAACAGGCTGTGTGATATGTTGAGGTGAGCTTTACTTTAACAAGACACAGCATAATGTTAACAGAATGAAAATCTACAGTGATACATGGAATAGAATTGTGATTTTTCCTAGATCAGCTCTTGAAGTAAAGTCAAGACCCTGTACCAGTTATGTACCTTTGATATTGATGCAGAAACAAGCTATAATAAAGGCACCATAACAATAGCCAGGATGATTAATTGTACAGAAATAGGTTAACATTCATTTGTTAGTCTAAATATCCACATGGATAAGTATATAACCGTATGAAAGTCTAAAGTCAACTCAAATATAAAATAATTCCCAAGGAAAAAAATCAGGTTTGCTTAATTTCCTTGGACCTCTTCTAGAACAAAAGGATATTGTACAGTACACTGGAATACTACTTCTAAATTACTGAATGAAACAAAAGAAAAAAAGTCGTCTACATGTCATTTTTTTATTTGTCTTTGATCAAATCTTTTTTTTTTCCCAGCAAGTAAATCACGTCAAGGTTTCAACTATCAAATGCATGATGATAAGGTAGGTGTCATTTCTTATGCAGGAGGAGTATTTGGAAACACAAAATACAGTTCTCCAGTAAGCTGCAAAGACATAAGTGGATATAATATTTCAACGTGTTGAGTTGTTTAGCATACCATGATTGTATAGACCAACACAAGAGTCTTGCCTCCATCTATATGTGATTAACATAAACAAAAATTGATTTCATCCAGCGAAAGCATGTTTATGATCAATATTTCAAGAGTGTGATTTTCTTAGACATTTTTAAAGTTTCCTGTTCTTTTGCCAGCTGATTTGAACCCAACATGTAATTACTTCTCATTGGCCAAAACTGAAAATCTGACCAAATGAAGGGCAAAATTGTCAGAATTCCTTAATTAATTATACCAACACTGGTGCTTATTTTTCAAAAGTCATAGTTTACTCTATGCTTAGCCCCAGGTGCCCATAGTAAATGGTTCTTACCTCCATGAGAGAGTTGGCATCTTCTAGCTAAGCCTCACTGATACCCAACACTGCTTGGTTCGACAGGATGAGGACATCTGTCACCACTGCTCCCCAAGCTGGGCTCTCTGCAGTCTGCATCCAGCTGAGGGACTAGGATAGATCCCAGAGCTTGGAAGACAGATGAGGAGGAAGCTCCTGTTCACTTTACACTCAGTAAGTAAAGATAAGTGGAGAAGAGAGAATAAAAGGCATGAGGGGAAGCTAAGCCATATGGGGAAGGAATTGAACTGGGACCCAGTTAAATTTTCAACTCTCCCTTAGGGACAAAAAGTGGCTAAGTACAATCCCCCTCCTCCAATCTTGGGTGTAACAGGGAAAGCAGGGCTGCTTCCCTGGGGATCTTCCAATATCTCAGGACCTCCCTTGGAAGGAGCCAGAGACTCTTCTCTGAGGATCATCATCTAGATCTCACAGGGGTTTGGGGCTTTCATCCCCCAAGCTGGCCTGGACCCTGGGTTTGGTGTTCAACAGAACCAGGGAGAGCCCTGGCTTGCAGTTCCTACTCCTTCTGTTGCTGCAGGAGGAAGGGCCCCAATATTACAATGCCCTGACTGCCTGCCCAAGAATGCCTCACTGTAGTCCCAGCTCGGAGCACAACCAGAGGTTCACTCATATGTTGGGACTGAGGAGCAGGTTGATGATCTGTCTAGATGTGGGCATTGTCCTTCCCTTTGTCCATGGTGAAGTCACTGTGCAGGGCAGTTCACAGGCGGCGGGACTTCAGCTTTGGTCCAGGGCTGGCTTCACTGTGCTGTCAGGAGAGAGGAGCAGGTTTAAGACTATGCAGTGCAGGGGTGGGGCTGATATTAACAGCAGGAACTGGAAGGAAATAGAAACAGGCCACGGAGGGGTCCAAGAGACAATGGATCAGGGAAACAAGAAAAGGATCAAACATCTAAACACGTGTCAGGATTATTCCCACTTCCAAGATGGAAAATTGAGAGTCCAGCTGGGAGAGCATGCTGGCTGAGGTCACACAGATACTCAGTGGCAGCGTCCCTTGCCAGCAATCACTATAAAGCATTGTCAGTCCACCTTTTGATAGGCGGCTACTCAGCCCTCCAGCGAGGTCCATCTGAGTACACCCCCCTCTGGGGTAACAGTGCAACAAAATGTATACAGTCCCGTGTCCCCACAAAAGAGGGGTTTTCAACCCATCCCTGGGTCTGTGCCGGTGGCACTCCCTTGACTCAGGTCTTATAATGTCTCTAGTGTCATCCAAAGGCAAGTTTGGGGGGGAAAGAAGTTTATTTGCCCTACAAGAAAAGGTTGATTGGGAAAGGATCTCAATCCCTCCCTCTCCACAGGGCTTCAGCCCAGGACCCTACAAGAGGCAGAGATGATAAACACCTCAGAGTAGTCAGGGTTACCTCCATGGCCACTTCCTATCACTCCTTGCCTGGTCCAAGAATGATCAAATGCCTCGTCAATGATCCTCTAGAAGCTAGAGTGGAGCGTTCCCTTCTCACCAGCCTGAGGTAGTCGCTGCAGCCAGGACTCTTGCTACACCGTTATTTAGGAGCTGCCAAGGTAAGTCTCTTCTCCTTTTCTGTCTCTCCCTCTTCTTCTTTTTGGGTTTTGTGGTGTAGCAGGCTCACTTCCTGAGTCTATGAGCTCCAGGCATTGTACTTGGTTTCTTGTTCGTGACTTATAGTCTTGCACCTTTCCCAGTATTTGTAGCCAATTGAAGAAAAGCTTTTTTAATTGGGCCCCATTTTCCTTGTATTCCTGATAGATGATACAAGGAAAATTTTATTACTTAGAGTAAGTTTACATTACAATTAGACACCTACAACTGGCCCATGACAGCTAATGTAAGCTAAGAGAATCGGGCTAAGGGGCTGTTTAATTGCAGTGTAGATGTTCGGGCTCTGGATGGAGCCCGATTTCTGGGGCCCCATGGCAGGGAATATCTCAAACCTCAAGCTCCAGCCTGAGTCCAATGGTTTACACTGCAATTAAATAGCCCCTTAGCCCAAGTCTTGTGATACCAAGTCAGCTGGCATGGGCCAGTGGTGGGTTTTAATTGCAATGTAGACATATCCTTTAAGGCTTCTGAGTGTTCTATATAAACATCTCCTGTCAATGATACAGTCTTTACAGTCCCAAAGAATGTGGTCTATCATTTCCTAGAATTTACATGTCATGCATAATCCATCTTTGTGCAAGTTAATTAGAAATAAATTACTATTTAATCCACAATGCCCTTTTAGAATTCTAAATAGATTCAATTCGCTCTTCCTTTCAGAGCCTTGGATTATCTCAACATTTTCAACGGTTGGGCATACTTGGATCTTTATCTCCTTCATTTTGTTTGCCCACAGTTCCTGCCATTCCTTCCTTTGCTCATTTTTGATTGGCTGTTTAAATTCCAGTTTGCTTTAAGGGGATTCCTAGGTCAACTTGTTCATGATTAATAGTACTTTTTGACTGTTTGTCTGCCAATTTGCTGCCTGCTATCCCTACATGTGCCAGGATCCATGTTATCACTATGGTTATATCCAATTGTGCCAATACAGTTGTTAGCAGTAATATTCCATTAAGAATATCATTTTTGCTGTCAGGCTTACCATTGTAAGTTGTCTGCAGCCCTGCAGAGGAAACTGAGAGAATGGCTATGGCAGCTGGCCACACATCTAAAGGCCAATTTACTGCTAGCATAATCCTTGTTAGCTTGGGCATGATGACGGATACAAAGTTAGTTAGCCTTATGAATTCTTGAGCCCGAGTGAGAGCACAGAGAAAGCTATTCCCACTCTTCCTATTGCTCTTTGGAGCTCTGTGTGTGTGTGCGTGTGTGTGTGTATGTGGCAATAGTGTCCATGCTTATCATATATATTGGTTATTATATCTTCTATATTTATCATATTTCTCCTTTTATTCCATGATATCCTTTTATTCCAGAGATATGGGGAAATGCTTTTCCAGTGACAAAGTATTTTGTCATCACTCTAGATTTTGGTCTCTCAATCCTTTCCTTTCATTAAGATCCTTTATCCTTCTATACCCTTCTGACATGGGGAATTTTAGTTTTTGTCCTACCCAGCCTGCACTTAATTCCCAACCATCAATATGTATTAGCTTTGTCTCATCTTTGCTATTGCCTAGTGCTTTAGTCCCAAAGGTTAAACCTAGAAGCTTCAGTCTAAGAATGACAGGCATTTTGCTTGCTGCTATCTGTAGTACACACAGTGGTGTAGTAATGAAGGCGTCACATGAGATACATAATACCTGTACTTGGATATAATCTAGTTTTCTCAAATTCGTGTTCACAAAGGTCTGACATCCATTGCTCGCTACTGTTTTCTTATCTACTCTCCAGGATGTTCCAGTGATTGTAAGTAAAGTAATTTTAAGTAAGGTAATTCTACCTTTGCACTTTTTTTTACCATTTTCACTACAGTTCGAGCTTGTTATTAAATAGCACACCTAAACATTTGGAATTGTTTGCTATATTTATCTGTGGGTCACACAGATACAACTTTACATCTTTTTTTTGGATTTTCCCTGTTGTTTTCCTTGTCCATAGTTTTGTCTATGGAGCATTTGAAGCCTCATCTGTTTTCCCATTCTGCACTTTTCTTAAGTGCATCTTTGATTCTTTTGGCAATGCTCTCAAAGATTTTGCTTTTAGTCCATAGTTGTCAGCAATTGATGTGAACCCTTTTCCTGTTCTGTTTGGGAGGTCATTTATCATGACGTTAAAGAGGTGTCGGCCAACTATACCCCCTATAGAGTTCCATTTGCAATTGAATATACATTGGAAACAGCTTTCCCTATTCGGACTTGTATAGTTCTTTTGCTTAAAAATCCCTTATCCATCTGTACATTCTTCCTATAATACCCGTGGAGGCTACTTTATGAAGTAGTCATTTTCTCCATAACACATCGTAAGCTTTTTCTATGTCTAGGAAGGTTACTATCATGACTTCTTTGGTTCTCATGCTTTTTTGTACTTCTCTCTAGCTGTACGATGCGGTCTATTGCATTCTTACATTCTGAACTCACTTTGCTTTCCATCTTCAAACCTGTTTCTGTTACCAGACTTTCCATGGTTTTACCTAAACATGCTGAGAGGTCAATTGGTCTGTGTGCATCAGGTCTTGAGTGCAACTTACCTGGTTTTTTCATTGGGGAAATTATCGCATATTTCCAATCCTTAGGTATTTCACCTTTTCTCCATATATTATTTCATCATTTTAGTATTACCCACCTTGGTGTTTAAGCATTTCATAGCTTGTTTCATCTTTGCTTGGAGCGGTGCTTTTGCTCCTTACTATCACTTTTTGGAGTTCTCTCAAACTAAAATTTTCATTTAAAAAAAATCCATTCTCTTTCCATCTCTTCATCTCCTCATAATTATTCATAATGAATGTTCATTTCCTCATCTTAATTTCTGTCCTCTGTTTCTCTTTGTAACTGATTTTTTGAAACATGGTGGCTAGAATATCCACTTTTTGCTTTGTTGGAGATTATTATTTGATACCCTAAAACTGCAAGGCTCAGTATTATGTGGCTTTTACTCTTTATTACATTCATTTCCCTAATTTGTTTCTAGACCTCTGCTGTATTGGTATTTTTTACTTTCCTGCATCATATTCTCCAGTTTTCTCCTTTTCCTTTGTTATAGCCCTTTGGACTACTGTCTTACTTTTCTTATAGTTCATCAAGTCCTCACTATTTAGGGAATTTTTGATGTCTTGTGTGCATTATTCCTTTCCCTAATTCCCATTGCACATTCCTTGTTGCACCGTGGTACGTTTTTTCTGAAATGACCCGTACCTGCTGATAGTGGGGGAGGAGGGTGCAATTTAAAGGTTTGACCGTCCCCATAACAGCTTCAGTCACAACCTACTCCCCAGATAGCCCCTTCCCTTTACCCTCAGTCTCCCCTCCCAGAGTTTGCTCCTGCCTCTCCTTGCAGCAGAGCGCAGCTGCTGTCATGCAGGGTGGGAGCCCATCTGCACCATATGACTGACTAACTCCACCTAACTTCAGATGAAAAATTTTCTTTTATCCAAATTGGCCCTGATATATGGATGTCTGTCCAAAAGACGTGCTCTGGCTCAATCTGAAGTTATGGGTTTGATAGAGGAACCACTTGGTGACATTCTACGGCCTCTGTTATACAGGAGTTCAGACTAGATGGACATGATTGTTCTTTCTGGCCTTAAAATCTATAAATCTGTTAATGTTTCTGCTGCTACTGAAAGAACTCTGGACATATTTTCTATCATAAGAACATAAGAATGGCCATATTGGGTCAGAGCAATGGTCCATCTCACCCAGTATCCTGTCTTCTGACAATTGCCAGTGCCAGATGCTTCAGAGGGATTGAACAGAACGGGTAAAAAGTTAGTTGAAAATGTTTTCTTTTCTTTGCATATTTGATGGCATATATCTATAACTTTAGATTATAACTTTCTTGTGACAGAGACATTGAATGAAATCCTAATCCCAGTAAACTCAATGGGAATATTGCCAATGATTTTAGTGGGGTCAAGATTTCACCCTTTCGCTTTATATTGTATCTACTGCACCATATGCACCAATGGCACTAATTAAATTGTAAATAATAGTGTCATTTGGTTAAAAGGAACTTCAGAATGGTCCTTTCAGTGCTGTTGAACCATTTTAAATGATTTTGACATATAAATATCTAACAACCTCTTCATATGCCAATTGGATTGTTCAGGGAAAGATAGTAGCTTCAGAATGATTAATGAACAGTCAGCTTTCAGTGGTAATTTAATTAGTTTTTCTATTAAACAAATTACTTTTTTGCTACTAACTCATCATGGATTGACCTTCAGATAACACCTCACTAACTATACCAGTAGAAGTATTACAAAACCAGTGGGTATCACATCTGATTCATATATTTTTGCTGGTGTTTGCACGTTTCCTTTCTACCTTGTCTAGAAAGACTTTACTCTGCGTGCGTGCGTGTGTGTTTCTTTGAGCCAAACAAGTGATGGTCTTTATTCAAATTAAGCCCTCTATTATTTGTATAACCAAAGCATCTAGGAGCCCCAGTCATGGACCATAGTGCTAGGAGCTGTACCAACACAAACAAAAATTGGGTCCCTGCCCTGAGGCATGTCCCAGGGTGTGGGAAGGAGTAGGATATACACACAGAGGGAACAATGTGATGGCAGGAAATGTCATGTTGGTTCCACAGTATTTTTTGTGGGTTTAGTTAGGAGACAATAAGCTAAAGGGAAGGGGCTGAGGACACAGAAGGGGAGAAGATGGTAAGAGGAGTGATGCTGAGGTGAGGAGATTATAAGGGAGGGGGAAGAGGAAGAGTTGGAGCAAACAGCCATTCAACACAGGACAGAGAAAGTCCAGTAAAAAAGCTAGAAAGTTTGCTAAAGGGCCCTGCTTTTGTTGTTTCTTCCCCAATCAGCTGGAGTCTCTGGCTGGGTACTCTTTGCAGCTTTCAGCCATGCCTACATGGTGTGGGAGAAGGTGAGACACCGCCTGGATCCTAGTGTCCCAATTGATGGCTTCATTGCGTTAAAGTGACATCAACTAACCAAAGCATAAAGCTAAAACTGACCCATTGATTTTAAACTAATCTTTTGGTTTTTAGAAAAAATGTCCTCTCAAGTCTACACAACAATTTTTGCTGATGTGAGATTTAAACCATTACCACATACAGCTGTACAAATAACTGAATTTTTTAGTGGTGGCTGAGCCAAACAATTGGTGTTTGTGGGAGGGAAAGAGTTCGGGTTAACCTGAAATGAAAATTTTTCAAATTTTTAGTGAACCAAAAGTTGAAATTTTTTTATTTCAGGTTGAACAAAATATTGTTTGGCTTTTTAACCTTTTCTTGAAAATAAAATTGAAGCATAATTCAAAATAAAAAGTCATTTCAAACCAAAACATTTTGTTCTTAAAGTGTCAAAACAGACCATGGTGGGGGGTCTTTTTGGTCTTCCTTTTTGGTTTCAACCAAAATAATTCAGCGAATTCAACATGAATTCACAAAATGTTTCAGTCAATGTGAATCTGCATTGTTGGACAAAAAAAAGTTTCGTGTGAGAAATTTCAGACAACTCTGTGTCCACCTCTCCAGCTCTTTGCAGATCTTTAAAATGCTTTCAGTCTGGTTCATCAAATACTTAAATAGTCATTGGGAGGGAGAGAATGAATATGACTGTGTATGTATAATATGTCCCTCTGATTGCATATCCACATTGGAACAGCTTCAACAGGAGAGACTGAGGGCATTGTGCATCAGAATATACATAACTGTGTGGTTACAACACTCTCCTCAGAGATGGGAGTCCCCCTTTGCTGTGGCAGAGAGGGGGGAATTGAACCTGGGTTTCCTCCTGCCCAGGTGAATGCTCTAACCATTAGGTTAAGAGTTGTAAAATGGGCCTCATCTCCTCTGGCCATTTTGTGTGGAGCGAAGCAGGCATCTGACTTTTTCCCGCCAGAAATGCTTTAAATTCCCTAAGCTGCCTGGAGTCAGTTGGCAGATTCCTGTTCGTTGATCGCTAAGAGAAAGAGGTGCCTCCCTGCTGCCCAGATGTAGGTCCCTATCTCTGAGAGACGGATGGGGGCACATCCCTGTCATCAGCATCTCCCATTGGCTAGGCGAGAAGCCTCCCCACCTGGTGTGCTGGCTTTAATGGATCACATTCTAAGGCACCTATCTGACTCCCTTCATTGTATACATTGCCCGAGTGCTTAACTCAGGCTTTGAGGATCACAGTCTTGTTCTTGTGATTTTCTAGCCACCTAAAAGTTAGACACTGTGAGGCTCGATGTTGCAACAGCTAAGTCCCTTCATGGATCTGGGCCTGAGTCTTAGGGCTAGTGTACACTTAAATCTTACAGCATTATGTTGTAAAAAGAGAGCTATCCTGCCAACATAATAAAACCACTTCAAACGAGCGGTAGTAGCTATATCTATGTATGCGCTCTATGTGTAGAGTGACTCCCATTGACATAGCGCTTATGCCAGCAAAGTTTATGTCACTCAAGGGTGTGCTTTTTCCTTGTGACCGAGGCCTGAGATACACTAGGAGATTAGGTAGATAGAGCTATGTGTGAAGCTTCCACACCCCTGAGTGACCGTTAAACTGACCTGACCTCTGGCGTAGACAGTGATAGGCAGAAGGGAAAATTCTTCTGTCAACCTAGCTACTGCCTCTCGGTGAGGTGGAGTATCTATGTTGATGGGAGAACCCCTTCTGTGGGTGTTGGTAGCATCTTTATTGAAAGGCTACAGTGGTTTTCAGTACAAGCAAGCCCTCAGTTTTCCATCGGTAAAATGGGGAGGATAGTACTTCTTTTCTGTCGTGTCTATTTAGTTTGCAAGCTCTCTGAGACAGTGACTGTCTCTTACGTGTCTTTTCAGCACCTTGCAAAACAGAGCCATGGTCTCAGTTGGCGATTCTAGGCACTGCAGACTACAAATAATAATTCTAAGTGTGCAGTTATTCTCTGTATCTTTCTACAGTCTTGCTACTGTTGATGCAAAAGTCTCTTCAATAGTTTTTCTGATCTGGAGCACCTTATCTTCTGCCTCATTCATTCGCCATCTGACTTAAATCTAGAGTCATGAAGACGTAAGTTCTGTTTCAGGATGGATTTTGAAATGTGGCCTCGTTCTAAACAGGAATGAAAAACCCAAAATATTTCAATATTCTCCAAAAGGAAATAAAGTTTTAAAATTGTTTTTGTTTTGAGTCATTCAGACCATTTCGTTTCAATCAGGACTTTATTTGTATAATAATATAGATTTTTTTTTTTAAATGAGAATCATTTCAATATGAAAAACTGAAACATGCTGTATCAAAACAGGATGTTTCAGTGACATTGGAACTTTTTTCCTGGTCTTCTTCAAACATGACATTTCAGCAGAATCCCCCCAATTTTTGTGAAGTGTTTTGATTTTGATGAATATGGTTCCATCAAAGTTTCTTTGATCAGCTCCAATTAAATCTTCATTTGAAAGCATCTTTGCTCCCCTGATGATGTGGGTATTCAGTGATGGCCATTAGTATAATAATCTAGATGGAATAATTTCCCATCTCATTTGTTGGTATTTCAAATGCTTCCTCTTTTTCATCATAATATTTACATGTCTCTATCCTGGGTGTGATATGCCACCAGGTACCGTGAGTACTGTTTACAATATTGTCATCTTTAATATGGCAAAACATTTGATACAATTTGTAGGAAAGCACTTTATAAAAATCCAATTGCATTCTAGTTGTCTTTTCTAACATTTACAGAACAAATTGACTATATTGCCAGAGCTTAATAATATATGGTTTGAAAGTCAGAGAATTGATTCCCAAATTCTTCTGGGGCCCACAATATGAAAAATCCAGCAACTTCTATTACTTTCTTTCTTTTAAAAACTATCAAAGAGAATGTTTTTAATTCATAGCAAGGGAGAAGGCGCAACTGATCTGTCTGAAAAGTTAGCCAGGCAGCCAGTGGTTTCTAGTAGAATAATGAAGAAAAGCTAGCCAAGTTTATTAATCTAAAAAATAACACTTACTTCTCCTTGAGTGCTGGCCCTGTTTACTCTCAAACTGATCATGTATAAGGGTAGAGCAGGTTTCAATCAACAGTTTATGCAGCATGGCCAGTTTTCACGCATTCATGCGTGACCTTTTCTTACCCTGCAGGTACAATTGGTTTCTGGGTGACATATATTTTATTAACTTTTCCACCTGTGATTGCATTGAAGTAATGCTATTTGTGCGCCCAGTGTCACATCAGGTGACAGACAATCGAGTTGCAATTTACAGAAATGGACTCTTGCACTTTCCAGGAGGATGGGGTCTCTTTTAAAGGGCAAAGAAACCATCAGTGTCACTGACAGAGGGGGTCCCTCATGAGTCATGAGGCCATTTTCAGTCTGAAGGGCCCTTCAAAACTAATTCTATTTTTATAGATCCCTCATCCTCTTTCCAGCCTAATTTTACATTTCTCTAACTCTGCATTGTTTCATGATCTAAGGATTCTTGTTTCCCTAAGAGCAGTTCTGTTTCATTGCTCCATTGCCGAAAAAGTCCAACTCTACCACTGAGAATCAGTGAAAACAATGCAGTGGCAGCCAGGAACAGCTTGGGGAGAAATTGACTGGTGGCACAGATACTGCACAGACATTGCTAGGAAGGAGGGAGCTTTGTGTGTGGTGCTGTATAAAGGGCCAATTCAAAGCATAATGAAGAAATGTGTGACAATTCAGGTTGTTCTGTAAAACAAACAGGTAATAATAATGTCCTCTTACTTAATCGGTGCCTTGTTGAAAGCCCACTGAAGTCAATGGAAAGACTCCTGTTAATGCCAATGTATTTTAGATCAGGCACTTGCTCTGAACTCTATGTATGCACACAGCCTGCAGACTTTGGTGACCAAAACAATACCTTTTATACTTCTTACTGCTTTTAGCACTGTAGATTATGGTAGAGTGAGCTGGATTCCATTGTGGCTTGCACTATGAATAGACAAAGTGGTTACACAGGAGTAACCCAGGGCAGAATTTGGCCTGCAATGTCTTTAATACTGGTAGTAATGTGAGATCAGCTAAAATCCAAGTTGATTTTCAGAGCTCAGGTTGAGTTAGTAGGGCTGGTGGTGTGAGGAGAAATAGCCTTTTGCTTGTAAAATGAGCACATTTAATTTGGGATCGCTGTGAGACAGTAAACACAGAACCTTGCTCTACATTTCCTAGTGCCCTAGGACATGAAACTGTTACCCTTCATCATCATCCACCAATGAGTTCCTGCAATGACATTTGTTGTGGAAAGAGTGACTGACAGTATCCATGGCCTGTTGGGAGATCTCAAGAAAAATTGTAAATATATATTTTTAAAAGTTATAGATTAATAATTAAATATTGGTATTCCTTCAGTCAGAACAGTAGGGATAGGCTTTTGCTCTTTAGTAGAGAAAGACCTGACATGCAACAGCTGGAGACAGATCCAACTTTCAGCGGGGTCTTCAGAGCTGGGCAGAAGTCACTTCTCAAGACCCATGTCAACTCTAACACCTACAATAAATTAGCCATTTAAATAATACCCACGTGGGACAGTTAGGACTCTGGGTGTGCTTTATCCCTCTTTCCTACCCTTCATTTATTGCCTGTCTTCTTAGATGGTAATATCTTGGTGTAGGGAGCTCATTTTGTATAACACTGTAATACAAATTATTTCTAATTAATCATTATAGAGATAAGTGTCAATAAATCATGTTAGTGGTATTGCACCCCTAAATCATCTTCTCTCCCCAGTGGCTTCATGTACATATTGATCAAGAGGACTAACTTAATGAGACAATGCAGCACGTCTTCAAGGAAAAGCCCTCTGAACAGATGCAAAATTGCCCAAAACAACCCCCTGGGACACAACCAAAAGAAAGTAACCGAGCCACTGAACACACACCTCCATCCAACCATGCAGGGGTTACACGTGAATCCACAAAATCTTTAAATCAGTGGTATCAAAGGCTGCTGACAAAGCCAAAAGAATCAAATTAGACTTTTGTTCATTACCAGTTTGATCAATTAGTTACCACGAGGCGTCTCCCTACCATACCTAGAACTAAAGCTGGACCGAAATGGATCAGAGAATCCCATATGACACCAATGTAGCTTTGCTACAATTTTCTTAGTAGCAGTCCTCCCCACCCCCACCAAAGAAAAGATACATGTGTGAGTGAGTGTCCAATAATTGGCAAGATCATCAGTTTGAAGAGGTAACCTAATCACTACTCCTTGGAGGGAAAGTTGCACCTTATTCTATGTAAGGAGTCATTTATCTCTAGTTTTTCTATGGAGTTTTTCTATGGTGAAGTTGATTCACATCCTGCTTCTCTGTGTAGCTCGGTGTATTAATTCTGTGGTTTGCAAATTTGTCACTGTGCTCCCCTTATATTACTGGTGCACAGTTCATAAGAATCACTTTGTTTTACCTTTTGGGGGAAACAGTCTGGATTATCTGCTGCTACCATAGAACAACCTCCCCTGCCCCCCAAAACACACACACCAGTATGCCCTCAGTCTCAAACGGCAGGCTTCCCATAAAGAAACAGATCTCCAATTCAGACAAATATCCAAGCTGCCTAATCTAGCAATGACGTTAAAAACTTAACTCGCCTCCTTAGCATGCCCAGCCAGTTTGTCATGTCACGATTACAAAGGAGAAGATGATTTTACTCATTCCCCGTTTCCAAAATTGGTAAAAGATAAAAGGGTTCTTTCTACGTCCCGCAGTGAGCAGGAGGGCACCCGTAACCCTTTAACTTTTCTACTCCTCAAAGTGAGGGAATGAATACTACTAATAATGGCTGCTAATACTGAAGAGGAGCTCTGTGTAGCTTGAAAGCTTGTCTTTCTCACCAGCGGAGCAGGTCCAATAAAAGTTACTACCCCCCCTTCATGTCTCTCTAATAATACTTGACACCTTCCAGCCAAGAAGACCCAAGGTGCTTTACAAATAGGGATGAATAAAGCCTTACAACGCTGCGGTGAGGTGGGGAAGCATTAGTAATACATTTTACGGTGCAGCGGGGGGTATGGGAGGACCTCAGGCTCAGCGAGGTGAAGTGCCTTACTCAAGATCACACAGTCAATCTGTAACAGAGCCAGGACTAGAGCCCAGCTCTGTCTCCCTAGCCTGGGCTCTATGAGATCTTCCTGTTATATGTTAATGTGAGGCATATTACAATATAATACAGGTTAACATTCACTGTAGTTTGGTTGATTTAATATTGGCACTAACTTACCACCGTATTTATCAAATATCCCAATTTAGAGAGGCCTGCCCTTGAATCTGTAGCCATATTTCTCTATCAGCCTGTTAGGCCTGAAAACACTACCCCAGTTTCTATTTTTGACTCAAATTTCTTATCATTTTCTTGCTGTTTATCAGGGATGAGTAGTTCTGCAAGAGTAAATTTAGTGTGACAGAAGCAAGCAGTACACTGGCAAAATGATGAGAATGGCAAACTTCAAAAGGTTCAGGGGTTCAGTCACATGCCTAAGATTATATGAACCTCTTTGGTGTGGAAATTGAGCTGGAGTCTCATAAAAAACAAATGTTCTCATAAAATTTCCAGGAGATTGTAGTTTTAACTGTGTTTGAAATATTTGAAGAATAACCTTTCTTGTGATATTTCAGTCTCTCTGTTTCTGGTGTAGTTTGAAATTAGGAATTGCAGACATCCATGATCAGGTAAACACATAGGGCCAGAGCTTCAGTTTATATAGGGAGGCCACCATGGACTTCCCTTACTTACATCAGGTAAGCATCTGGCCCAAAAATCCAACAAAAATAAAATTTAAATGACCTTTAAAAATGTTAAAGTATGTTGGGGTTCCTTTAGTATTTGGGACAAAGGTACCTAGCGGAGATAAAGTAGGTATCAAAGCAGGTTCATTCAAAAAGCTGCAAGAAGGCCAACAGGCAGCTTCATAATGTAGTGATGACATAAAGATAAAAGTAATTTCAAACCCTGCACTGTCTTACACTCCATGCAACTCCAGAGAAATCAGTGGTATTACATGGGTTGTAATGCCCGTGCAGAATTTGGCCTGTTGTTTTTATTCAGGATTGTTGTCCTTGATATGAAAGTCACAAGATATGATTTGGTGGTTTTTATCTCTGCTCAAAAAGCTTGCTAATCACTGAATGTACATTTGTATAATTATTCTGCAAGAAATCTCAATTCATGTTTTTTATGTGAGATTTGACAGTTAAAGGTCTGTCATGTCTTTTGAAGTCCTTTTTTCAGGGCTATATAAGTGGGTTGTAAATATTTGTTCTAATTTAAACCAGTACATAAAAAGTCTCAGCCCAGGAAGCTAGCTTTTTAAACAAATAAAGAAAAAGAATGTGGCAATTTTAGTTGTCTGTCACTGTAGGAAATATGAGACAGCTAACAGTGCAGTTACTGAATAAACATAGGGCCATGGTGCTCCCCTTCTGTCAGAGAATGCTTACAGTGTGGATTTGGGGAAGAAGGTCCACAGTATGCTCCCTCTTTGCCCCGATCCTGCAGAAAATTTTCCACCCCATGTGCCTTGGATTGGAGCTCTGTGGCTGTGAATGCCAGGGCTGGGGGCAAAGGTCTCTGAACCTTTGTTCCCCATCTAAAACATTATTGTGACCTGCTTCTCCCCTTCTATTGTTAAGTGATATACAGGCCTTCTGTGACTCCATTATAATTGGATTAAATAGCCTACCTGCCAAGATAAAATTTCTTCACTTCTGATGTCAGGGCCTTTTAGACTAGCTACCTTGTTTTTGGAAATCACTGCTAATACAGTTCAGTATCTACATGTTAGTTTTTGCTATGATTCTTGCCCCACGTTGAACTTAATGATATTGTGATCACTATTACTTGGTGGCTTTGCTAGAGTTACCTCTTGAACCATCTCCTGAGTGATCTTTAGAATTAAGTAGATTGTCTGAGGCAAATTATTCCAAGAAACAACCATATGATACAATATTCCCAAACATTTGAAAGTTGAGCCCTCTTTTGGCTCAACCACTGCAACCACTGCAATTCCACTGTACGCTGTTAAAGGCCTACATATCTGAATTTATGCATCTTCCATGCCCCTTTTCTCCTTAGTCCTTCACATCCCCGCCCCTCCTTGCATACTTGATATTTCTATATCAAAGGCCCCCTTAGAAAACACTGGCATAGATCTTCAGAATTTCACACTTTCTCTGCTTTCTTCTATGCTTTGATGAGCAATACAATTCTTAATGTAGACATTTAAAATATAATGACTGGTATCTGAGATTAATGGGGCTGTTACCCAGGATTTTCAGAATGTAAAGCAATAGTAACTTAACTGTTTCACTCCAGACAGTTTCAGGAATAAATCAATGGGAACATAGTGTTTCCAGCTGATGAAGATTAAAACAAGAAAGTTTGTGCTTATCTAAAATTACTATTTACTAGATTTAAGCACAGATAGACATAAGCAATTGGTTTAGAGCATCCCAAAGAATTACCTAGAATTTGGGACGGTATTGAATAATTGCAGCAGATCAGCAATGGTCAATTGCTTCCCCACCAGGGAGTATAGGTGTCAGGAAAAAGTCCCTCTCAAAAGCTTCAGAGAACTGATCCAAAATACACTCTGTCTAATCCTTTCATACTAATTGTCAAAAACCATGTAGATCATGGTGACCCCTACGGGGTCATAATTTCTGCTAACTTAAGTAAACTACATATCAAGAAAAACTTGAAGGTTACAGTGGACAAGGAGATGGATATGAATCAATAGTGTGCCCTTATTGCCAAGAAGGCTAATGGCATATTGGGCTACATTAATAGGAGAATTGCCAGCAGATTGAGGGAAGTAATTATTCCTCTCTATTTGGCACTGGTGAGGCCTCATTTGGAGTACTGTGTCTAGTTTTGGGTCCCATGCTACAGAAGGATGTGGACAAATTGGAAAGAGTCCAGCGGAGGGCAACAAAAATTATTAGAGGGCTGGAGCACATGACTTATGAGGAGAGTCTGAGAGAACTAGGCTTCTTTAGTTTGCAGAAGAGAGGAATGAGGGGGGATTTGATAGCAGCCTTTAACTACCTGAAAGGGAGTTCCAAGGAAGATGGTGCTAGGTTGTTCTCAATGGTAGTAGATGGCAGAACTTAGGAACAATGGTCTCAAGTTACACTGGGGGCAGTCTAGGTTGGATATTAGGAAAAGATTTTTCACTACAAGGGTGGTGAAGCACTGGAATGGGTTACCTAGGGATGTGGTGGAATATCCATCCTTAATGGTTTTTAAAGTGCAGCTTGACAAAGTCCTGGCTGGGATGATTTAGTTGGGGTAGGTCCTGCTTTGAGCAGGGGGTTGGACTGGATGACCACCTGAGGTCCCTTCCAACTCTAATCTTCTATGATTCTATGATTCCTAACAATCTCAGCCATGATAAGTGTCTGTATCAAAGGTGCCTACTTTACATGTTTCATCCACTTATTTTCTTTCATCTCAAATTGTTGACTCTTCTGTCCCCTCCTCCCATTCTGATTAGCAGAAACTGCAGACCTGATTATTCAAATTAACTCATAACTATGTGGTGGTTTATTTTACTAATACCTGGTGGCTGAATGCAGGAAGTATGACTGCTATTAGCTTAATCAAGTTCTGGGGTAACAGGGCAGTTCACACCTTAATGCTGCTGTTTCAGACTCTCTGAAAATTCAGGCAGACACCACTAAGGGCTTTCATTCACTTCATATTTTGAAGGTTTTCTTCACAGTTATAGAAGCTACTGAGGTTTTGTTTTTGATATTTTAAGAAACTCCGACTCTGAATAACAAAGGTCTGTTCATATCCCATACTTTGGGAAACAGATTTAAGGTGTCAAAAATTGCTTCTCTTAACTTGTCCCAGTATGACATATGCCAATCTTACATGTAGATAACTGACTTATTATTGCTGTTTTATTTTATTTTTATGGTCTCTGTTTTCTCTCAGCATTGCACAATCAACATCATGTTGTGTGATATGGAGATAATAATAGAAGCAGAAAGAGGTTGGGCCTACACTGACGGCAGCAAATTCGCCACCGTCAGATCGATTGCTCTGGATTGACTGAGCAGTCTGTATAGACGCGCTTAGTCGATCCAGCAAGCGACGCAGGAAAACCACGCCAGTAAGTGGCGTAGCGCTGCGTTGTAGGGAATGCTGTTCTCTTTGACACAGTGCAGTGTGGACAGCGTGCAGAGGAGATGCTGCAAAGTCGACGGGAGATATGCAAGTGATTTACGTCACTTGCGTATCTCCCATCGACTGCTGCCGAATCACAAAGGTAAGTGTAGACCGGGCCTAATAGAGTTATTACTGGGATGTACCAATACAGATTCTACTGTGTGGTTCTCCACTCAAAAGTAACCTGGGAAAAGTAAACTCTTCCCTTGGGCACCCTTAATAGATACCTGCAGGCAGTGAATGTCTGTCTAAAACAAGAAAACTTCAAGGGGAGAGGGAATGCAGCATTAATTTGGGAAAACACAGGACATAAGAAGATAAGAATGACCAATGTCTGTCTATCTCAGTATCCTGTCTTCTGACAGGGGCTGGTGCCAGATACTTCAGAGGGAATGAGCAGAACAGGGCGATTATCAAGTGATCCATCCCTGTCATCAAGTCCTGGCTTGTGATAGTCAAAGGTTTAGGGACACTCGGAGAATAAGGTTGTGTCCCCAACAATCTTGGCTAACATTGATTAATCTATCCTCCATGAATTTATCTAATGCTTTTTTTTAACCCATTTATATGTTTGGCCTTCACAACATCTTCTGGCAATGAGTTCCATGGGTTGACTGTGCATTGTGTGAAGAAGTACTTCCTCGTGTTTGTTTTAAACCTGCTGCCTATTAATTTCATTGGGTGACCCTTGGTTCTTGTGGTATGTGAATGGGTAAATAACACTTCCTTAATTCATTTTCTCCATACTGTTCATAATTTCATAGACCCTCTACCCTATACCCCCCCTTAGTCATCTCTTTTCTAAGATGAACAGTCCCAGTCTTTAATCTCACCTCATATGGAATCTGTTCTATATCCCTAATAATTTTTCTTGCCCTTCTCTATACTTTTTCCAATTCTAATTTATTTTTTAGAAGAGGTGACCAGACCTGCATGCAATTTTCAAGTGGGCATGCCATGGATTTATACAGTGATATTTTCTGTCTTATTCTCTATCCTGTTCCTACTGGTTCCTAGCATTGTTAGCTTTTTTGACTGCTGCTATGCATTGAACAGATGGTTTCAGAGAACAATCCACAATGACCCCAAGATCTCTTTCTTAAGTGGAAACAGCTAATTTAGATCCCATTGTATTGTATGAATACTTGTGATTACTTTTTCCAATGTGTATTATTTTGCATTTATCACCATTGACTTTTATCCACCATTTTGTTGCCCAGTCACCCAATTTTATGAGATGCCTTTGTAACTCTTTGCAGTTAGCTTTGGACTTAACCATCTTGAGTATTTTTGTATCATCTGCAAATTTTGTCTCCTCACTGTTTACCCCTCTTTCCAGATCATTTATGTTATGAACAGCACAGGTCCCAGTACAGGTCCTTGGGTGACCCTGCTATTTACCACTTTCCAATGTGAAAACTGACCATTTATTCCTACCCTTTCTTTACTGTCTTTTAACCAGTTACTGATCCTCTTATCCATGATTGCTTACTTTGCTTAAGAATCTTTGGTGTGGGATCTTGAAAAAAGATTTTTGAAAGTCCAAGTACACTATATCCACTGGATCATCCTTGTCCAACATGCTTGTTGACACCCTCAAAGAATTCTAATAGATTGCTGAGGCATGATTTCCCCTTGAAAAAGTTGTGTTAACTGTTCCCCAATCTGCTGTATTCATCTAGGTATCAGATACTTCTGTTCTTTACTATAGTTTCAACCAATGTGCCGAGTACTGAAGTTAAGTTTACCAGCTTGTAATTGCCAGGATTCCCTTTGGATCCTTTTTAAAAATCAACAATACAGCAACAATGAATTAACAATATTTGAACAATAAGTAAAACATCCACCTTCCCAGTATCTTTGGCAAGAGGCATTCATCTCAGTTTCCCTAACTGCCTGTGTGAATGTCCCTAAAAAACAACATTTTTTCTCTTCCCTCCACTGTACCCCACTCTCAGTTTCACATCAGAGGTGAGTGACATCCCAGAGTCCAAGAGTGCATTCAGGGGGTTCACCACACCACCTCGTGATACAGGGGGAAGGTCGCTACCTGGTTCCCCTGAAGAGAGAGAAAATGAGGGTTGGAAGGGACCTCAGGAGGTCATCTTGTCCAATCTTCTGCTCAAAGCAGGACCAACCCCAACTAAATCATCCCAGCCAGGGCTTTGTCAAGCCACACCTTAAAAACTTCTAAAGATGGAGATTCCACCACCTCCCTAGGTAACCCATTCCAGTGCTTCACCACCCTCCTAGTGAGAAAGATTTTCCTAATGTCCAACTTAAATCTCCTGCACTGCAACTTGAGACCACTGCTCCTAGTTCTGTCATCTACTGCCACTGAAAACAGCCTAATTCCATTCTCCCTGGAACCCCCTTTTAGGTAGTCAAATACCCCCTCATTCTTCTCTTCTGCAGACTAAAGAAGCCTAGTTCCCTCAGCCTCTTCTCATAAGTCATGTGCGACAATCCCCTAATCATTTTTGTTGCCCTCCACTGGACTCCTTTCAATTTGTCCACATCCTTTCTGTAGTGGAGGGCCCAAAACTGGACACAGTATTCCAAATGAGGCCTCACCAGTGCCTAATAAAGGGGAATAATCACTTCCCTCGATCTACTGGCAATGCTCCTACTAATGCAGCCCAATATGCCGTTAACCTTCTTGGAAATAAGGGCACACTGTTGACTCTCATCCAGCTTCTTGTCCACTGTAACCCCTGGGTCCTTTACTGCAGAACTGCTGCCTAGTCAGTCGCTCCCCAGTCTGTAGCAGTGCATGGGATTCTTTCATCCTAATTACAGGACTCTGGACTTTTTCTTATTGAACCTCATCAGATTTCTTTTGGCCCAATCCTCTAATTTGTCTAGGTCACACTGTATCTTATCCCTGCCCTCCAGCATATCTACCACTCCCCCCAGCTTAGTGTCATCTGCAAACTTGCTGAGGGTGCAAGCCACCCTATATCCAGTTTATTAATGAAGGTGTTGAATAAAACCAGCCCCAGCACTGACCCTCTGAGGCACTCTGTTTGTTACCATCTGCAGTTGATCACTGTGGGAGACCATATAAAAAGCTTTGCTAAAGTCAAGGTATATCATGTCTGCTGCTTTGCCCACATCCACATAGTCAGTCATCTCATCATAGAAGGCAATCTGGTTGGTCAGACATGAGATGCCTTGCTGTTGTGTCTCGTCTTACCACTCTCACCACCGTGTTGCTGTCTCTCATTTTTTAACCTAAAATAACCAAACATGATGACCCTGACAGAATGGGTGTTACCTATGAAAATTAGATCTGCTTATGATGTCTTTTCCTTTAGTCCATCAATAAAGGCATCAGAGAGTTCCTTCCCATATAATTCCCAGACCACATGGCTATATACGGATAATAAGAATATCCAGAGTTATAACTAATTATGGTTAAAAAAAATTGGAAGTTGTATTAAACCTCATGCTTCAGGCTTTAAGCTATTCTCTAACTAATTGAAATCAGGATGCAACCTAACTCACCCTATTGGAGAGTTCCTATAGCATCCTGTTAAGCACCTGAAACTGGCCACTGTTGCAGACAAGATACTAGACTAGGTGGACCAGAATGGCATCCCTTTGATTTTGGTTTGTCATTCTACCATGTTTAAGAAATGCCTGTCATGCCAAGCTCACCTTCTGTTGCTGGGCAATCTGCTCCAGTATAGTTAAAAACATAAAATATGATGAAAAACTCATTGTGATTATATTATAATTTTGGGCAAAAAGAAGCAACCCAGTAATGGTCTCTAAGTAGATGATATTATCATTCTCCACTGAACAGAATGCACACACTGTATCTAATGCAAACACAACTCTTTCCTGGCGTCTGGATTTCTTGGTAAGTTAAATAACAGCAACAACAAAAAAATCCATAAAACTCAAATAAAAACTTTCTCCCAAAGCTTAGCTTTTATTAAGATTTTACTGAAGAGATCACTCTGTTCTAGACCCCCAGTTTCTTCTGCATACTCCTGTCTCTCTTTTAAGCAGGGTAGATTTAGGAAGCTATATCTGTTGAGATGGGTGAGTCAGTAGGAATCAAGCAACATCTCTTAGCAATGTTCCAACATGCTTTTACAGGGTGGGTCACTGGCTGATTACATAGTCACATAAGTAAGTAGCTTTTAAAGTGTTGAGGTGTTGTTTAAATGCAGGTAGAAGGTACCAACTTTAAAATAGAGGGTGCTGCATGTATCTGCTTAAACTCACATTTTAGGCTTGTGATTCAGATTTTGAGGGGGGAAAGGAGGGGATTTCTTAGGTCCTCAGAATTATCTCTAAAGTCTTGGCACTTCCAATGGTAATATAGCAGTGGGCGCAGCAGTGCTGTGTGCTCACACAGGAATGCGGCAGTGGTGAAAGTAACATTGAATAGACAGGAGAGGAGGAATAGGCACATGGATACTGCCCGCCAGGTAATGAGAACAGAAAGCAATTATTTAAATCCTGAGCCCCTCCAGCTCCAAATTCACTTACAGCAGAGAAGAGATGTGATTTTCCTAATTTAAACATAAAATTATTTGATGTACATTTTTTCCTCCTCCCACCAAAAATGTAAGTTGTGGATGAAGAGAGTCAACCAAGAGGAAATCTCAGACTTTTAAATTTGCCATTTCAGACAGATATGTTGCTCCATCAGCTGGTTACCATGTGAACATTATGTACAGCTCATTAAGCTTTCCACATACAGCTGTTGTGGCTGTTATAAACAGCATAACTATGTATATCCGAAGTTGTAGCTTGTAATGATAGTTTTTAATTCTGTCTAACAATACTAAGATCCTAAGTATGGCAATAAAACATATCAACAAATACCCATAGATATAGTAACACCAAAAAGCCCCAACAGCTACAGGGAATGTACATACAGATAGGAAGACATTCTATATTCCAAATACACCACCTAAACAGACTAGCCAGAAGGTAGAGAAACAGAAGTGTTGTCATCCCCGTTTTGCAGGTGAGAAGCTAAAGCACAGAGAGATGAAGTGATTTATCTGAGGTGGGGCGGTCCTCACTCAAACGGCTAGTTTTGATATTGCTGGTTTGTTTACACACCAATGGGTAGGAGGCTACTGGTTTGGGCAGGTATGCCATAGGCTTATTTTGGTATAGTGCCATGGTGTGGACACTACGTATGTATCAGGAAAAGCAGAGGCAGGAAGAAGTTGGCTAGAAAGACACACAGGGTATGTCTACACTGCA
>ML675603.1:96949993-97031252 GCA_007922155.1 Mesoclemmys tuberculata | reverse complement strand
GTTTCCTATTCACCTTTGTGTCTTTGTAATAATTAAATTAAAGCAGTTCACTTGAACCTGAGACTCCCTGCTTCTTCAAGAGAGCTATGCCTACAATAGAGAACATTGCTAGAATCAGCAATATTTTGCCATCTAGTAAAACGTGAAGGAAAATGCCTAGAGCTGAAGTACTCTCACTTTATTACACAATCTCAAAGAGATTTTTTTGTTTTAATCTTTTGGGCAATATTTTATATAGCTTTTGTTCCAAAACTTCACAGATTGTGTTCCTATGCATTTTAATTTTTGTGAACTCAAACTGCTGTAAATCTTACTTGGAAGGTTTTCAGAAATGTGATGGGAGTTGCATCTGCCATTTCATTTTTGAAGGCAAAGTGCAGCTGGGTATGATGTTAAATAACTGTTGTTTGCTTTTGTTAACGATTGCCCCCTTTTTTCCCAGGCAATAGGCCATTATAAATGGCCACATGATCCCATTTCTATTAAAAGGAGACAGAAGAAGAAAAGTGTCAAATGGAAATAGCTAACCTAGTGGGATAATATTACTGTAAAAAGTGTGGAGAACTTGTATATTCCATGAGATGACATTTTGGACCTGTTCCTGTTTTTCACTGTTTTGTTTGAATTCAGATTTATTATCTGAACAGTGCCTTTCCTTACAAAAGCTGTCTGAATTCAGAATGAAGCTTTTCAAAATTAAAAAGGAAAATCAAGAAGATAGCGACAGTGAATAAGAGCCCATCATACAGGACCCCTTTAAAACACTGGGTGTGAGTTGTTTTTGACATAGAATGGCACTCTGTGTCAAAAATGGCATTACTTTTTTCCAAGTCACTGACTAATCAGAAGCAAATGATCTTGGATGTTGTGGATCAATGTTCTAACAGATTAAACACAAGAAGATCTGCTACACATGACCAAATCACATGAGAAAACAGGATGACCAGCTCCTTAAGCACTTATCTATAATGTGTAGGGGGAAAAACTTTCATTGTCATGGATAATTCATCCAAGTGACATATGCTGGAGGACTCATGCTCCCAGGAATGAACATCCTCAGAATTTCTAAAAATTATAGCTGACAATTTCCTAACTCAAAAGATATTGCATCCACTGCAGGAGAATTCTGTATATTAGATTTAATCCTGACCAATAGAGCGGAATTGATAACAGAACTAAAACATAATGGTTGCTTATGTGCAAGTGATCATGATTGTTTATGTGCAAACAGGATAAAAACCAAACCAGTTATATATATATATATATATATATATATATTTGGTGTTTTAAAAGGGCCAATTTCACAAAGCTGAAAACAATTGTGAGCCAAATCAGCTGAGAGAGAGAATTTAAACAGAAAAATGTGAATGACAGTTGGGAACTGTTTAAGAATATTTTACTAGATGCCCTAAAATCCATAATCAAGAAAGACATTTATTCTGGTTGAAAAAACACCAACATGGCTTATAAGGGGAAGTGAAAGCAACTATTAAAATACATTACAAATGAAAAAAAGGGGCAGCTGATAGCAATGAAGATAAATTAGAAGCAAAGAATTGTAGAAGATTGATAAGGGAAGCACAAGGAGAAATCCATTGCAAGCAGAATTAAGGATAATAATGAGGGTTTTTTATGTTAGGAACAAAAGTCATCATAACAATGGTATTAGTCCCTTGTTTGATGGAAATGGTAGAATTATTAATAAAAATGTAGAAAAGGCAGAAGAAGTATTCAGTAATATTTCTGTTCTATATTTGTGAAAAAGTCAAAGGAGATATTTCTATCATGATAATGAAATACTTTCCATTCCAACAGTAACTCAGTAAGAAATTAAACATCAGCTACACAGGCAGACTTTTAAAAATCAGCAGGTCCATATAACTTGCATTCAAAAGTTTTTAAATGGCTAGCAGAGGAGCTCTCTGTACCATTAATGCTAATTTTCACCAAGTCTTAGAAGAATGTGGAAGTTCCAGAGGACTAGAAGAAAGTTAATATGCTAATATTTAAAGGGGGTAAAAAGGATGACTGGAGTAATTTTAGGACTGTCAGCTGGATATTGATTCATGGCAAAATAATGGAATGGCTGATACAGGACTCAATTAATGAAGAATTAAAGGAGGGTAATAAAATTAATACCAGTCAATGTGGGTTTATGAAAAATACCTTTTCAAACTAACTAGATTTTTTTATGAGACTACAAGTTTGCTTGATAAAAGTAAATGGGGTGTTGTAATATACTAGACTTCTGTAAGGCATTTGACTTAGTACTATGCGATATTTTGATTAAAAAACTAGAATGACCCACAACCTACATGGCACACATTAAATACATTAAAAACTAGCAAACTGATAGACCCCAAAGTGTAATTTTAAACAGGTACGCATTGTCAAGCGCGTCTGAAGATGAACTCCCACTGCAAAGCTGAGACCAAAAGGACTAGTGCAATCCTTGGATGTATAAATAGGGGATAATCAAGTAGAAATAGAAAGAGTATATTATCTCTCTCTTTGGCAATTCAAGAAGGATGATAAAAAGTTGGAGAGGGTGCAGAACTGATCCAGAAGAATAATTGAAGGATTGGAAAACCTGCCTTATAGTGAAAGACTCAAGGAGCTCACTCTATTTAGCTTATCAAAGAAAAAGTTAAGGGGTGACTTGATCACAGCTCAAGTACTTAAAGGGGGAGCAAAAATTTGATAAGAGAAGGCTCTTCAAACTAGCAGAGAAAGATATAACAAAATCCAATGGCTGGAAGTTGAAACTAGAAAATTCTGACTGGAAATAAAGTGTACATTTTTAACAGGGAAGGTAATCAACCACTGGAACAGCTTACCAAGGGTTGAGGTGAATTCTTCGTCACTGCCAATTCATAATTCAAGACTTGAAGTTTTTCTAAAAGATGTGCTCTAGTTTAAGCTGGAAGTAATTCAGGGAAGTCCAATGGCCTGTGTTATGCAAGAGGTCTGATTAGATGATCATATGGGCCCAGGGCCAAAAAGGTACTTAGGAACCTAACTCTCAGTCTTAAGCACCTAAATCCCATGTTTAGGCACCACTGCAATCCATAAAACCCCCACTCAGTTGCTGCCCAGCCCTGTAGGTGCCTAAATGCACCCAAGTTTTTGCCATAACAGTTCTCTAAATTTCTCTGTTTCTGCCAGTGGGCTTGTGCACTGCTGCCTCACGCTACGCATCCAGGTGCCTATCTTCCACCTAAGCAGAACAGAGGGCAGATAGGTGCTCCTTCAGCTAACTTGTACGTGGGACCTGAGCTGGTAGGCATGTTCACAGGATGCTTTGATCTACACCAACATCACAGGTGGGGGTGAACAGCGGAATTTTAGCAGCTAGCCAGGTGTCCAAGACACTGCCAGTTACTGGAATGGACAACCAATTATTCTGCTTGCTGATTTCAGCCATTTTCAGGACTTTGCAGAAACTTAGTATAACTAGGCAAAATGGGAAGCGGGGGGTAGACAGTAAACATGTGAAGTGAGTCTGGCTTTATTCATTTTCTCTCATTCTGAATAAGCTGGGGCGAATGTCTGTGAAAAACAGGAAGTCTGGATATATTTTAGAATTGCCAGTATGGAGAAATTTAGCTATCAGACTCACAGCTTAAGACTGCTTGCTTAACAATTTTATTTTTAGTGACGTCTCTGTAATGCCTGCTTCTGCCCAGTGATTGATTTGATTGGTCAGCTATGGAACATTTTCTTGATTGACATGTCTCTGTAACTTTTGGGATATGAGGGAAGCAACGAGTACAAGTCAGGGGGATCACTTCATGGCCACATGGAAAAGAACTCCAGGCACAGCCGAAGGACTGGCCATCTGGAAAGCTGTGACTGATTCACCCAAAGTCTGCCTCAGACTTGTGGGTAACTATCAAGTTTTGGGATACTCTAACCACCTATTGTATTTGTATAGGCTTAAGACTAATAAGTGGAGATTTCAGCAAAGGCATTTCAGTGGGACTTGCTGGACACCAAAAAAGTAAAGCTTTAAAGTTAAGAGCACTTGGTTTTGACTTGTCTGGGCCAGCCATATAGCAGGCGGAGGTAGTGTGTTTCCTTTGGTTTATTTCCTGATACTGACTCGCAGAGACTAAAAGTTATTGGGTCGAACCATGGGTAACAGAGGGAAGGGAAGGAAGACAAATCCTTCCCTTATAAACGTTAGCCCAGAGAGCTAAGAGCTATTCTGATTTGGGTCGCCCTCGTGCTCTCCTAGTGAAGTTGTTCCACTTAAAAATTGAATAATTAAATATTAATTGAGCCAAAGCGTTAGAATGATGCTACAGCCCAGTGATGGTTAGGGCACTCAGCTGGAGGGGGCAGATTGCTGTACAGATCCCATCTCCACACCAGACATAGGGAGGACTGGAACTGGGAATCTTATAAAAGAGATGGCCCTCCTGTCACTGTTATTCTCTTTCTCCCCCCTCCACCATTTTGTGTAGCGTGAGGCACCTTTGAGCATACCTAACAGATTACTTCTCCTGCCACAATTTCGGTGGAGGAGCACTATCATCTTCTGGTTTGTGGATCACTAGCAGACATATGCATCTCCTTGCAGCTGGGACTTAAGCGCTTATCTCTGTGAGAAGAATGGGGCTAAAGACACGCCCCTCTCATTAGCATCTCCCATTGGCTAATTTAGGCTGAGCCTCACTTAGCATGGTGGTTTTGTGGATCATTTTCTAAGGTGTCTATTTCTACCTATGTATTGTGGAAAGCCTAGAGCCCAGATTTTCAAAGGCATTTAGGCACCTACCTCCTGTTGAAACGAATGGAGGCTAGGAGCCAATATCTTTAAGGATCTTTGCCTTGACACCTAACTCAGGCATTGTTGATTGCAGTGTTGTTCCTGTGATTTTTATAGGTGCTTACTTTCCATTGTGGGTCTAGGCCACTGTCCCTTTTAGCTTTATAATCAATGAAAAATAATATCATTGACAAAAATTGCTGAACATCCACCAAGTAAGATTTTCCAGATGTCACATAACCAAATTAAAAATTGTTTTCCATTAAAACATTGGAAGACTCGTCTCTTTCAGAAAGGCGACTGTCACTCATTTTGATTCCAAAGCAGTAGATAAAGTTGCAAACTCTTTTTATAAAGCAGTGTATTTTTTCCACTTCAATCTCCTCATCATAAAAAAATGGCTATACCCATGTTTGATCAAACTTTCAAAAAACAGGCAGAGAGGAGCACAGAAAATTTTAGCCTAAAATTTGGAAATTTATGAGCAAAGGAAAACAAGGTCTTTGAATGGAAATGGTTAACTTTGGCTATTATTAGGGCTTCAACTATAATGTATGTATGTATAGCTATGAATTTAGGACTTCTGAAAGCTGTTGGATTGATAGGATTGGCAAGTGAAGTGCTATAGAACAGCTACAGCATGGCAGTGCATGTTTTCCCCACATGATTAAACCAATGTGCCTCACTCAGGAGTGACTTGGAAGGCCCATATCAAGCAATCAATAGAAAATGTAGTGTCTATTCATGTTCAGTCCTTGGCCCCTATCCTCAGTCTACTTACAGGCATTGTGTTGTAATGTGTATGTATATGATAGAGGGAGTGAGAGAGATGTGGACACTTGCCCACCATAGCATAGCATAGCATAAGACTAAATGAGCAGTCAATTTTTGATCATCATTTGCCTGTGGTGTACAAGTGAGAGACCACATACTTGGTTACCAATTCCCCATGCCATGCAGTTGTATAAACAACTGTTGTATAAACAGATACTCTTGAACAGAATACAGTTTTCTCCCAATATGCATGTTATCTCATTTTATTTTATTAGTTCATTATTTTCCTTCTCTTTATTTACCCATAATTTTCTATAAAAAATTTGTCACAATGACTCTCTCTCGCTCTAATTTTCAAGGCCAAGATAAGCACCCTTGAAACAGATGTTAAACATTAAAAATAGCAAAGAGTAATGATGAATAATTGGGATGAGCTGAGGGATAGATGAGACATAATAGACGAAACAATTTAAGAAAAAATCCTATTTCTTTTTCGAAGGCAAAGTAAAGTGAAGAAAAGAGGTAATCACTGTGGAAGGTATCCCACCTATTCATGGGGTTCTTGTGGTTTTCTTTGCCAAAACTCAAACACAAGCACCCCTCTGTGTTCCCCTCACCTCTAAACTTCACACCCTCTGTTTACTACGGTTGATTTCTATTTCTACTAGGCTCATGACTCAAATCTTCAAAGCCAAAAGACCTGTGCAATGGGACCAATCTGATCAGTATTATAGATGTCAGTGCAATCTCATCATGTCTTTGGGGGCTTTGTGAGCCTGAGCCACGCTGTGAAGGAGTGAGAAGAGCACTACTTGCATTGCAGCTCCTAGAAGCACTGGGTCTCCTTTATCTCAGTTTTACGCAGGTGTAACTCTACTGAGGCCTGGTCTACACTTACCTTCTGGATCTGTCGGCAGTCATCAGGAGATATGCAAGTGATGTGAGGTTATGATCAAGTCCTTCAGCTACACCCTGTCTGGTCCAGTGTGCAGAAAGTAACACTAAACTCCGTGCCCACTCATAACCTCCCCAGTGTATTGCAGCTAAATTATGGCTGCCTTCTATGGGATTACACTGGGATTGGGAAAGGGAGCTTCATGTGTTCAGTCTCCCAAATAGCTGTAGGTGTAAATCCCACTTCAGGAGCTGCAGCAGAGCTTGGGGATTCATGAGGCCTGGAGTTAATGTAGGCACTGCTCTAATCACAGAGGAAGTATGGCTTCTAGGTGGGGAGAGGGCCAGAGAAAAAAGGCATGTGTTTTGGAGAGAGAGAGAAAGCCACAAGACACTGGAATCTGGGGGTTGAGGAGATGACAGGGGAGGGGCTTGGAGAACACAAGAGAGTGGCATTAATATGGACATCTTAGGTAGATGGCTAAAGGGGTAGGGCACAAGAAAAGAGCATTTCAGAATGGAGAATGACACCAATTTGAACTTATACTTTGAGACCCCTAGGACTATTATTCCATCTCTACACCTAGTGCAGGCCTACAGGGAGACCTAATTTGGTCTTTCACCTCTATCTCCTATATATATATATATATAATTTCCCTACATTTTACATATATATGTTCTCACTGCATTGTGTTACCTGTTTGGGTTGTCAGTCCTTGAGAATTCCTTTCCTGGGATGAGTCTCCGGTCTGACCCCTTTACATCAAGTAGAAAGGGATGGAGAATGCCTTCAGTTGAGGCACTGTGAAAGCTATCTTCTGTGGTTCCCCAACAAGCCCTGGTGCAGGGGGTGTGCCAGAAGCATGGTTAGCATGTGACACTGTGGAGATTCTAGGCAGTGCTATGGTCCATAGGGCAGCCTGGAGCAGCAGTAATATCTTAGACCAGCCTTTAAGATTGTCTAAATTACACTGTGAGTTCTTCCAACCCCAGAGCAGTCCAGAATCAGGAGGGTGGCTTAAAGCCATCTTAGCCCCTGTCCCTCACCTGGGTTGTGAGGTTTGTGCTTTGCTGCTTCAAGAGACACAGCACAAAAATCTCACTCCTGCACTTTTTTTTAAAAGGAAGTGTTTGGTATGGCATATAGCCAGGAACGCTGTTCATAACTGTTGTTGGTTAGGAAGTTTTCTCCATAGACATTAGAAATTGTCGTTGTGTCTCCGTCTTAAACCCAGTCTTGCAATTCTCTGTGTACTGGGGCAGTAGAGCACCTGCAGGCAGTATGTTGCTTAGTCATCAAGTAGCCAAGCCTTAGAGTAGAAATTCAGTTTTGGAAAATCTTTCCTTGTAAATCAGTCCTTCCATACCCTAGTCATTTTTCCATTGCTTCTTTGAACTCCTTCCAGTTTGCCTATGTCTTGATTTTATTAATGTACCTGGAATGGAATGGAATGTTCCTGGGATGGTCTGTCTAGGGCAGAGCACAGGACCCAAGCATAATTTTTCCAGGCCCAGAACAAACTTGTAATGCAGGGCCCCCTCCCACACACATACCCATGGGGGTTGCAGCCTAGACCAGGCCTCCCCAGTGTCTTTGGGCCCCAGTAAAGTGTACCCTTCCTCCCTCCCCTCCCCCAGGTGGGAGCCATGGCTGAGAAGACAGTTGTTAACACTCTGCTCCAGGTCAAGATGGATCTGCTTTATGCAGCCTAAAATTGCAATGGCTCTTTCTGGTGCCAGTTAGTGATTTTCAATTTGCTGCCCAGCATTGCTCATACTGAATGTCTGTCTTGACATTACTGATCTTCCAGTTTCTCCCTCTCATTGAACTCCTCTTTCCCCCAGGTGTGTGAGTTTTCACTTTTTCAAAATGAATTTTATTTTATTATTTCCATATTGCCCATATGTTTCTAATTTCTCTAGACCTCTTTGTATCATTTCTCTGCCCAGACTGGTAATAACTCCATCTCTTAGTTTAGAATTTAATTAACGTGCACTTTATTTCTTGTTTTAGATAATTAATGATGATGTAAAATAAAGCCTGACCTAAACCAATCCATTAAAATCCCCAGTGGATTCCTTGCTGCAATTTGGTATATAGTTGTTTATCAATATGTGTTTATTGTCATTAATTTAGGCTTTGATGTAGTAAACCACTTAAGCACATGTTAAACTTTAAGCAATGTGATAAATTTCAGTGCTTTCAGCAATATATTAAGTGTTTGATTAAGTCTTATTCATTTCAATAGGATTTAAGAATGTGCTTAAGTACTGTGTAGAATTGTTGCCTCCATTTTCAATTCCTTCCTTTCATTTCCCACCTTTATATTCCTAGCAAAAAAAAAACCCGCAAACTAAACCAACCAACCAAAGCATCAAGCTGGCTGGAATGGTCTTGTTCTTTATCCCCTCTCCTTGTGGTTCATGCTTCCAATATCTTATTGTTTTTTGAATTTTTTGCTCCTAATACTTGGTCCATTATTTTGTCACAGATTGATGATAAATATACTGGGCAGTAATTGCCAAGTTTTCTCATCTTCCTGTGTAAATCAATACCATATTTGCTTTATTCCAGGCCTCTGCAACTTCAATAGGTCTCTAGGATTTTCAAAAATAATTGCCAGTGGGTCAGTAAATTAGGTGACTAATTCCCTCAACACTTTAGGATTAGTGCAACCAAATCTGCTAATTTATACAGTGGATGTTCAAAATTTCCAGCTATCCCTTTTCCTGCTCTATATTAATACCTATTTTTACAAGATTTCCATTACTTCCCTACTGTCCAAATCACTTTCTCCTTTGAGGCAAACTTATAGAAGGCATTCAATGTCTCAGCTATTTAAGAGCCATTATTAGTTTCTTCTTCCATCCCGTTTATTAATGGGCCTAATTTATCTGGTATTTCTTTTCCTCAAAAATATTAGTGAAAGCCCTTCTTATTCCACTTCACCTCTTGGATTAGCATTAGCTCAGTTCAATTTCTACTGTCCTTGTCCTTTCTTTTCCCTCTCACCTATTCTCTCTTCTCTTCTGTTTCCTGTTGTTTGTTTTGATTTATTTTTTATCTCTTTCTGGACTAGCCTTGCATTGTTGACATTGACCCACAGCTACAAATAATCAGAAATGTAGTTCTGCCACAAGGATCCAGTCAATCACAGAATTCTGCCCTTTGTCTCCCAGGGCTGAATCTGTATCCTCTTTTGTTTTTCCTGGCTTTTTTCCTTCCACAATGGAAGTTGGATAATGTTTCAAGTGGATGCTTGTGTCAGAATTGCCATAATATTATCATGAGAAGTAAGGAACAAATATAACATCTTGCGTAGCCTATTTCAATAAGGTAAAGGCAGGGAACTTCTCCCTAGGAAATGGTTGGCTACATTCTATGTAACTGTTGTTGCTGACTCAGGTTGCTGTGTGATGGTAAGACAGAAACTGATACTTTTGCCGCCTTCTCTTTCTCGTGCATTGGCAGGTGCATTGACTACATGATCTAACAGGTGTCTTCCATCTCTAATTTCTCTGCTAGGATTCTCCTATTTCAGTAATTATCTCTGGCTCCCTTACCTGTTGGTCTCCCCCCTCTCTCTCTCTCTTTTTCCTGGTGGCCCACTTTCTATAGTTTGTTGCTTTTGGAAATGCAATCCCTTTACAAAGTGAAGTCAAGTTACAAGTTGTACTTTAACTGCTATTCCTGTCATGCTTGAAATATTTGTGTATTCAGCAATTACAGATGTCTTCCATCTCATACCTTTACTACGTGCATCTGACCTCTTCTCCCTTTCTAAAAGATGCATCCGAATAGTTCCTTTCCACATGCATAGGTATTTCGTTTCAGAACATAAGCTCTTAATTATCCAAAAGATGAAGCTGAACATTTCTGTAACATTTTAAAGAGTCCATTTCATACTGAGAATCTCCATCCATATTCTCTTAAACTTCACCTTCTGCTCTTCAGCTGATGCATGTGCACAACTCCATTCATATTAGTTATGTATCCACACTGACTGAAGAGAAAGGATACAGTAGCGCACCTTCTTCTTTCTTGCATGACTGGAAATATTTTCATGCATGGAAGAGCTTCCCAGAGAGTTTAAAACAAATACTGAACACAGTAGAAGGATTGCTGTAATCCGTGGCAGCATCAATTGATTCCAGGAAATTTGCCCACCTCTGATTTTGTTCTTTCTTTCTTGCTACCTCCTATACTTAGTAACGGACTCCCCATTAATGTATGACAAGGCCTCTCATGCTGGTCCCTATTTGAAAGCCCACCTATTTATAAAACATTCCAGTCTGAAAGGACTTAGGCATTACCGTGGAAAATGAAATGAACATGAGAGCCCAGTGAGATGCTCTGGCTAAGAGGGCTAATGCAATCGCTGGATATGTAACAGAGGAATATTGAGTAGGAGCATTGGGGTAGGTATTACTTCTATCTACATCATCCATGAGACCATGACTAAAACACTATGTCCAGTTCTGATGTCCACAGTTCAAACAGGATGTTGAAAAATTATAAAAGGTTTCAAGGAGAAGCACAAGACTGATTCAAAGACATGATAAACGTTCCTTACTGTGAAAGACTTAAGAAGCTCAGTCTATTTAGCTTATCAAAAAGGTTAAGAGGTGACTTGATTGCATTCTATATGTTCTACATGATTTCTTACAGTATATGGCTCTTTAATCAGCAGACAAAGGCATAACAAGACCCAGGGTCCGGAGGGTGAAGCTATATAAATTCAGACTAGAAGTGAGACACACATTTTAAACAATGAGGGTAATTGGAACAACTTACCTAGGGATGTCATGGATTCTCCATCACTTGAAGTCTTTAAATCCAGATCAATGCCTTTCTAGAAAAAAAAATGCTTCAGTACAATCAGCAGATACTGACTCAATGCAGGACTGGACTACTGGGTGAAATTTGGTTGTCTGCGTTATGCAGGAGGTCAGACTACTTTATCATAGTGGTTCTGTCTGACCTTAAAGTCTATGAATAAAGACCATGTCCAACTCTGAGCATTTAGTGATAGCCCTGGCAAGGTGGCAGTGTGGGGCAGAATCAACCTAGAGAGAACTTCAGGTGGCATTGTGCCTAGATGGATGGATCCCTCATTAGCTTACAGTTGCACAGGAGAAGATACCTGCTTGTGCCCCATCAGAACAATGTATCCTGTTTTTCATAATGTATCAGCAGCAATCAGAAGACCAGTGCAGAGGTGGAATGGAGCTCAAGTCATGGATTCTATGGTCATAAGGGACCATTGTGATCATCTAGGCTGACCTCCTATAACAAAAGCCACAGAATTTCCCCAAAATAATGCCCAAAGCATATCATTTAGAAAAATATCCTGTGTTGATTTAAACATTGTCAGTGATGGAGAATCCACCATGACTTCTGATACGTTGTTCCAATGGTTAATTAGTCTCACTATTAAAAGAGTTATGCCTTATTTCCAGTCTGCATTTGTCTAACTTCAGTTCCCAGCCATTGGATTTTGTCACATCCTTCTCTGCTAGCTAGAAGAGCCAATTGTTAAATATTTGTTTCCCATGTAGGCACTCATAGGCTGGAATCTAGTCACCCTGATGCTTGTCTTTGTTGAGCTAAATAGAGTGAGCTCCTTGACTATCACCATGAAATATGTTTTCTAATTCTTTGACCATCCTCAGGGCTTTTCTCTTAATCCTCTCCAGTTTATCAACATCCTTCTTGAAGTGTGGACAACAGAACTGGACAGAGTATTCCAGCAGCTGTTGCGCCAGTTCCAAATACTGAGGTAAAATTAATTTCTGCTCCTACTCAAGATTCCCCAATACATCCAAGGATTGAATTATTCCTTTTGGTTACAAAGTCACACTAGGGAGCTCATATTCAGCTGATCGGCCACCAAAACCTCCAAATCTTTTTCAAGGTCAAAGTAACAGTTTACTTTCATTATATTAAAGATAATTCCATGCAAAATACTAGTGTTAATGCAAAGTTAAAGTTGAGAAATCAAGCATGCAAAAGTTAAGAAATGCAGATAATTCTGAACACTCAGCTTTTTACTTTTTCTTTTTTCTTTCTTTTTTTCTTTTGTGGCTAGGCCTTAAAAGGTTTCTCGTTATATTATCCTTAGTTATTTTTCGTATATTATAGTATCTTTCAAAAGAATGTATATATTATCTTACATTCTGCAAATTATAGTCCAGTACATACTGTTTTCAGTTTTGGCATAATTTTAAAATCTCACTGAGATCTATAAAGCCAGCCAAACTTGAACAGATTTGGTTCAGTAGTTATAAAGTTACATCTTTGGGGCAATAACTATATCTGATCACGTGTTTGTTAAATATCTTGCATCCCAATTCTGACAGAGGCTTTTAGGTATTACCACAGTTCAGATAATCAAAAAGGAGAAGATGAAGAAAGTTATGAATGTTTAATGTAGAACACCCAAGAAGATGAATTGGTCCAAATTTTGAGACAATGTCAAATTTCATGTGCTTGTAAATTTGAGATTATCTCAGTTTTTTTAATGATGTTAACTTTCAGATGATCCTCCGCCTTGAGACAATCTCAATGCATAAATAATAATAGTAAGATAATGTTAGGGTGTCTAAGCCTTTCTCACTATTACTGCATATATAATTGCATCACATAATTTTGTTTTGTTATGCTAGTAATTGAGAAGAATGCTATCAGGACTGCCTCTTGTTGGGCTTGGGATTTGTTTGTTTGTTTTCTTTGGAGAAAAAATATATAATGAGCTCTCTTTGTGTTCATTCAAAAATGATCAGAAAGTATGCAGTAAGGCAGACGTCTAGTCTTCCATGCCTGGTGCAACGTCTATTGCTGTATAAATGGCTTGGCCACTTTTAAAGCAAATTTACCAGATAATCAGAGTATTGACAAGTTACGATTACGATGTACTCAGCCCTTGCAGCTTCTAAAATGTCCAGCAGAGAGCTCTTTCTCTTTAACATTCTTCTGTGCTCCAGTTTGTATCTGCTGTTTTCACTGTGTCTGCAAGAGCACGCCCCAGAAAATTTCAGCACGAGCAAACCATGTTTCAAATAGGAAAGAAAACGACATTAATGTAACATTAAGAGTCTGATTTAAGGCAATGGAAGGAAAAGATGACTGAATTAGCTTGCCATTCTTTCACTGGCAAGGCATGTCCCTGCTACATCTAGGTACTACAGCAATAGATGAAATTTCAGGCTAAAAGTAATTTCTTTAAATAATGTACATATAATTTAAATATATGATCATTTAAGGATATTGTTTTCATGTAATTAAAACATAAAAATTGGGAGAGATCAGCTCATTTAATATTTTCTGCTCTGGCTCTAAGTTCCTTTGTCTCATTCTATGCCAGTGAGTTTCAAGGTAATTTGAAATCTGCATTCTTGAAGTCACAAGCTCCTGAAGGAATGATGCACATGATACCTGAAAACACAAAAAGGATATAGCTGAACCATTAAAATGCACAGTGTGTTCCACTGAGAACTTGATATGCAGTAAAATTACCTGCAGTAGTGAAAATTATCACTTGTATTTTCCACTCTAAACTGCAACTATAATGATAAAAAGGAAATACTGCACGCTTTTTGTTTTTAATGGCACCTACTATATGGAGTCAAGATTCAGCTGTTCCAGTTTTCTAGGAATATCACACTGGACACAGAATTTTTATTGTCCACTGACATGTCATCAGTACGTATTAAGTACAGTGCACAGTAAAGTGCAGTTTCAATGATAACACAAAGACTGACTGAAACCACCATGTATTAAATGCTTTTACTTTATTTGTTTTCTTGGTTAAACCCTGCAGGATGGAGGACTTGCTAATTCATATGTACAAGTAACTCTTCTTATTTTGAGGAATGTATTGTAAGAAAGCCCCTTGAAACCAGCAGCAACAGTTCTCTTTTGACTTCCAGTAACTAAACAAAGTTTAAAAGTTTGTATCCAAATATTAGGTGAAGAAGAAAGAAAAAGAAAAATTTGGAGTCCAAAGTTGTATGATAAAGTACAGTACTACTCTGAAAAGTGCCTCTTAGTAATGCCATTGTGGATTCCATATATAAAATTGCACCCATTTGCTCAGTGTTCAAGTAAAAATGAGATTTTTCCGAACAACTAAATAGAACTGGTCAAACTCTGTGTCCTTTATAGTTATCTAATGAATTAAACCTCCTTTTTCCTGTTCATGAATTGTGTGCAAGCAGACGTTAATTTTTGTGAATTCATTAATTATTTGTATTTGCTGGAAAATCTGACCATTTCTGAGCTTTACATTCTCCAGAAACTTCAACAATTTTTTATTCATTGTTTCTAAGGTATGACTGGTCACCTCTGTCCCTTTGAATTGTTTTGGTTTCCTGACTAGATGACTGCATTTTTTAATTAGAAGATTAACAAATAGTAACTACTCTTGAACATTCATGAATACCCTTGTTCGCATGTAACTACAAGTATTTTTATGAAAATCAGCCATTTCCCCAATGTCCATAGGAACAAAAACTCATTCATGCTAGTGGTAGTGAATGGCAAACAAAAAAGAGTACAAAGCTGATGACAGCAAACAGCTGTTCCGAAATCAAATCGAAGTTCATGAACTTGGTTTCACCACATATGCCTATCCCTATTACTAAATGCAGCAGTTGGAATGGGGCTGTCTCTTCACGTGTGTCTTCAGAGTAGGGTGACCAGATAGCAAGTGTGAAAAAATTGGGACAGGGGGTGAAAGGTAATAGGGCCTATATAAGATAAAGCCCTGAATATCAGGACTGTCCCTATAAAATTGGGACATCTGGTCACACTACTACAGTGTCACTTCCCCCCCATAATAGAATTTTTCATCACAGGGAATCTTTAGGTCTATGATAACAATATTTACTGTTTAATATGTTTTTTTCCTGCTTATCATTTTGCACCAGTCTCATAACCCAGTTGAGGAGTAATATCAAAATTGAAATGGAACATTTCAGGACTTCCTTTCTAGGAACATTTCAGAATGTTCAGATTTTGTTCCAAATCAGGACAAAAACAAATTTCAAAATCTTTTGTGAAACGGAATTTGTGTTCTCTGCCTCTCAGGTTCCTCATCCTGAAAACAGAGATAACAATGTTTACCTGTCTTTCTAAAAAGACTTTGAGACCCTGTCTTTTTGTTCTGTGTTTGTAACATAAAGAGGTCCTGGTCCATGCCTGGGGGGGGCCTAATTGTTATGATAATACAAATAATAAATGATAATATTTCTGAAAAGTGTTATGTAAAGAGTGCAAGCCCCTTTGCCTAGGCTCCCTGAATCTTATCCAGTCCCTGAAGTTTTACTGCATTCAGCATCTTGCATTTGCAGAAGGAAAGGGTTTGGATTTGTACCACAAGGCATGAAAAGCTACTCCCAGCAGCAAACAGGAGGCAAAAATCTAAAGGAGAGGAATCCTGTCCAGTGCCTGAAAATGCCAGAGATGTCAGGGAGGAGGCAGAGAGACACAAAACTGAGAATAAAGCCGAAAGCTGGAGGTTAGGTTCTCTGAGGGAAAGACCCTAAACTCTGCTTGTAAGATGTTGACATAGGCAAGCTTACCACACAACCAGGCTGCCAATCAGTTCTAGAGTGGATTCAGCAGTGTAAGTACATCTCTGAGAAAATCCCAGCGGTTGCCATCAGAGTTGCTGGAAGTCAGAAGGCTAAAGAAAGCATCAGCCTGGACTTTGAAGCCTCCTAATATGCACAGCAACTGAGTTTGATCTTTGCCAGTGATGATTAAATTGATGTAGCTTTGTTGTACGGTAGCGCTGTTGACTGTGAAGTCCCAGGGAACCTCAGAAGCGATTCAAAGAGAGTCCTTTAGGTGCACACACCTCTAGTTGTCGTATATTTACTTCTGTCTGTCTAGGTACTTAGATGGTCTGCTCCCCATAGTGTCTGAGCATGTCATGCACAGCAGAGCCCCGTGAGGTAGTGTGATCATGATTAGCAGCATATGCAAAGGGTGGGGGGGGGATCAGATTTTGCTGGGGGCTTGTTTTCCACTCCTGAACGTTATGGGTTGGTTTGACAATTGTGTTGTCCATTCTGCACTGAGTGACAGCTGTTCGCAAGTCTCTGGGGAAAGGCAGTTCACCTCAGTTTACTCTTTCATTAGCTTGGTGATATGATTTATTTGAATGGGGTTTGATTGTAAGCTTTCGCTCGCACTGCTGCATAAACCAATATTTCTTCACTTTACAATGGCTGTGTTTTGTGCTATTGTCTAATTCCAGCCTACACAAATAGCTCTACATGTTTTATGTTACAACAATGCCTTCCTCTTACACCGCACTTCATATCTTCACAGCACCCTACAATTCATCCTTAGTAATACTGAGTGTGAGGGCTGTGCAAACCCACACCAGAGAGCAAGGGGTTAAGGAGCAGTCGTGGGGCTAGCCTCACCTGGGGAAAGCCATCACAAGCTGCAGGCAGCGCTTCAAAGGGGAAGCAGCGAAGCTCAGAAGGGGGCAGGCTGAGGAAGGGAACAGCCCTCTGCTCTGGAGAAACAACAGCCTATGAAGTCTTGTTGCCTGACATCTCACTATGCTGACCTGATCAAGCCTGTGAAGGAGAGACTGGTGACGCTGTGGGAGGGTCAGAAATTTTATTTTTAGTTCAGTCCTTTAATTTACTCTGCGGGAAGGAAAGGGGGACCTCGAATAGGAAGTGATTCAGTGAGGTAGCTATTTAGCACCCTAAGGTGTAGAATGAACCTGCCCACTATTGGATCAGAGCCCAGTGGAGAGGGTGGTCCCTGCCTGCTTCTTGGCAGGGAATCTAGCAGCAGAAGGCCCTGAAAAGCCCACAGTCCAGACCCCATGTCCCAGAGCTCAGGAGAAAGTCCCAAAGTCCTTGCAGGCACCAAACAACTTCTCCATTATTGGACTTTTCTTTCTGTTTACCCTGAAACAGGTGAACTAGAATGCATAACCTGGCAAGAAGTCTGAGCTGCAAAAGAGGGATCCTGCCCCAGCAGGATGATGATGTAGACGCGGGGGGGGGGCACTACCCCATCTCTACCCAGCCGCTAGGTGTCACTGCCAGAAAGGGTCAACTTTTCATACTGGGCCATTATCTCGCGTGACCAATTAGCTAATCTTCATAATTCTCCTTCAAGGTAGGTAAGTATTCCTAGTAGAGCTGCTCAAAATATTTAAGCAAACAAAAAACCTTGAAAACTTTCAAAATGTCAACTTCAATTCCATTTCAAAGGCTTCAAAATGGATGCATTTTTTTCCAAAAGTGTCAATTTTTTACCAACATTTTTATCAAAAACTGTTATCAGAACTTTTCCTTTACCAAAAACTTTGGGCCTTGTTAAACACAATTTTTTGGCTCAAGTTTCCATTGAAAATGGCATGAAAAGGTCACATACATGTGTGCACATGCACCAAATTTAAAAAGGCAATATGTGAGGGAAGCCATTTTCAAAAGCAGGTGATTTTGGGATGAGAAAAACTTTTTGTTCAAATACTTGATCAGCTGCTTGTGAGCCCTGTATTATGATGGGGAAACTGAGGCGTAGTGATGTTACTTGCCCAAGGCTACACAGCCAGCCAGTAGCAGAACCAAGGTTAGAATACAGGAGTTCTTATTTCCCAGTGCTATGGTTAGACCATGCTGCCTTTCTGTGTAATCAGAAACCACATTAAGAACATGCCATTTGTAACTGGACTTAGAGGCCTTGTTTCTTTTCTTTTATTCCATTCAATTTTTAGAAACAACAAACATTAATTTAAAAATGGACATTTACTTCCTTGGGGAGCTCATCTTTAGATGGTAAGAGCTCTCTGACCATCTTCTCTAACTCTGGGAGTTGATAGTGTTAGTGAATCAAAGCCTAAATGGAATTTATTTATGGGAAAATAATGTTGTTGGATATACCTGCTGAGACTGGAGTTTTTCCTAATGGAAGACATGGAATGAGCTAAGTGAACTCTTGGGTCTTTAAATGCAGAAAGCCTACAGTGCCTATGTTTCTAATTTACAAGTTCCACTTACCATCTGCTTGTTGGCTCTAGTCTGGTGCTTGCAACTCGGTAAAAATGGATAAAGCAGGCAGGGAAATGACTATCAAGATATTGTTAGTTAGAAGTAGAATAGATGAACATAGCATGTAAATTCTTTGTTCTATTGCAATCCCAGCTAGATGCAAGCCTGATAGTGCAGAGAGATGCAAACTGTTCTTTTTGCACTGGCAAGTGCCAAGACATTTAGTGGGGATTCATGTCCAGCAGAGGACAAGTGGAGTTTCCATCTGGGCTTTTGCAATCTGGGTTTCTGCTGGCAGGTGATGGAGGGTAGCAGCTTTCAGTCTTGTTAGTGATTCCAGGCGAATCAAAGAATCAGTAATCTACTCTTGACTAGACCAGTAGGATAATAGCCCGCATACTAATAGGATTTAATATCTTGTAAGGAACTGATTCCTCTCAATATGCCAGCAAATCAGTACATATGTGCTGGAAACAAACTATAGCACCATCCATGGATAAGTATCATGCAGTCCTCTGGTAGGTACCATTGTGCCCTACATTTTATGCTAAGTGGAAAAGCTGAGCATCCAGCTTATGGGTGCAAAATTTGGGACAACAGGAATTGTACATGCCGGCTTCTGCCTGCAGGTGGCAGGAAAAAAACACTAACTACTCTAGGGTAGTACACTTAGCTTGAGTATAGATTTAGGTACCAAACCCACCAGAATCAAGATTTTGCAAGATTATTTGTGGCTAAATTAAGCACCATCGTAACAGTCATATTGCCTATAACATGAGAGACGTGTCATAGCAATAGAAAAGGACAATTTAAGAGAAAACAGTGGTTAAAATAATGGGATTGCAGTTTGTGACTCTGTCACTATTCAGTAAAAGTGAACAAGAATCCACAGTGGGTCAGACTCCTCATTTCAGACTAATGAACCTCTTAGCTTTGGGAGTTGGAACTTCTTGACAAAGGGGTGCATTTTTAGCAGAGGATGATACATTGATGTCAGTGTCAAGACCAGCACCAAGGGGCAAAATAAATTAATGTAATTCATATGGAGAAGTTTCTGTCTCCTTCCTAGCCTAGACTCTTCAAAAACTCTCTCTGTGGGTTCAAGGTTATCACATTATCTTCAAAATATCAAGGCCAACCAGGGTTCAGTTTTCCATGCTCATGTAGAAGTTCACTTTTTATTCATAAGAAACATCTTATTTCATGGGTCATAAATACTAATTTAATATAAATGCAACCTCTGTACTCTCCGTGCTTACCATAAGCAAGTGAATTTAGGACCTAAAATCTCCAGGCTGCAGTCGCTTTCTTTATTTTTAGCAACCTATGCTACAATCTAAATGAAATCACTAACAACTGTTGTCAGCCTCCAGCACAGATTCAAAAATAACACCTTCATTGACTTCTCTGAGCTGTAGCAATAGAGTTAACCCTGAATAGTCCAGCATGATTTACTATCTTGAATAACATCATCTGTGAAAATGTGTACAAAAGCCAGAATGCCTCCAATGCCACTGCTGCAAAAGGCATGGTCCTCTTGGGGACATTATTATTAGCCATTTTTATTCTCTTGTCTATGAACATTTTCTGCAACTCTGCAAAATTATGTCAGGCATGTAATCCCTGGCTTGTTCTTTTTTTGAGAATCCGCTAGCATGTTGCCGAACATAAACACAGTTTAAGAGTCACTGCTAAAAGATCCAGTGGGATAGCCGTGTTAGTCTGCATGCTGTCGTGCGCCAGCAATGCCCTTCTGCCATGTACATTGGCCAAACCAGATTGTCACTACGCAAAAGAATAAATGGACACAAATCAGACATAAAAATGGTAACATCCATAAACCAGTCGGAGACCACTTCAATCTCCCAGGATACTCAGTAGCTCACTTGAAAGATGCCATACTTCTACAAAAAAAAACTTCAAAAACAGACTTCAGCAAGAAACTGCAGAGCTGGAACTCATATGCAAACTTGACACAATCAGACTGGGTCTGAATAGGGACTTGGAATGGTTATCTCATTACAAGAAGTAATTGTCACTGTTCACACATTCTGACCTTCTGATCAACGGTTGTGAATAGGCCTCATTTATTCTAACTGAATTGCCTTTGTTAGCACTTGCCCTGTTGTGTCTTATCCTTGGGTATATATATATATCTCCTATCTGTGGTTTCTATTTCGTGCATCTGATGAAGCGGGTTGCAGCCCACAAAAGCTTATGCCTGCAGAAATTTGTTAGTCTTTAAGGTGCTACAGGACTCTCGATGTTTTTACTGCTAAAAGAAATGTCCAAATGATTTTCTGGTGTAACTTTTGAGATGCAAAACTTGGCTGGGAAAAGACATAAGTCATAAGTCTATTCGCTTCACCTACTTATGTGTGCTTATCTGGAACAGCTTGTGAAATTCTTTGGGATCCTAATGAATTTAACAGATATGGTCCAAGACTCTTTGCAAGCTAGCCAAAAGCAAACCATATTTCACAGCTCTGATATCACAGGAGCACTAAATTTCACAAAGGCTGATCTAAAACTTTTCTGACATTAGGACTGTGAAATATATCTCCCTTCAAGTGTAAAAAACCAACAACAAACAAAAAAAAATCCACAGGAATGTTTTGTTATTGACAACTGACATTTAGAGTGCTATTTATCTAATGCTCTGTCAAGATCCCAGATTCTCCCCCTCTCCCCCACAACATTCTTTATGGTCACTTGGTTTCACTACTCAGAAAAAGAAAGGTCTACAAAGCAGGTTTTGAATCTTTAAGTACCTAATTCTGAGAGGTGCAGTGTGTCCTCAATTCCCAGGATCTCAGTTCAGTCAAGACTAGTATCATTTGATAATTATAAAGAATCAGAAAAAGCATTGCTTTCTTCTGACACTGAAATGTATTAGAATAAGGAAAACAGTATTATCTCTAAAGCTGCTCTGCCTCTTTTCCTTTTTCATATACAGCTTCAGGCTATGTCTACACTGACGGTGGCAAAGTCGCCGCCATCAGATCAACTCATCTGGATCGACTGAGCAGTCAGTGAAGACCCGCTCAGTCGATCCAGAAGTTGACGTTATTAATCAGCTCTCACAAGTGGCGTAGTGCTGCGTCAACGGGAACACGGTTCCCGTCGGCACAGTGCCGTGAAGACGGCACGCAGAAGAGAAGCACAGAAGTCGACGGGAGTTACACAAGTTCTTTGAGCACTTTGTGTAACTCCCGTCGACTGCTGATAAATCACAGAGTTAGGTGTAGATCAAGACTCATTTTGGAACCTTCCTCAGTCCCTCTGGCTATATATCTAAAGAAACAGTACACATAGCCTGCTTCCTTCTTCAGACTTAAAGAACAGCGCTTTTCCTCACAACCAGAGAACACTGTGAAGAGCTCCCAAGAGACTTACCGAAGCTAAGCAAATGGGCAGCGTAATTGTGGCAGAATATACTTCTGTATTCACACCCTACACATTATTGTAATGTTTGTATGAAGTATGCCTTGTGCGGTATCATGTAAAAACATAATGTCCTGAGCAATAATATAATGGCAAAATGCATGTAGCAGCAGTTATATATGAAGTTATTAACATAAGATGAAATCTTGACTAAAAGTATGTTTTCCAGATAAATTTAGGGAGTGGCCAAACTGGTTCCTCAGAGACAAAGAGCAAGATGACACCTCAACTATGTGTAAATAAGGCTGATGGGCCATTAGCTGTTAAGTGGCCATTCTTTGGGAAGAAAGGGGCGGGGCAAAAAGCTACATTTTGGCAAAGAAACAGCATGGTGTTCCTTCCACACAGACTGCCTGTCGCCTTGCTCGGAGCTGGAAATGTTTTTCAAGAGGGAGACTGGAACTATAAAAAGCAGGGTCAAACACCACAAGACAACCCCCCTCTTTCTCTCACCCTGCCCATCACATTCTCTGAACTTGAAAAGGCAAAGGAAGCAGCTGTTGGATTGTGGGGGAAGGGTCCTGACCTAACAAGTTTGGGTAATAAGATTGCTGAAAGAATGTGATGAGTAAACTTTGCTTTGAATCTAATCTAGGTTAAGTTCGGCACCAGCAACCTTTTAATCTTTATTTTTATTGTAATCATTTCTGACTTTTATGCCTCATTACTTGTACTCACTTAAAATCTCTCTTTGTGGTTAATAAGCTTGTTTTATTGTTTTTTCTAATCTAGTGTGTTCAGGCTGAAGTGTTTGGGTAACTCCATTTGAGGTAATACATTATGTGCATATTATTCCCTTAAAGGAATAATGGACTTAATATATTTGCACTGCCCAGAAGAGAACTGGGCAGTACAGGTCATATGTTTCTGGAGGGAAATATGGGACTGGGGGGGGAGTTGGGGTCACCCTTTGATAATATTCAAGGATACTAACTGACTGAAGGGATAGATAGGGAATTTGTTAAAGTTGTCAGAGTAAATAACAAAGGATGCACAGGGCGGAGAGACACTGGAGCCCAGATCTCTCTGGTCAAGAGAAGCGTGGTCCAAAAGATTGATGCCATCTGACCAAGAAGTGAAGCTTCTGGCAGTTGGAGGACTTAAGTTTCCTGTACCTTTAGCCACAGTGCATGTGGAATGGGAAGGTTTAGAATGTGTCTTCACTGTAGGGTTGCTGGAGAGTATCCCCATTGAAAGGGATGTTGGGAATGATATTTTGCATATGGCTAAGGCTATTAATGTGGTAACCCATAACAAAAGGAAATATTCTACTGGGATCCCAGAGGGGAGTAGTAAATTCTCAGAAACTACCAATTGGGGAAAGAAAGGTCTCTCTAACTCTTCTAAAGCAGAAGGAAACAGTGTGTTTCCAAGTGTGGGAAGAGAATGAGGCTGGGTCCTGCCTGGCAAAGAAAACCAGCATGCCCTCAGGGCCAGCGGGGGGTGGAGAGCTGACCGCTGTGACTGAAGAAGTTATCCCACTGACTGCCTGTCAGTGTTCTGCAGCTGAAAAAAGGACAGTTCCCACTCTAGAGAACATGTGTGTCTGTGTCCTAGAGCGAGTCCTAGAAAAGAAAAATGGGGAGAAAATCTTTGAAGAAAATGGGAGATTGTATAGGGAGGCTCCTATGGAAAGAAACAAAAGCATTTGGCAACACCATAAGCAGTGTGGGGAATTAATGTTACTAGTACATGATTGTTCTTTTGTGGATCACGTGCTGGCACACAGAACTTATGGGAGGTTAAAGAAAAATATTTACTGACCAGGAATAAAAAAATGATGTGAGGAATTATTGCAGGTCTTGTGAATTATGTCAAAAAGAAAGAGACCTGCAGGACCCTAAAAAGTTGCCTTACCCCCTTTGGCTGTGATACAAGAGACCTTTCTGGGTAGCAATGGACCTTGGGTGGCTGTATGCCACATCCCACCTGAAGTGGGAAGAAATATATCTTTGAGGGGAGGGGGGATTTTGCCACAAGATATCCTGAAGCAGTAGCTCTAGCCTCTGACTAACACTGAGGCAGAGGAAGAGCCAATAACTGAATATGTCCAAAAGTCAAAAGAGAGTTAAAAGACATGATGGTAATTGGTCAAACTAACCTCAAATAGAGTCAGTCCAAACAAAAGGCATGGTATAATAAACATACTTGTAAACACTCTTTTGAAAGAGGAGACTTGGTGTTCGTGTTAAGCCCAGTGGAAAAAATACAATATGAAAAATTCTTGGAAAGGACTTTTTGAGGTGATAGATGTAAATGAAGATACATATCATGTTAAAAAGCTTCATAGTAATGCTGTTCCACAGCTACTACATGTAAGCAGACTTATAGCCTATCAAAGCAGGTAAGCCATAGTAAACATGATCTGCTGTGTAAAAGGGGAAACTGAGGCACACCACTTCATTGATTTAATGACTGGATGCCAAATTGACTGAACTCTGGAAAGCATTGATCTCTGCAGTGAGTTAACACCTGTTGAAAGAGCAGAGTCAGTGTCTGTGCTGCAAAAACACAAAAGTGTTTTCTAACAAGCCAGGGAAAACACACTTGCTGACATAAAATCATGACAGGAGGACCATGGCCACCTCCCAGCAGACCCTAAAGGGCCACTGGCAAGGTGCAGGAATAAATTTATACAGAAATATAAAGCACGTTAGACCTGGGCATAATTAAAGTGTCTGACAGTCCTGGGGCATCACCTTGGTCCCTAAGAAACAAAATGCCGTAAGGTTTGTGTTGGTTATAGAAAACTCAGTGCTGTCACAGTACCAGATGTGTATCCTATGCCTAGAGCTGATGATATGCTGAACATTTTAAGCAAAGCTAAATGTCTCAAATTTTTTGATTTAACTAGAGGTTATTGGCAAATTCCTTTAAACAAGGATGCATAGAAAAATTCTGTTTTCATCACTGATATGGGTCTCTATGAGTTTACAATATTATCATTTGGGTTAATTATTTAGGAGCCACCTTTCAGAGACTGGTCAGCCAAGTGGTAAATGGTTTGCAGAGCTTTGCAAAATCCTATGTTGATGACATTGCAGTGTTTAGCAACACTTGGGCTCATCTCAAAAAGCATCTCAAAAAGTGGGTTCAATGATACTGGAACTGCAATCACAGCTCTGAGTAAAAAGACTAAGGCCTGGTCTACACTACCACGGGTGGTCGACAGGAGATAGCTTGCATATCTCCTGGTGACTTATTCACATTGCTGTACTGCAGCATTTTCACTGCACTACGCTGACGAGGGATGCCCTCCTATTGATGCAGCCTTAGTCCTTTCAGGGGAAGATGGAATAATGGTGTCAACCAGAGAGCACTTCCGGGATCGACTGAGCGGGTCTGCATCGATCCATGCAGCCTTGGCAGTGTAGACATACCCTAAGCCTAGCAAAGTTGTATGGACAAAGGCATATCAAGAAAATAATGATAAAGTAAAGAAAATCTTGTCTAAAACACCTATTCTAGCCAGTCCAGATTTTGCCAAAAAGTTTGAGCTGTATATAAATGCATCAGACACTGGGTTAGGGACTTATAGGAATTTAATGTGAAAATTGTGTAAATAAAGGGAAAAGACAACATAGTGGCAGAGGCTCGGTCCGGGAAAGAGGACCCTGACCTGTGCCTCCATGTCAACTAGCGGCTAACCTTACTACAGCTTTGTAAGGGAGGAGTTGTGTCAAACTATACCCCTATATTCACAACCTATATACTATTGTAATAATCTTTGTATAAGGTATATCTTGTAAGGTATCATATGAAAATTCATAATTTTCTGGCTAGTATTGTTCTGATAAAATACATGCGGCAACATTGTATGTGAAGTTATAAGATTCCCCTGTATGATGTTATTAACACATATTCCAAACCCCACAGCCAGGCCCAGGCAGAAGTTGGGCCTGTCCTAAGCAAAGGAAGGAATGTCTGCTTGCCCTAACTTGCATTTAAGTAGTAAATAGAGTCATCAAGCAGGAAGGGAAACTAAAGGAAGTTCAACAGGTGAAAAAAAACCCAGCAGGGAATATCTTTCATAGGTTCTTTGTCTCCTGGGTCTCAGCTGGAAATATTTTTCAAGTGGGGGACTGAAACCATAAAAAGGAGGGACAAAAGCCCCAAGGTATACCCCTCTCCCCCTGCCAATCACACTCGCTGCACCTGAGAAGACAAAAGGAAACCGCCATTGGACTCTGGGGGAGGGGGTTCTGATCTGAGTACGGCCAGTAATCTGCTGGAGCATGTGGTGAGAAACTTTGCTCAAATCTAGTGTAGGTTATTAAATTAGGCACGAGTAAGTGTTTTATCTTTATTTTTCTTGTAACCAGTTTTGATTCTTATGTCTCATTACTTGTACTTATTTAAAATCGCTCTCTTTGTGGTTAATACACTTGTTTTATCTATTCCAGTGTGTTCAAGTTGAAGTATCCAGGCAATACCACTTGGAGTAACAAGTTGTGTGCATATTATTCCCTTAAAGAAATAATGGACTTAATATAGTTTGACTGCAGAAGAGGACTGGGCAGTACAGGACATATATTTTTGGGTGAAAATCTGGGTCTGGGAGTGTGTTGGGGTCACCCTGTGGTAATCTTCAAGGCTCGTAAGAGCCAAGGTGTGGCTGGCTGGCTGCAGCGCAGATACAGATATAACTGGGAGTGCCTTATGTGCTAGAGGCTGTTTGCAAGCAGTCCAGGCTGGAGGCTACAGCAGCAAGGCAAAAAGGGCACCCCAAGTTACACGGGTGACACAGCTACTCATTGGTCTGGATTGTACCCTGGTATGTCATAACGATGCTAAGTGAAATTAGTAATGAAAATTTATTTAAATCAATGGTATATTTTCACCTGGAAGATAGTGTTTAGTTCTGGCCACCCTATGTCAAAAAAGATGTAGCAGCACCAGATATGGCCAACAAAAGATAATGGCAACCTTATAAGCTAAACAGGGTTGAACTGGGACTTTACCAAGGTTCTCATGCTGGGACTGCAAGATACAATATTAGAAATTTAGTAAGTGACTGCACCAGGGTGGCCCAGTGTAGGAACGTAAAGTTCCTCTGTTGAGCCACCATGAACTCAGGTACTAACTAGAATCTTGGGTAAAAATGCACCGTAATTACTGCTGGCTGGTGATGGTAACAATGGCTGGTGAATCTTCTTAGCACCAATCAGGATATGAGTGGTGTCTCTCAGGATCAGCTAGAACTAAGGGATGGGACAAAAAAGGCCTTGCAGGGAATTCCGAGAAAAGCCAATCGTGAGGAGAAAACTTAGGTTGAAGTTTCCATTTTGTTATTATTTGAGTTGCAATAAGGGTTAAGCCAATGTTAAGGGGGTTCAGTAAGTCACAGCTCAGGATGCCAGATTCAGGCTAAACTGCTGAGAAATAGGGCAGAGTCACCCCAGACTGGTGGTTATTCTATCCTTTGATTATACCAAGCCAGTAACAAAAGTTAACTTCTCTCTCATCACACTGGATAGCAAGAAGTCAAAATGCATTCTCCTTAGGCATTCCAGCCTTTGCTTCACCACCCACACTAGACTTTAACCAATTCCATCAGACAAAGGGGTCTTCTGATCTCAAAAGATCGCCACCCAGCCAGGCCAATATATAACTCAGATCTTACGCAATAATCACACAGTTGCCAATACTTTAGTAACTAAATCTAAAGGTTTATTTACTTATTATTTATAAGACAAAGAGTTAAAATGGTTAATAGATCATATACACGCAATCATTGCAAAGTTCTTATGTCAGGCTTGTAGGGGAGATAAAATAAACTGCTGGCTTGCAAAGTCTCTGGTAACTCCCAAAAGACTGGAAGAGCCTCAGTCCCTTGATCAGAATGTTCCTTTTAATGTAAGTCCAGAGATCATTGCAGGAAAGAGGCGAAATGGTCTTTTATATCTTCTCCCATGTGGAGGGAATGTGTTGTCTTAGTTTGTGGGAAATTACAGGCACAAGGTGGTGTCCAGGGGCACATGAGCAAGTCACATGCCCTAGCAGGCTTTGGTGACTCTCAGGAGCAGTCATTACCCATATTCTAGCTAAAGTATCCACAGGAAGGCTCACCAGGCAGGGACAAGCTTCTTCTATGGCCCCTTGAGAGAGTTGTGTTCTTCAATGGACCATCAACTTGAATTGTCCGTTCACAAGCTGCTGGCTAGACTGAATATAAGCTATCTTGTGGGTGTTATCCCAGGAGCAAACACATTTGAAATACTGGTACATAGTCAATATTCATAGCTTTAGAGACAGTGATGATACATGCACACAAACAGGATAATTATACTCAGCAAATCATCATGTTTCCAGTGACACCTTCCTTGACATACTTTATACAAGATCTGTTGCAATTGTCTAACAGCGGCAACATCAATGATATACATGGTCAGATCTCAATCATGCAGCATCATAGCCTGGCCTATGGAGTGAGTGTGTATTGTCTGAAACAGGCTGGAGCCTCCTGTGTACCGTGACTAGCTCTTGAGTCTGTTCTGAACTAATGCTGCAGCATAGTACTAGTGGGCCGCTCTCTCTTTCAGATGCAACATGAACCTTAGGTCCTGGCTCCTCATAATATAATTCAAATGCTAATGGCCCTTTCTGTATGGGGGGGGGCCTTTGAGCCCCTCTGTCTTAGCCAAATTCAGTTTGGGGTAATTTCTTTGTGCCTACCTAAATTCCGGTGGTGTTCTTCTACTCTTGTCCTAAATTGTGTCTAACATTTTCATGTGCTACTGTATTCAACAGCTGTTCACTTCAACCCCAGACAGAGTTTATTTTCGGGATGGGTGAAAGAACCTTTGCATAGGCACTGCCTCAGAAAAGTACTTCATCACGCGAGCATCCCAGTGACAGTGGCTAATACCAGATGCTTCAGAGGACAGTGCAAGAAGCCATATGCTGGATAATTAGGGAATAACCGGTCAGTCAATGGGACGATTCAGGTGCTTAAAGTTAGGCATGTGCTTAAGCCACGTGCTCAATCAGGGGCATAGTTAACAAGTCTGTATAAAGTCTGAAACTTGTCTCACTTTGTTGTCACGTATCTGGCTGGGTTCCTCCTGCCATCAGCCCACAAGGCTGCTCTGAGGGGAATTCTGGTTCTGAATCTTTGGGTATCACATGCCTCAGGAATCTGAACAGAGCCCAGATGCTTTTCTGGTCTTGGAGCCCTGGGTATACTTCTGGAGTGCAGACACTCTGTTTAGCACTCTCAGCTGAGACTACCAGCCCCAGCGGCCTAGGTCCTGAAACTAGTGCTGATTTTTCAGACTCCCTCTGTAGCTTAAAGCTACCTTCTCCCCGAATACCACTGGAGGTCTGAACTTCCTGGGCACCAGCTGAACTCTCTCGGGGGCACCTAGGAATTGTAGCATATAACACAGATACTTTACACAGAGTTCTACAATGCTGTCACTCTTCACCTAATCAAAATGAGAAATTTATTATTTTTTGTGTGGATCAGTAAACAACCTGTGACCCAAGGACCCTCTTAATGCCACTAAAAAGAGGTACAGGTATGTCCTCTCTCAGGTACAGCAAAGAATGTCATGTGAGGTCTCAAATGAAAGCAGTGTCACACTGGTTATTAATAGCATGGTGAAATATATGTACGGATACTACGTAAGAAGTTACATGTATAAACTGAACATATGTTCTTTGAGTCTGGCTCCAGATGTTAGTTACCAGCAGAGGTTGTGTGTCTTTCATACAAGCGATGTTTATTTGCCTAACTCTCCATCAGGATGTAAATTAAACATTGTAAGCCAACACAATGGCTGCCCATTTGTATACAAAGACAACTAAGATGGGAAATCAACAGGAACCAGTACACCGGAAAAACAAGCCACAATTTATCCTGTGGCTGAATACAGGCAATGAATATGTTAGGAGGCAAAGAAGACCCCCTCCACCCTCCTCCACATCCTGCTCACAGGAAGTAAACTGACAGTGCATTTACATTAATGAAAATAGGATTTCAGCCAACCTTAGCTGAAAACAGTGCAGAAGACTATGGGTGAGATGAGCCTTTTTAGATAGAAGGTTAGCCTGTTAGTTAAGTTTAGTCTCTAGAAAGCATGTTAGGATTTTGGGGTTTTGTAATCATTTGTTGCCAGTATCCTTACTCAGTATCACTTGATCTTTGATAATAGACTTACTGTCGTTACACTATAAATCTATCGTAGTGCTGTGATGTTAAGCAAAGTGCTGGGTCTAGAGTTGAATCTCACAAGCTGGTGCGTGGACTGTTCCTTTCGGGACAGCAGACCTGGTGGCATTCCTGTGAGTAGCCACTGTCGGGGGTTGCATATCACAGGGGAACGCTTCAGAGGGACTCAGGAGCTGGGGTGCACATCTTGTTAAACTGTAAGGCAAAGGAAGGTGGCATTAAGGAGCTGACATCTGTACAGACACAAGCCAAATTCCTTCCCAGTGGAGGCAGGGGATAACAAGGTGACTCGCACTACTGGGTACTCTGAGGACCGTTGTCACACACTTCCTTGTCTCAGTTTCCTCATGACGCCAAGACATTCTTTGGGCTGGAGTCAGTGCCCTTTGGGGTCCTTCTGCACCAGTGCTGCGCTTGTCCTGATACATGCAGGCTTCCTTTCCATCTCAGCTACTCTTACCTTGCCTTGTCCATGTCCTTTCTACCGTCTGCCTAGACTTTGTCTCTCTTTTCTCTCCTCCCCACCCTGCCCCCAGTGAATCCTTATTTAAACCCCCGTGGGTCACCCATCTTCCTTTGTTCTGCTCCTGGAAAACTTCCACTTCCCTCCTCCCTTCATATGTAGGGTAAAACTGTTTTTTCCTATGCCTGAGCTCATTCGTTATTCCAAAGTGTTTTTACTCCCATGCTTGGTCACCGAGTTCTAACTGAACCGTCACTCTCCCAGGCCTAGGAGGCTATGACACAAGCCTGCCAGCTCATGGTGGATAGATAGATATAGGGGCATTCATCAAACAGCAATTTCATGATAATTTCTTAGTATCAGCAAGAATTCCAAAGGCGTACAAACTGCCTGTAGGAGTAGGGACCTGCATTGGTAAAGCTTTTGGAATCCCTTATGGACAAAGGTCCTTGGACTTTAGGACATTTTATACTATGTATGCTCAGTTCATCATTTTTTAATGTTGTTTATTATTTCTACAATAAGGGTAAAGCTTGTCTGTGCGGGAGACAGAATTTGCTCAGCTTGCCCAAGTCCGTGGAATGAACTCCCTCATGATTTAAGGGCCATAACAAATCTCACCACCTTCTGCTCTAAGTGGAAAGGCACATTTCTTTAACCGTGCCTTCTCTAACAAACTTATTGCAACGTGTGTATATAGATGGAGTTCTAAAAATTCCAAAATAAAGTACTCCACTGCATATGCTTGTTCCCTTGGGAAAGGAGACAGAGAGACCAAACAGCATATGACAGATGTTAATCACATTGCTTAGCGCACTCCCAGAAGGTGCTCATATACTAAGGTGATAAGCATGGCATAAGAACCTATATAAAATAGAATAATCTTTTTTTTTTTTAAACAAGGAAAATTGACTTTTTAACAAAAGCTTTTTTGGGTCCTCTGGGCCCCCAAAAATGATTCTGAACATTCCCATGTTTGCTAATTATCCACTCTGCGATTTCTTGCAGCATCCTGTGAAGCCACTATCAGCAACAGAATACTGTATTAGATAGCTGAGCAACTGATCTGCTCAGGTATGGCAATTTCTATGTTGCTATTCACCTCACAGGCCAAGCATGAGAAATGTAAGTCTTTAGAACACATATTTGGAAAAGATCGTGATAATAGTTTGCATTCTGTCCCACAGGATCCTAAAGGTCTTAACAAATACACGGTGTATTGTATACATGGAGCACCACTGAAATGTGACCACCTCTGGTGTGAGAGGTGGTGGCCAGCCAGACAATAGGTGTAAAACACTGTGGATGTTCTTTGTGCAAGGACACCACGTCCAGCTCCTGTTCTTACAGAATGTGCCATGCGTACAAACAAGGATTGGGAATGGGTTTGGAGAGGAGTGCTTATTAGTTCCATGCTATGGTAGGAAATGCATCGAAATATACTGGAGGTCTTCAAACATCTGCCACTTCTTTATCGTCAAAATGGATAATAAGTGAAAGTGACGGATCAAGAGTTCTTTTCAATCAAAGAAGCATGCATTATTGTTTAATGAAGCTTGTGACTTAAGGCCATGTAAAATGTGTTTAGAGCCTGCATTAATAGGATCATTAATACAAAAATTAGCTTACTGTATACACAAGAGAGAGGCTTCGCTTTGGGACAATTTACAGAGCTGCTGAAAAAGAAATGGGTGGAATATCGCTATAAAATGGAGTCCTATTATAGAAATTCTTAGGCTCAACACAAATGTGTTATTTTCTAATTATTTTCCTATTATTCAGACTGGAAAAAAAATCTCTATAAAAATGTCACTTGCTCTAGTATATAATTTGGTTACTAAGGTTACTAGATTAAATGTGTTTGTAATGATTTACAATTTTCCCCCTTTCCCCAAGCTGAGTAGGAAGGATCTGCCTTAATAATTTAACCATGGTAAATGTGGACGAATTAAGAAATGCAAGGTTAAATACAAACATCGATCAAAGGCAAGAGCTATAAATAGATAATGAACTGATGAAGCAATGCCTGCAAAGCAACAGGCTCTGAGTGCTTTCATGATTGCTCACAAATGCTGCCGGAGTACTTTGTAAATGTAGGGCAGTGTTTACCAAAAGAGGCGTGCGCTGCTTGCACACAATCAAAGGAAATGTCACTTTGTGGCAGAAAGCCTTGCCATTTTTCCTTGGACTGGTGGAGAAATACAGGCATACAAATAACCTTCCAGACAGGAGCAGGGGAGCTCTGAAGCCAGTGTTGAGACCTGACTAGAACAGATAATACCGCTACACGTGGGGGGAGAGGTGGAGGAGACGGGTAGAGTGACCTTTTAGCTTTGTGCTCTCTATCATTTATTCCACGTGCACTGCCTGTCTGGCAGCTTGATTAGCTGAGTGCTCTGTAAAGAAAGAGCTAGTGCTGCTCCCATTGGCCTTCATTTAGTAACAAATTCATTAGCTGTAGAATGTTTTCTATATTGTTCTTCATTATTAGCGAGGCTATTTAGTGTACATGAAAACAGGATTTTTGTTATTCAAGGACCACCTTTTACACCATGTTCCAACCTGGCCTTCCATTTTGCAGTGAAAGTGCTGTACGTAATTGTGGGTGCAAATGCCAGCACTTAAACATCCACTCACTTCGTTTGCAGGTCTGACTGGGCGTTAGGAGCTAGTCTGCATCGGTATATGTCATTGGCGTCAATGGAGCTAAACTGAGGCTGTGGCCCTCAATATCTAAATGTTAGCGCTAGCGCCTGCAGTTCTGTGCCCGCAATCTTTGTATCTGCAACACGGGGGGCTGTTTTTAAAGGTTAGTTCCTAAGAGCACACATGTCAACTGAACCATGATCCTGCCTTGGTTGCTGCCGAAGCTCTCTGGAGCAGAGATGATGTCGTCTTATGAGTTTGTTCAGTGCCTGACACAATGGGGCCTCTGCCTGGGGCCTCTGGATGCTACTGGAATACAAATACTGACAAGATGGCATCCCATATACAAGGCTGCAGTGTAGACAGGTCCCGTGGGGGAGAAGTATTCTGAGAAAACGTACCCGGGTGAGAAAGATCCCATTTCCATGCAGTTGCCCCTAGCGATAACAATTAATTGATCATTGTTGGAAACACTGTGGGGGATTTAGGACATCAGGATAAACAGAGCTGGAAAGCTGAAGCTCAGAGGAGGCTTTTGTTTCTTTTACTGGATGCCTCCGCTTTTCTTCATGAAGTGATATCCTTCATTCTTGTCCATCACTCAAAGTGACAAGGTGAGTGAGGTATTGGACCAACGTCTGCTGGTGAAAGAGAAAAACTTTCAAGTTACAGCTCCTAAGTATTTCCAACTGAGCACTCAACATTCAGATTTATGAATAGTTTTGCCTTTACCCAGTGGGTCCCAGCCTGTGGACCGGAGGCCAAAATTGTCCTTTGAGGTCTTTCAAATTGGCCCATCACTCTCCTCCTGCTGGCTGCAGAAGGGAGTCGCCACCTAAGGACTAAGGAGTGTTGCCGTGGGGCTACAAGACTGGTGCAGGCTCCTTGCTACAACCAAAGGGACGGGAGATTAGCACTCTCCTCCCCCGGCTGTTGCAGGGAGCATGGCAAAGTGCTTCTCCTGGGTCCCTGTTGGAGCTAGAGGGAGGGGAGCACTGATTTCCTATCCTCCTGGCTGCAGAACGGAGCCACTGCCTAGGGACCCAGTTGCAGTGCACAGGGCTACAGGACATGTGTGATTTCCCTGCTGCAGCTAGGGGGATGGAAGATCAGCAAGGAGGCAGCATCCTTGCTCAGCTCCTTCCGTCTGGCTGCAGTGGGGTGGGGCCACTGCTGGTGGAGCAGCCAGGACCTACCATGCTTGAGGAGGGGTTGGACTCTAAAAAGCACTTAGCAGGCCACCCTCCGTGACTTAGCTTCCAGGCCATGTGCTTCAGTGTGTAGTGGCAGACTCTCATCTACACTAGTGTTTTGTTTGTGTGTGTGACATACTACGAGAAGTTTGTAGGTGTAAAATAGTGAATGTAAAAACGAGCACAATAGCAACAAAAAGTTTACTTCAAAAAGTAGTGATTTGTAGTCCTAAATGGTGTATGTGTCAGTACATTTTTTATGAGTTGATAGACTGGTGGCCCTTCAGGGTTATAAAAATGATATTTGTGGCCCTCAAGCCAAAAAGGTTAGGAACCACTGCCTTAATATCTCTATGCTTGTTTCCCTATCTTTAGAATAGGGATAACAAGATTTCCTTGGCTCACAGGGGTTTTGTAATATTTAAATCATTAATGTTTTGAGGCATTCAAATACTACTGGTCATGAGAACCAAAGACAATCCTATTTAAAATACTTCCTAACAGCCAGTATTCTCAAGAACGACCAGACTGGTCATGTTCGATAGGCTATAAAAAGGTTTATTTACAGGTGCAGCTAAGCCAATGTGAACCTACAGTATATTCTGCAGGTGCAAAAATGCAGACAGAAATACGGGAGCAACTTACATCTGCAAGCAAGGACACTGGGCTACAGCCTGATTGACAATATACCTCTCTGGGTGAATCCACCACTCAGCCCTGTTCAAAAGTCAAGGAAACAAGCTTTGAAAGGGGAATTATATGGAGGTGGGCAGAGCCAAATCCACCCACCCAACTTGTGGGCAAGTATCAAAGCCCTATTTATATAGGTGCTTCCAATCCTTGAGCCGGAACAGCATATCCAAGCCTTGTGCATTCCTTACACAGTCGTTTTGGCCCCTGGATCTACTTAACTGCGTACTCATTGGCCACAGGTTCAGTCTGCCTCAAATCCCCATGCACTGTGCCATACAGAGCTGGCACAGAGGTTGGTGCACTGTGCCCACCCCCTTCTCATGCAGCAAAACACCTGTAACTTGCAGTGGGTTGGTCTATGGGAGGATGATGCCATGAGGAACAGCTGACCTCTCCTGCTCCAAGCCTGCTACCCCCTTCAAATCAGTGCAGGTCAAATCCGATGGAGAATCCATGATGAGGCTTCTGTGGGATCAAGGGAAAGAAGGCAAACATGCTGTATAACCAGCATTCCCTCTTTGCACAAGCCACTGGCCAGATCAAAAGAGCTCTGCTATTCCCCACTCACAGAAGGGGCTGGCAATACTGGCCCATGATTTGTAAAGAGCCTTTCAAGATGAAACACTAGATATAAATAAAATGAAATCAGTAAACAGTGGGTATTATCATCTCTTTCATCAAATATAGAAAAAATTGTGTATGATGGAGTCCTTTTCAAATCCTAGCTTCACCTTGTTTTGAAGGGAACATATCTGAGTCTAAAAATAGTCCTTCCTTAATCTAACATTTTGTCAACAGTGTAATGTAATCTATGGGTGACTGTACTAGCTCTGACATGAAATATTCATGGTTTCCCTCTCTTCCTTGTAAGAGAGGATAATGTAAACATTTATCACAGCTAGAGGTACTAATATACTAATGGTTTTGATATAAATCTATGATATTTCTTTAGAACGCAGGAGAAAACCAAATATGCTATAGGAAGGAAGCTGTTCACCGTAAAGGGCCAGCTTTGTTGCTGGCATAATTCCGCTGAAGTCAGTGGAGCTAATTCCAGCAAAAAACCTAGCCTAAGGCTTTATTCTGGCTATATTTGCACAATTAAACAAATCGTAGTGATAATTGTTCTTCCTGGGGCTGCAGATTCAACTACATTCTTATGGGTGTGCAACAGAATATGGGCTATGGACTTTCTGGGACCATACGGTGCCCAAAATGTACTAATATTGTAGTTTTATCCATCCACTTATTTTTTACCAGTTGAATAATGGACTCTATTCCACTCTATTCTATTTCCTTTTTAAAACAAAGGGTGGAATCATTAAACATGATGTTATAACACTTTCCATTTCCACTTAATTCATTTTTTCCCTGTAATTATGTCACTTTCATTGCTGCACCATTTCTGTGCCCTTTTTCTCTCTCAGCTTTATTTTCCTTTTGTATTAGTTTCTTCTATGTAGAAAGGTAATTCACTACAGGGACATGGCGTGGCATGGTGTAACAGGGTCTTCTCCGCTGGCACCTCCTGCTGACAGACGTAGACCACTCTACTGTGGTGTAAAGTCCAATCTATAGATTATGTGATAATTATATTGTTTACTTAAGAATTCCCAGATATCACTTTGAGGGTAGATAGAGTCTTGTCCCAAGATCAGGCCCATATTATTAAAATTACTATATAGTTGTGCAGTTGCAACACTCACACTATGGGAACTCTCCAAATAGTTTAATACATTTCGCACAGTCACAAACATCCCAGCTTAGTAAATTGGACAGAGCTACAATAGAATGCACCTCTTATCTACTCACACCATCCCTTGCAGAACAACCTGAAAGGTTAGCCATTGTCTTCGTCATCACCATCACCTTCCTCCTCATCAGCAGTGGCCATCATTCTGGCCCCCTCAAGGGCTACATCTCTCTCTCTCACTGCCCACAGCCTGGGATGCAAATTTTATGTTATGTTGGCACCACTATATCTAATGCATATTCAGTAGGGTTTTTTCCCCCCCCTTTTCCTTATTTGTATTTCCTCATCCTACTAATGTTGAGCTGTCCTTCTTCTGCAGATTAGTATATTGATACATATAACTACCATTTCAGTTCATGATCATATCCGTCACCCCTTGCTTAAGCAGTTTTGTGATTATTACTTCCATGTTCTTTGTGGTAGCACTTACTAACTCCTACCATTAAGCAAGCTCTGCCTAGTTCCTAAAATCTAAAGGTAACCACCTACTTACTCGCACTTATGCTAATTTACACTCTAGCGAATGTCTTACAGGATACAGGCAGGACTCACATAGTTCCACCCCTTTCAGGATAAATCAAGACCTACACAACAATAGAGTGGTGGCTTCACACCAGATCTTCAGCCATCCATCCTTTGTCTCTGGGAGTTTTCCTCAGTGGTCCAGTAGATGAATACGGGCCTGCCTATAGTCCACTAGCTGTGGTCTATCTATTCAGTACTGCTGCTTTCCACCTCAGTTTATCTCAAGGCCTTTCCAACAGCCCCTTCCTAGGCTCACTCCTTTACAGATTCCCAAAGGAAAGTCAGTTAGTTACAGGTAACAAAGCAAATGTAAAAGTCTCATGGGAAATCTTTGTTATCTAGCAGTTTCAGGATAGCCTCTAGCCCCAGCCAAGCCCTTCTTCAATAAGTGTCAAGATATTCCCAGCCAAGCCTTCCTGCCAGGGGTTAGCACAAAAGAGCCACTACTGAGCTAGTCTTTCCCTTTTATTATTTCTCCCTCTGGGCTTGGTATAAGGATGGGGTATAAAGTATAAGGATGGGGCTGACTGAGTCTACAGGTTCTCATTAACCCCTTCCCAGCCAGCGTGGGGGGTTGTATACCCTATAAGTCTTCAGGATCTACACACATACATTTCAGAAGCTCTGCATTCACCAACAAACAGATGTCCAATAGTGTGACCACATGTCCTGATTTTATAGGGACAGTCCCGATAATCGCAGCTTTGTCATATATAGGTGTCTATTGCCCCCCCACAAACTTGTCCCAATTTTTCACACTTGATATCGGTCATACTATGTCCAAGGTCCCACTTTAACTCCACTCGCTGTTCTCTCTCCATGTGCAAAAATACATGAAAAGGAACTACTCCCCCCAGGGCCACAGGATGGGACTATCAGACAAATCCATGGAAGCTAGTTATCCCCAAATCCCACCAGGCCTCAGCCTGACCGAAGGAGAGAGTCCTCGTGTGCTCCCCTCTGGCTCCCACCTTCACAAAGGTGGCACAATCGGCTCCCTTCCATACTGCCATTCACTGACTGGCCCATGACTGCAGTGTGTGAGCCAGATTTTCATTTAGTGTAAATCAGTGTAGCTCAGTTTCTTTCAGTGGTGCTTCACTGGTAGACAGTGGTTGAGGACCAGGCTCAGGACCTTTTTGATGGGGTTTGCAGAGCACACAAGGGAAGTTAATGCTGCTTCAAGCAGTGTTAATTTTATGCACCCCATTTATCCACAGGTTGTCCAGTCTCCCATGCCATTCTCCTTCTATAGTCCCCAGCCTTTGCCTAGAAGGGACCCAGACAGTCACACAGAGGGGTGGCACAACATGTTCCCTTTCCCTTTTGTTGTACCATGAGTTTCCAGCTATCCACAGAAGATAAACATTAGGCATCTTAGACTTAGAGGATTTTGCAGATAATGAGCCCTAGTAATCAGTTATTAGGTCGCTCTGAGATCCCTTAAAATTTCACTAGTTTCAAAGAAGTGAAAACATTCTGTTTCTATTGAAAGACTGATTTGAGTACACTTATAAGGGCAAATCAGAGTCCCTTCTGTTATACTCGTCCCTCTGCTGAGTATTCCGTTGATCAGTTAGGGCTAGAATTTACCTCACTCTGTGTGAGTGTTTTTTAAAAAAAGGGTGCAAGGAGCTTCCCCATCTTTGTGCAGTGACAACACACTAGCCCAGTCCATGTTCCCCAGAGCATGAAGAGACAGGGGCTTCTAGTGCCAAGAGTGGAGATCTAGATTTTCCAAAGACATAGGAAGAGGGCGGGGTCCTGTCCTCCCAACACTTGTCAATAGAACTGGGTTGGCACAAGGGGTGTGCTTAATGAAGAAGGTAAATGAGTGCAGTGGAGGGTTTTGTTGGGTTTGCTGCCATAGTACTTCCACAGGTGCGGACCTGGATCACCTGCTGTCACCAGAGTGAATCTGGAGTAACTCCAGTGAGCTATATCAATACAAAGTCAGTGAAAATGATAGCCAAATGTGTACACTCTATTTTTTTCATTCACAAGGTCTGTACAAGTTGCTGCCAGTGCACAGACCTTCCTCCCCCTTTCCCTACAATGTCCGTGGTGACATTAAAGGTGCCTTCTTCTTCAGGTCGCATCTCTGGATCTCAAGTCTCGCTCAGTTCTTCTTCCTACTTCTCTTTGCTTTTTTGAGTTTTCCAACATATTTATTTGTTCCTTCTAAAGAAGAGAGGATAAAGTTTATGTTGAAGTGACAGAATCCATTTCCTTGGTGAACCGTGTGTTGCTGATTATTATATCCTCTTTTCCCTTTTTATTTATCCATGTCTACTAAATTCAGATGTCTACTGAATATCTCCTCTATGAGTTTTAATTCGTATGTCCAATACTGCTTAATTTTATCATTATCTAATTTACTTCTAATTTCTCATTCTCAGAACTTCATTTCTTGCTGTATTAACTCCATTTCTCTCCTTGGCTCTTTAGCCACTAATGAAAAAAGTCTAATGAACATATATAAAGTACCATTTTTCAAGTATCTATGAAAATGTTATCACTTTTGATTACAACTGAATACCCAACCCAAAATACCCAACCCAAACTTTAAAAAAAATTGGTTCTCGATTCAAATCTTCATTTTGTAACTTTTTCCCATCTCTAAATTTTATGTTTTATAATCTACAAATCTCTTCATAATAATCTCTTCATTGTTAGGAATTCACACATCATTTGTCTTACAGTTCCTGTAGTGCCATAACACTATTTGTGACTATTTACCTCCTTAGACGATTAGGCAGTTATAAGCAGTAAATTGTGCTAATTACAATGATCTAAGCCAGATCCTGAGTGCAGTCACAATGGTTTAAATCTGAAATAATTTTACTGACCTCATTTCCACTGTATGGAATTATTTTATTTATGTTTATTTTGAAATAAACAGATGATCTATAAAAACATATTTACTAAACATAAGGTACAATATGTACAGCACTAGCAGTCAGGTCTAATACAGGAAGTTTCTCCTCTAGATAAGTGTACCTAAACCAAAGAGAAACATACATTGTATTCCTTGCTTAGTGGGTCCATATCACTCTACATTTGTTCATTTCCCCAGTTATTTTCCCCACTCGGCATACTGTAAGTCATTCCTTATATCCTAGACAGACACCAGAACATCATCATTGAGGATGACTTTCCTCACTGCACTAAGCATAGCAAAAGTCATTTCCTCAACGCTAAGCACATTACACCTGTATTTGGAAGACCTAGTAGGCAGAGGCAGAATAAACATTCAGAACTAGAGACATGGGGTTTGTCTACACTGGGAACTTACATCAGCATAGCTATGTCTCTGAGGTGTGAAAAATCCCACGCCCCAGAGATATGTAGTTATGCTAACCTAACCCCCAGTGTAGACAGTGCTAGGTCAATGAACAATATTTCCGTCTAGTCAGCTACCACCTCTCAGGGAGGTGAATTACCTACACCAATGAGAGAACCTCTCCAGTCCGCGTAAGTAGCATCTACGCTGAAGCGATGCAGCTGCAGCAGTTTAAGTGTAAACATAATCCATACTTAGATCAGATATAAGCAAAATATGTGATAAATGTGTGGACTGCCAATGTCAGTGCTTGCATTCACCATCCTTGACAGCATCTATTTTAAATAACCTCTCAGAGGCTTAGCAGGAGCTATACTTATCTAAATAACATGTTTTTCTACTGTGCCCATTTCTGTAGTATCTAAGTGATTCTTTAAAGAATCTTTTTCTGTAAAACCTTAAGACGAGAGAACCAGAGGTGTATTTAACTCTTCCGTTGCTTCGTGACATTCACAATCAGACTAGGAGGTTTACGACTGTCTCTTTCCCATTTAGGCTACAGCCCAAACCTTTAAGCTCTCTGCACCTGAAACTCCAACTGAAGACATTAGAAATTCTGCACACAAGCATAGGTGCTGCTGCTCCCCCTGGCTTGAAGTGGTTTTCATTAGATACAGAGTTTACAGTTTGGTTCAACAGTTCTCTGCACGCCCACTATAAAAATTGTTCCAGCACCCCTGTGTGCAGGGTTTGTGGGATTGAATCCCAGTGATGGAGGTATTAACCTCGCACCTGTGACAAAGGGGTGAAAGAACTGCTGTGGGCAAGGCTGGATCCATCTCTCCAGTCTTGTCAGTAATGTCAGGATGGAATAAGGGGTTAAAAGCAAGAAGTGCCAGACAGTGGCGGGCAGCTCTGGGAGAGGGTAGGTAATAGCTCTACAGCTCCCAAAAGGAACTCCTGGAAGACTCTGGAGAAACTGTCCTCAGGAAGGTCACTGGCTGATTCCTGGGCCTACAAGGAGACAGCAGGCCCTGGTATGCCAGTGGGGTAGGATAGCAAATGGGTTTGGCAAAACCGTAAGTGTTAAGAGCTGTTAAGGGTTCTGTGCTCCACCCTTTCTGGGGGTAGTGAATTGAGGACTATGCTAAAAGGTCTTGGAGGGTTGGGAGCCAGAAACCGCCATGTCTTTCAAATGTAGACGGACTGTTGGGCTTATTTCAGTATTGAGAAGCCTCCGGCGTATGCAGGCAGAGGTGTCCTGTGGATTTAGCAGTGCCCAGACAGCAGGAGGTGCTGGGCAGTGATCTGAGGAGTCCCTTATACTCTCTGGAGTCAGTTGTTCAAAATGATGATGTGCCAGTCAGTTTGTTCGGTTTTTCCTGTTGCTTTATAATACAGCATAATAGAAAGTGAGTCATTTTAAAATGTCCCTTGTAGCATTTTTTTAAATACTTGATTTAGTGTGGATTGTCCCTACAGTCCCTGTAGGGTCTTTGTATAGTTAAACACTAATATGTGTGGTGCTGGTCTGTTGTAAATTTAATAATTGCACTGTTCTGTACTGTCAAACCCTGCTTTCGCTTTCTTGTAGGAGGCACAGACATCCTGTAGATGATGTATGGAATTTGTGATTTGTGATCTGGTGATTTGTGCAGGGAGCTGATAGGTAGGCTCTCAGGTAGGATGGATGGATACTGCCCCAGGCACTGAAATCCCCCTTAACTACCACCTGGAAGGATCCAGCTAATATAGGCTATGGCAGGGCTAATCAATAGGTGGACTGCAGGCCAAATCTGGGCTGCTGTATGCTTTTGAATGGACCCTAAAATCTTTGCATTTACTTATTATTATCATTATCGTTATTATTTTTTTTCTCCCTAGCATCTGGACCTTAACTGTATCTTGAGCAAGAAATTTGGACCTTGACAAAAAAATAATTGACTACCCCTGGTCTATGGGGTTCATTGTAGCTAAGAAAGAAGGGGAAGTCTCAGGGCCTGGGTGGGGATATGAGACGCAATAGGGATGGAGGCTGCTAGAATGGACAGAACAGGAGGCTCTCAAGCCCAGAGCCTGCTTCACCACTACTTTGCACTTGTGCAGTTAATTTACAGCTGGGCAAAATTAGTGTAAAAAGCTGCTGGTTCAGAACGGTCACATATTACATGAGCATTTTATGGGTATAAATAACAACACAGGGCAAAAGCACGTGGACAATTAGGCCAGGCAACCCAGAGGACTGGGCTTAGGGTAGTTGTACATGGAACTCCATTCTCTACCCTGTAACAAAACAAGATGCTCTTTAACTGCTGCCTTCTGCTACTGGTGGTGCAAGGAGGATCTGACCTGTTGTCCCAGTGGCAGCACCTTCTCATCTAACTGCAGGGTGGAGAAAAGAAGAGGGTTAAGGGAGATACTGCAGATACAGCTAGAGCAAGTGCTGAAGCAGGCACTGCTAGAGGCAGGAGCCATTAGCTTCCTAGGTCTAATAGGCTGCTCAGATCATCACCAGAACAGAGAGGTCAAGGGTTGGCTGTCTTTAAGAGTGATTTACAGCTCCAGAGAGTGAGACGCAAGGCCAAAGAGTGAGACTTTTCAGGTGGTGCATTAGGCCACTGCTTAAGACAGGAACTCTCATGTTTGGTCCTTGGCGACATCCATTAGTCCAGGATTTTAATCCAATCAGCCCTTAAATGAATACTGCTTAATATTGCATATGAAACACGTAAATGTCCTAATTCATGCTAAAGTCTAGGGCATGTGGTTGGAAAAAAACCTGGATGGTTGCAGATTCCTGGGAACATGCATTTGTCCAAGATGGTTTAAATTTTGAGCTGTATTTTGCAGAGCCCACAAACTTTTGATCAGGTCCTGCTTGTTTTTTGGGTGAACTTATATTTTTTTTGATTGTCAAGTATTCACACACACACACACAACCCACGTAGCCTCCTCTCTTGTCTTGAGTGTGTATAGAACAGCAGTGGCCAAACTGTGGCTTGTGAGCCACATGTGGCTCTTTTCCAGTTAAAATGCGGCTGGTGGAGGCCCTATGTCCCCTCCCCCATTTGTCATCTACCAGACTGGGGTGGGGAGCTCAGAGCTTCTGCCCTGTGGCAGGGTAGGGAGGCTAGAGGATTCTGCCCAGCAGAGAGGGGAGTCTCCAGGGGGGCCAGTAAGTTTTGCCATCCCGGTGTAGAACATGGCCCTCTAGTCTCCATGGTTACCAGAGTACAAGCTTGGAAAGCAGCTTTCCAAACTCTAAGCCCCTTGCCTGAAGCCCAGGCTGTATTGTTACCTCTTGCAGAGCCCGAGTAAAAGTATTTTACATCTTTATATGTTTACTCAAAACGAGTGAGATAAGCTTAGGAATGTGTGTGAGAGTGAGATAGCAGGCTACTGAGTGAGTCTCACACCCCATGAGTGAGACTTGACATGTCTGAGAACAATCCACAATCCCTGCCTTTAACCAGGAAGTGAAGGCCAGGGCAAGGCATGAAAACATCAGATCCAATCTCACATCATAGCATTAATTTACAAGTAAAAAATAACTAAGCACCCATGCTCATGTTTAACTAAGCAGGGTCCTTTCAGATACATGCATTGTGTCGGAGCAGTATTCCCACAAATTAAAATTAAAAACAACACTTCCTAGCAACAGAGGAGGTCATTAAACATTTCAAGGCATGAGCCAGCATCTCTTTTTCTAAAAAAAGGTGTCAGAATGTTCAGCCAAATGAGCCATCCAATTGGCTTCACTTTCCTGGCCGATTTCTAATTTGCTTTTAATGAAGATATAATTAAGAGGTAATGTCAGCAGAGCATAACATTGTCACAGGATAATGGCCTCCTGCTGCTACATAAATGAAAATGCAGTAACTACAGAAGGAAAGCCAACATGTTTATGTTCAATGCAGGAGACATTGATCCCAAGACACTGTCCTATTACAATAACTTTAGTTCCATTTTACAGAATGAATGAAGTCCAGGAGAGTGCGATTTTGGGCCCAACCTTGCTATATAGGAATCGACGACAATGCTCCTCTTGAGACTTTGCTGAGGGTGGGAGCATGTCCTTCTTTTGAGAGCTGCTGGTGGGGTAAGCTAGCAACTGCACACTTTAACTTAAAAAGTTCCAGGAGGGTAATCATATTAGTCTGTATACAGCAAAAACAACAAAAGTCCTGTAGCACTTTAAAGACGAACAAATTTTATTTCTGCAGGCATAAGCTTTCATGGACTATAACCCATTTCATCTGACGAAGTGGGTTACAGCCCACAAAAGCTTATGCCTTCAGCAATAAAATTTGTTCGTCTTTAAAGTGCTGAAGGACTCTTGTTGTTTTCACTGTAACCTGATTATCCAATTGCATTCTGATTGCAATAGAAAACAGAGCAATTTACAGTTACCAACTTTCATGATTTTGTCATGAGTCTCATAATTATTATTGTTTTCTTCAAGCGCCGGCTCCAGGAGTCAAGTGGATATGTGATGATTTCAGCCTTCGTTCTTAAAGGAAAAGTAAGTTTCTAACCCCCATGGCTATGGAGAAAGCTTCATCATGTGACACCAAGGCACCCTAAATGCCCCCAAAGCAGAAAGCAAATAAAAAGAACACCAAATCTATTATTTTTATATTATCTCATGATTTTAAAGCAAATCTCATGATTTTTGGTGATCTTGACTCATGATCGTTGAACATTTGGGGTTGGCAATACTGCAGTTGTGTGTTTCAGTGGATCAGTTCAAGGGAATAATATATCCGTAATAGTACAGTTTTGAAAGGAGGCTTACTTTTGTAAATAAGCTGCTATCTGATGGGTGGTATTAAACTTTTCCAGTGAATAATGTCCATATTCTGCCAGCTGATTAGCAGATACAGAATCCATTTTTTATCCCAGCAGTTACTATTAGCTACTGCTACATTTCAGGAGGCAAAATTATTTCCATTCTAACCCCCATTTTCACTTGTTCTCAATTTTCCAAAAACTTCTTGTTTTAGGGAAAAGTTTTCTGCCCAAAGGTGATTTTAATATCTATAGATATAAGCCAACTAATATCATTAGTCATTTTTGCGTTATGAAGGGTAACAAAATATACTATCTCCTAAAGCAAAGACCATTTTTCAGGCTGAAAGCTGCATGAAATAATAGTAGCTTTCTTAAAAAATGGATAAACCTTTAAAGTTAACCTACTGTGAAATTAGTATGTGCTGAGATGAACTGCCTTTGCTCTGTTTGAAACACTTTGGAGTTTGAATTCACAAACTAAAGAAAACAACTTTGAAATCTCACAATGTGCCCAAATAATAATAGTCCCTAGTTCTTGTTTAGCACTTTTGATCAGCAGGTCTCAAAGGAGGTCAGTATCATTAACCCTATTTTACAAATGGAGAAACAGAATGACAGAGAAATGAAGTGACTTGCCCAAAGTCAGCAGGTGAGTCCCAGAACAGTGCTAGATTGACTAGCCCATGCTGCTCCAAAGAGAAACTACTGTATTGAAAGTAGTGTGCATGCATATGAATCTATCTGATTGCTCTCAGTGACACTGCTGGGAATCTGGAGTAACTTCACTGAAGTAAGTGGAATGCTTCTGCATTTACTCCAGTGTCACAAAGAGCAGAATTTGGCCCAATGTATGCAATGTAACTTTGTAAATCCACAAGACAATGTTTGCTGAGTAACTGTCAGTTAGGTAATTTGGATTGCAATTTCTTCAAAGGAAATTTGTACCACGGTGAAAAGGAACCAGAGCTGGTCACAAAATAGAAGCTGTATAGTATTTTCTATTCCTGTTCTTCTTGATAAATGTGGCGCTTCATATTGCTGTTTGTTTTATATATACCATCAACACACACTTAGGCTCCTAAGTTCCATTCTCTTTCAACAAGACAGGTTCCTAAGTGCCTACGTCACATTTGAAAATGGGAGTTAGGTTTCTGACTCACTTAGGCACTTTTGAAAATATCACCTTGTGTCTTCCAGGGCCCGTCTTACATTGGTGCAGTGTGGAGTCACCCCAGAGGGAGTTCTGGGACGCACAGTGCCTCCCTGAGCACCATATCGCTAAGAACATCCTTCAGAGGGCAGAGGAAGTGTGTGCACTGTGTCCACCCCTTAGTAGGGTACAGACTACTAAGCTACTCTAAGCTACTGGCTAGCTCTATTACCTTGATCAAGGGAGTTGAGGGGTTTATGTGTGAGGCTATAGCAGGAGGTATGAGTGGGAAGCAGTCCTGATATAAGCAGGGTCTCAATGAGCTCTCCCCTGCCCTGTAGTGACGAGCTGGAGAAGACGACTTCAGGAGCTGACCTTGTTTGTATGGGCACACCCACCCTGCTTAGGTGAGCAGCATATGGAACTGCTTTGCCCAAATGATCACTTTTGGCAGGTGTTGGATTGCAAGCCACTTTGTTATTGGGCAGAAGGGTAATAAAGGGTGTTGTCCTGATTGTGTGAATCAAGGGCAGTACACCTATGCCTGGAATGCTCCCAGTTGAATTGCACTTGCTAAGTAGGGGGTACCAAAGCTAGTAGCAATGAGAAAGGAAGGGGACAGGTATTTATACTTGATGAGGTGGGCTCTGCCTAAGGGTCCTGGACACCATCTGACCCTCCCCTTCTCTGTGTAATAACAGAGCTGATTAAGACTCAATGTCAAGTCTTTTGTTGCAGATCAGTAGAGCTGAAATCACTGAAAACCAGCTTTAATCATTAGATCTGCTAAGGGACAGTGTCTGTGATGAGAGACTGCCTAGTCTGCGCTAGCAATGAGGCTCCCCCACTAACAGCTGAAATCAGTGAGAGATGAAATCACTGAAAGCTGTGCTAAGTGGTGGGCCCTCAAGACATCCTGGGCAGAGCTGTCAGAGAAGCAAGCAAGGTGTTTTTCCCCCCTCCCATCTCCCCCACACCCAGGGTCAGAAGTGAACTCATGTGAAAGCACTTCTGACAACAACTATCAGTGGGGGGTAGGGAGAAGGGATGGGCCTATTAAAGGAACGTTTGGCTTTGGACTTTCTCATTGCAAGGTGAGAGCCTGTGGCCAAGGACACTGCCTAATGTACTCTGAGTGTTTTGCTCATGGTCTTATGCTTACAAATCATGGTTTTCCCAGGTTATTTTCCCTTTATTTGTATTAAAAGTTTCTTTTCTATACACAGATTCAGTGCTTGCGAGAGGGGAAGTGTTTCCTTTTTGAGGCGCCTAGGGGGTGGCGTGTAATTTTCCCATGCTACTGGGTGGGAGCTCAAGCCAGTTTGTGATGTGTTGGTAAAAAGGAACCCCTAGATATTAAAGCCAGCCCTGGTTGCTGCCAACTCCACCTGGCAGAAGGGCTACTCCTAGAGAATATCTCTTACACAACAGGCTCTCTGTGGGAATCCCCAATGAAGAATCATTCTGGGAGAGGCAGAGGGCAGAAGGGATAATGGCAAGGACCCTGTGTACCCCAGAAATAGCACATAGAGGCCTTCATAATGGGATTGCAAGACTCTGGCATCCGGGTGTTCGATTCAGATAGTGACCTTTCAATCCGAACAAGCTCAGCACAAGTCTTCTACCCTTTGCTCAGACAATAAGAACAACAACATTTTGTTACCCCTGCATTTAACACTAAAGAGATTTGTAACCCAGCAACAGCCAAAGGGATCGTTTGGGCTAAGCAGTCCCTTCATGCTGAGCACCTAAGCAGGGTGGGTGTACTCATGCAAAGACCAGCTTGGGGAGAGTCCATTCCGACCCTGCTTACACTTATTCAGGGATGAATCTGAGCCAGGGTTTTTGTTCCCAGCCAAAGACCAAATTAATATTGCTGTAGGGACCTTAGCATAAATGGCAACGAGCAAAACTTCCTTCTCTTTGTTCCTAAAATCACTCCATCTTCAGGGCTATCCTATACTTCAGCATATCACCGGAGGGCTGTCATCCGGCAAATGGACAGTGCTGTAGTCTAAAAAGGAAAACAATCTACTGGGGCAAGAGCAAAAACCAATAAGTTTCCCTTTAAACAAATAGGAAGCTTGCAAGACTTCCTCTTACCCCATGGGAGCATTTCAGTTTCCAGTGGATATGAATTATATATATATAAATTACACTTACTGGTGGAAGTAAAGATGTTTTATGGTTGTCCAGACTGAGCTATGACTGCTTAAAAGTATAACACATCATTCCATTCTTTTCCTCCCACTGGTCTTTAAGCTACATTACACACAACATTCATTTTCCCTTTAAAGATGCTGGGGTGGGGGACAACAACCAACCCATATCACACAAGAGTTTCAAACACCCTATATTTTTCCTACACTTGGTTGTTAGGGTAAATGGAAAACACAAATATTGCATATGTTCCCTGGAAGGATGTCTATGGGAGCCGGGCTCATGAGCATTAAGTATGTATTATAAAGCAGTAGATTATTGCACTGGAAGCAAAAATAACAATTTCATAATAAGTTGCAGGGTGTTGGAAGAGGGGATGAGGAGTGAACTTGTGCTGTTTCTTGAAAGGTACTGTTATGAAAGGTACTATGAAATATGATATGGCAAGATGGGGGTACTGTAACAGTATCTTCAGCGAGAGATGGTGAAATTGTCACAAATCAGTGTGCATGCTCTTTTCTCTGTTGATATGTTGTTGTTCTTTTATTACATTAAAGGGGAACATCTTTATCTCTTGGTGATTAGGGTGGGATGTGACACTGCCTAATGCAGAAGGGAGCTGTAATATCAAGAAGACAACCGTGAAATAGCACATTACACACTGAACTGAACAGCAGGTTCATTTACATTCTTTTAATTTGGAAATATGAAAACTCAGGAACTGTGTTCTCTCTTTGCATTTCCTTATTTGGAAAACATATCCATTTCACGTATGATAATTTAGCAGTTAACTGGTACAAGCCGTGCAAAAGCCAGGAGCGAATGTTTCAAAGCAGACAGCAGGAGTGCCAGCTTTCTTTGTAAATAACGTGTGCTAAAAAACAACTCTAAGCATTATTCAGCACAGCATTTTCGGTGTCTGGGTCTGATCCCGCAGACCCTTATACATACCAGTCATCTCTTAGAAACTATTAGGGCTGCTGATGTGAAGTTTGCAGGATTGGGCTCTTTTACCCTTTATGCTCTGGTGTGGATGCTAATGAAGTGGGGCAGGTGAATTTAGATTATTATGATTTGATATCATAAATCACAAATGATGATGCTTAGGAAAAAACCTTTGGATCAACCAACTTCAAACCTGTGCTAAGCAGAATCTTTTACATGAATCTCTTTAATCTTATTAGCACTTTTTCCAGCCTATTTGTGAATCCCTCTTCTAATGGTGACTCACATTCAGTCATTTACTAAGCATTATTCTATTGCCTGTATAATAGCCCTTATTATTAAGACATTTATTGTGTATCTAAACTGAATTTGTTTCTTCCACTTTTAATTTTAGACCCTTTTACTGTCTCAGCTACAGAAGTAGTCCATTCTGATACCACACAGACATTAGCACAGTCTTATCCTGTTCCCGTCAATAGCCCCTTTTCCCTCTAGCTATATAAATGACATTCCATCAGCCTTTCTTCCTAGTTATATCCTCTCTTCCCTTTCTCATTTTAGTTGCCCATCTTTCAGCTCTCTCCAACTTTTTAATGTCTTCTTTAGAGTGAAAGGCTTAAAAATGCACACAGCATTTCAAGCAAGGCCTTACCCAGATTTCACAATGCTGCATTTATTATTTCTTTTGTCATACAAGAGAATCCTCTCTATATATGCACTTTATCATCCATTACAACCCGCAGGTCTTTTTCTATATTAACGTTTTCTAGCAATAGCAATCTCCCATCTTATACACATGTTGATTGTTGTTATTTCTCTCTAGGTGCATTACTGTCACATTTATCAATATTAAGTAAATCTCATTCTGTTGGTATCTGTCCATGTATTTGAGTTTGCCAGATAGTTCTACAATTCAGATTTACCATTCCTACCTTTACAAAATATATATATATAATATTTAAAATATATATAAAATATGCAGTGGAGAATAAACAAACTTTGAAAGAGAATTTGAGGGCAGGTGGGGGGGGGAAACAAACCATAAAGGGAGCAAGAAAGTCTAACCTCCTTTCACAAGGTATTAAGACGTCTTTCTGTACCTCCCTTGGAAATGCTGTGTCTCTCATATTGTTATTAATTAGAGCTGTCTGGAGGACAACAATTCCATTTGATGACAACTTTTTGGGTAGGGTTGGCACAACAGATTTTTATTTTTTTATAATTTCAACAGATAATATTGATGTTTATTTTTAAGCATTTTTTCCACAATTTTTATCAATTTGTATTTTCACACTTGCACAAAATAATGGGGGGGGGAATCAGACTTTACTTATTTAATGAGAAGCAGCATTTTTCTTTCTTTGCCTATCTATATATTTCAATTTTTATTGATGGAATTTATTGATGCATCAGTTCAGGTGCATACAGTAAAATTGAGGTTTACTGATGCTTACCAAAAAAATCTAATCCTTCCAAACCTACATTTGAGGTTTTGTAGTTGGTTTTTCATCTGCACTGGAATGAAAACAAAACATTTGGAACACTTTTGTGAATTGTGTTTGAAATAGCTGTTTTCCAAGAAGAAAAGTGAGGCTGTCAGTTAGGCTTTGAGACTCTCCTGTTAAAGGTGACCAGAAAGCCTGGGACCTCAAAAATCATTGAAACCAATACATCTTTGAAAAACAGCATATTTCAGTGAAATTTCATGTAATCAAAAATGTTCCAACCAAATCTATTGTTGTTACTTTCATACCTAATGGCCCCACCCGAGATCAGGAGCACATTTTGCTAGGCACTATACTATATGCATAGTAACTCAAAAAGCTTACTGTCTACAGCAATCAAAGGATACAGTGGTCCAAGAATGGTCCAAGTATTTTCAATGAAGAACGTATAAAGAAATGAAAAATGTTTGATTTATGTGAAATTTATCATGTAATTTTTTCAATGAAGTGAAATCAGAAGCACTTTGGGGGTTTTACTTTCTTCTTCCAGAGGAAGAAATTAAGAAGGAAGGGTGGAAGGAGGCAATGAAAACTGAACATTTTTCACTTCTTGTTGAAAATTTGGAAAGTTTCAGCTAAAATGAAAATTTTCAAGGAAGATTTTCATTTTGGAAATAAAAGCCAAATTTGATAGATAGATATTTTGACCAGTTCTGATGAGTTTGGGGAAAAGGAAATACTGTTATTTCAAAGGGTACTGAGCCACACAAAGATTAAGGCCCCAATTCATCCCTATTCGGCAAAGCATTTAAGCACATGCCTAAAATTAAGCATTTGCCAAAGTCCCTGACTTCAGTCAGTTAAGTGCTTTGCTGAACATGGAGAGACTTAAGCATGTGCTTAAATGCCTTGCTGAATTGGGGCCCAAGGGTATGTCTACACAACAAAGAAAAACTCGCAACTGGCCTGTGCTATCTGACTCAGGCTTGCAGGGCTTCGGCTGTGGGGCTGTTTCATTGCTGTGTAGACTTCTGAGCGTGGGCTGGAACCTGAGTTCTGGGACCCTCCCTCATTGCAGGGTCCTAGAATCCAGACTCCAGCCGAAGCCCAGAAGTGTACACAGGAATGAAACAGACTCGCAGCCCAAGCCCCACAAGCCTAAATCAGCTGACATGGGCCAGCCGCGGGTGTCTAGATGCTGTGTAGACGTAGCCTTAGTGACTCCCCTAAAGTCACATGGAAAGACTGTTCAAGAATTAGAAATTTAGCTCAGATCTGGGTGAAATCCTGGCCCCAGTGAAATCAGTGGGAGTTTTGCCAAACCTCATTATCTATTCTTCTGTATTCTGGCAGGGCCTAATATCTCCAATCCCATTGTGCTAGGACCTTCTTAAAATCCCAGATCCAATTAGCTCAAAATATAAAAGACCAGACAGACAGGTACAGACTTCTCCTCTTTTGAAGCTGGGAGGGGAGTCAGGGATAGCCTAACAGGTGATCTTTGATTATTCAGAATTTGCCAAGATTTGGTCTCAGGATTTCTTTTTTAACTGCTTAATCTACATATGTAATTAAGATTGTTGTGGGGTCAGCTATGAAAGTGGATTTCTTCTAAGGTACAAGTCTAGCGGCTAGGAGTGTAGCTAATGTTACTGAAGGGACTAGGAATTGACTTTAAACAATTCTCAAAAACTTTTCAATACTTTCCTTCTCAATGTTCTCTGGCCCCATGACTAACCCCACTAAGCCTGTGGTTCTCATTTTATTCCCTGCCATGTTCCTTGTATTTCAGCTTCATTTCAAGCTAGAAAAATAGAAGAAATTACTTCCTGCCTGAAGCCTTGTTTTCCAGATCACTGACATGAGATTCTACTCCTGGTAACTTAAAGGGAATATTTTCCTCTTTGCCCTCAATAATACTGAGAGAGATCTTTAGCCCACCTAGTCTTTTTGCATCAAATCCAAGCTCTTGAGAATTGCAGATTTTCTGCTGCTGGAGGGTGTAGCACTGCCACCTGTGGGGTCTGACCCATGTGACTTCCTCAGGGGTTAGAGGCTTGTTTTAAGGTATAACCGATATTTTCTCAACTCCTTAGGGGTTCCTCTTATCTCTTCCAGCAAAATAACTATCAATCAAGCTGATCCAGTGGAGTTAATAGCCAGAAAGAATGAAGCAGGTCCCCAGGGCTCAGCCAAGCACATCAGCCTCCCTTGCCCCTTATTGTTTTTTTAACAGCATCTCAGAATTTAATTCATAGGGGTTTACATTGGTCTCCTGATTTATTTTTAGTTTTGGGAAGGATGGGCACAGGAAGGAATTAAGTGCAGGTGAAAGGTGCAGGATTAACGGCCTCAGAAAAACTCCTCTTTTTATCCACAGAATAGGTAAAACTGAAAACTTTCCCACACTATTTATTTGTATTAAAGCACTACCTGCAGGCTACAATGAAGGTCGTCCCTCTACCCCCAGTTGTGCTAGGCACATCCTCCGCTGATGTAAATAGTCACAGCTCTATTGAATTCAAAGCAGGTATCCGGTGAAGTCAATGGAGCTGTGACAGTTCACACCAACTGAAGATCTGCCCATAGTGAAAGGTGGCCCCTATCCTGATGAGGGAATTCAGAGGAATAGAGTGAATGGATATGCCCCAAATCACACTGCAGGTCAATGGCTTAGCTGAGACTAGAATTCAGGTCTCCTGATGCCTAGCAACCCTAGCTAGACAGCAGCGCTGTTCTGGAAGGACTGCATACAAGCAGTGGCACAAAAGACTGGTTTGGTCAATCTTTGATGATTTCAGTGCTGTTGTAGATATTTTGATCCCAGAATATTAGAGAGACTTGTGTCAGCTGTACAGCACAAGAACACCAAGTCATTTCAGATCAACCCTTGAACAAGCATTCCTGCAAGAACTCATTTTTTTTCTCCCCATCTCCACTTTGGGATTGCAGCAATAATCATCTTCCGTTTGTGATCTGTCACCTAGATTTCAGCTACGTTCACCTTCTTTCTGACTTCTCCTTAACACTTAAAAAGAGGATACATGGCAGACTATCCCCAAATGAATGGTAAAGAGGATGTGTCACACGAGGAGTTATTTTTTATGCAGTGTTATATCAAAACTACAGAAATCATTACAAATTATGTGTGTTGTGTAACCTTTTTTTCACCATCTATAGTTACAGTACCTTTAAAAAAAGTCTTGGATTCTTCTGACGTGACTTATGTTTAGGCTTGGTAGAAATCAATTTTTATTTCAATGGTAACATTTTATCTACGTATATTCTTTATGGTTATTTTTTATTTTTATCTAGGTAAATATTTTTCATCCAGGAAAAATCACATCCAGGAAAGTGTCTCCTATTATTATCATCTGTAAAAAGCAAAACCCTTGTTAGGTGCTGGTGGAGTGACTTCAGTTAAATTATGTCTGCTAACAACTCACATGCCACCATATTTTGCCCTAAATCTATATAGGATGGAGATGACACAGTTTTCATTAAACTGTTCCTGACACAATGGACTCATAGTTTGATCCCATGTAATTATCTTTTCTGGCATGTGTCACAATGGTGCAGCACATATCACAAGTAAAATTCAGAGTAGAAAAGAAAGAAAGCAGGAAAAATTATAATAGTAACTATTAACAATTAGGAAAGATTTTGAGTGAACAATGCAAAGAGCTGCATTAAAAAGTCTCTGGTTTATACGACACTGAGTTTACAGGAATAAATAGAGAGGGTTGTCATGAACATATTGTACATTTAGATAAAACAGGAAAAACCCATATGGGATATGATGAAGTGTTAACAACAAGATCATTAATAAAATAATATGCCTTCTGGAATAAAAAACTATTAGATTAGAGGAAACAACAGCAGGTTAGCCTCTGGGAATTTAAGGAAAGGATTTATATAATCAAGATCAGTGTGGCAGCAGTGCTGTCTAGAGGTTAGAACAGAGGAGTGGGAGCTGAAGTTGATCTGTGATGTATGTCAAACACTATAAGTGACTCAGACCTTGATCCTGCAAAGATTCCTCTTGCCTACCCAGAGCCAAACTGAAGTAGTGGGCATCTTCACAGACAGAAGGATTCACACACACACGGGAAGTGATTATTCCCCTCTATTCAGCATTGGTGAGGCCGCATTTGGAGTATTGTGTCCAGTTTTGGGCCCCCCACTACAAAAAGGTTGTGGACAAGTTGGAGAGAGTTCAGCAGAGGGCAACAAAAATGATTAGGGGGTTGGAGCATAAGACTTATGAGGAAAGGCTGAAGGAACTAGGCCTGTTTAGTCTGCAGAAGAGAAGAATGAGGGGGGATTTGATAGCAGCCTTTAACTACCTGAAAGGGGGCTCCAGGGAGGATGGAGCTAGGCTGTTTTCAGTGGTGACAGAGGAAAGAACAAGGAGCAACGGTCTCAAGTTGCAGTGCGGGTGGTCTAGGTTGGACATTAGCAAAAAGTTTTTCACTTGGACGGTGTGCAGCACTGGAATGGGTTACCTAGGGAGGTGGTGGCATCTCCATCTTTAGAGGTTTTTAAGCTGCGGCTTGACAAAACCCTGGCTGGGATGATTTAGCTGAGGTTAGTCCTGCTCTGAGCAGGGGGTTGGGCTAGATACCTCCTGAGGTCCCTTCCAACCCTAATATTCTATGATTCTATCAGTTTGCAGCACTGGAGCCTAAGGGTATATCTACACTTAACCCACTACAGCAGTACAGCTGTACACTGTAATTCTTCGCTGTAGACACTACGTACACCAACTGGAGGGGTTCTCCCACTGGCATAGGTAATTCACCTCCCTGAAAGGCAGTGGTTAGGAAGAAGGAAGGATTTTTCCATTGACCTAGTGCTGTCTACATCGGAGGCTAGGTCAGCATACCTATGTGTCTCAGGACTGTGGACTTTTCACGCTCCTGAGAGATGTAGCTATGCTGCTGTAAATTCTTAGTGTAGACCAGAGACTTGGCACATTCGTAAGGAATATTGAATTTCCTTAATGAACTATGCTATGTAAGTGCAAAGTAGTGTTTGTTACTATATTTTGTCCTTCAGAAAATGTAGCAAACATTGGGAAATTTAATTGCTACCCCTCCATCAGTCACACTGGAGCCCAAATGTGAATTCTGAGAAATTTTTAATTTTCAGATGACTATATATATTAACATAATATAATAGGGTACAATCTGTAAAAAGCATGTGGGCCTTTGGTTCAAAACTCAAAGGGGGGGAATTGGAGATGGATGCCTCCGTGTTGACCCTGGTATGTGTGCTAAAGCTTTTTGCAGAGCAGATCTAAAAGGCCACGGATATAACTATTTTGCCACACTAATGATCCTAAGTGCTTTGAGAAAATTGCCATTAAGCAGTTTACCCAAAGTATTTGTGGAAAAGGGCTTAAGAATTATTGATAATAAGAAAATAACAGATATTAATGAGGATTTTCTGCAAGCTTATGTATCACCAGAGAATTTACAAGTCAACTTTAATTCCATCCTGGAGAATACTTAAATTTAAAAAAAAAATTACTGGCTTACTAACTGAGGAATCCACATTACAATTGTTGGCAGTAATCTTCCTCTACTTCCTCATACAAAAGAGATCAAATCCATTAATCTAAAAGTTTTTATTTAATACTCTCATGCCAGGAACTGTCTCCAAATTGGGATGAGAGAAAAACATTATCCAAACCATAAACACTCACTCAGTAAATAAAGAGGAAGCTAGGCCCGTTTGGCTGCCTTGATTTATACAGGAGACCTGACAAAGCAGCGGTAACAAAGGATAGAATGTGACATGACTATTCTTCTAATATGCTGCTATTTTCCATACACCAGGAATAACGATATACTAGGTCAGCAGAGACCAACAATGGTCCTCTTTGCCTTTCTGGCATCATTATATTCACTCAGCTCTGAATACTGGAGTCTGTTTTCCCCCTTATCTGCTGTACTGCCAGGAGTTGTCGGGTTAACCTTTGTCCTGCCCTTCGTATGGGCAGCAAGTATAAGAGGCTTTGAGAGGCTTCGCTTCCTAAAACACCCAACACTGGAAGCTCTCACTCCAGCTCTCCCCACATCCCCAAGGCCCTCCCCATGCTCCACCCGCACTGCCTCCGAGGCCCCACTCCCACTCAGCCCCTCCGTTCCCACCGCTCATGCCTTTTGGGGGAGAGGGCAAAGAGGCATGAACAGAGGGCCAGGGGAACCTCAGGGCAGGGAGCAAAGAGGCACAAGTGGCAGGTGGAGAGATCTCGGGGAGGAGACAAAAATATGTGGGTGGGGATTTTGGGGGAGGGGGCCAAGCAGGAGCAGGGCTTGGGATGGAACAGGGGTGGAGCGTGGGCAGGATCTCTGGAGGAGGAGGCCATCAGGGGGTAGGGCAACCCCTCGCCCAGCCTCCCCAAAGGCAGGATTCACGTGCCACCCATGGCCCTTCTCCTACCACTGTCACCCTTCATCTGCCTGATCTCACTCTCCCTGTCCATTATGCGTCTTGCCCTGCTTTTTACCACCTTTTCTGCACCCCTCCCCTTCAGTTCTCCTTTCCCTTTGCACCTCTGTTTTCCTTCTTCAGTGTCCCATCCCTCAATTCTTTTGTTCCCCTTCTTCAAACCCATTCCCCAGCCTCAAAGATCTAGAGCTAGCTTGATTTAAAAAGAGGCTTGCCTGAAACTACATACAACCAGCAAGCTGAAAAGTGAGCTGTAAAAGGGAGTATCTGACCTAGATCATTCGGCCTTTGAAAAACTGCTAGTAATCATTGTTAAAGGATCTTTGTGACCTTAATGGCTAGAGAAAGCAGTGAGTCCAAAAGTTACTGTGTTTGTGTGTAACTAGAGAAAACTGGTTTGGAAAGCAAGGGTAGTGGCTCTGGATTTGGAAGGGCTTGGCGAGCTGGTCTTGGGGACAGCAATGAAGAACTGGTACCTAGATAGCGTGATGCTGACTGACCAGAGGTGTCAGAGAGAGGAGGTAGCTTTCAAGAGATGTAATGTATTCTTGTTTCTTGTTGTTTTTCTCTGTAACCAAGATGCCATATCCAGCTTAACCTAAAGGTTTGAATCTAGATACGCTGAAATACTTCATTTTAGTTCCATTCTGGTTTTAATAAATCTTGGTTTTGGTCAGATTACTGTTGTGGGGAAAATTTCATGTAGACAATCCCAAGAAAAAGAAAACCCTGGAAGCTGTAAGGAGAGATGCTGAAGGGTAAAGTTTCTGGAACCTACATCTCCCTCTCAGTATCAGTCCAGGGGCCTAGGCAGAGAGGCTTGCCCCCAGTGAGTTGGGTTTGCCTGCTGCAGCCTGATGGCAACACACAGGGAGAAGCTGAAAGACCAACGAGGAGATGATAGTTGGCAGAGGTGTTGGTAACACCTCCTCCTCCATCAGTCATGTCACCCAGAATCACCCCCATTCAAAAAAAATCACTTTTATAATTGATATAATTGTGAAGCAGGTGCAGCCTTCCTTGCATCAGTCAGACAGTCCAGAAATGAATCATGTACCAAAGAATACCAGCTGTGGCTGACTCTCACCCTGCTCAAGCCTTTGCCCCTGGCCCTCCGCCAGTTGAGACACACTCTCTTGCCAGCAAATCCCGGTCCCACCTGATTTACTGCTACTGATCCTACAGAACTTCCCAGTCTTTCTACACAGCTGCTTGCCCTCTGCAAGCTTCCTGCTCTCCTCTAACCATCGGGTGTGCTGGCTTAGTAAACGCAGCTGTCTAGCAACATACCATATCCTGAGAGATTTACTTGTCAGTGCAAGAGAATAAAAACAAAGACCTTTCCCCCACTGCCGCCTTCAGGTGCTGCTGTAGCTGTGGCTGTTCCACTCCCCTTTTGCTCCCTCATTGGCACTGCTAATGGTTGGCTCCCTATTTCTCCTTGATGATGGAGACAAAGCTGATGACCCTCCTCCTTGTCTGCAGCAGCCAGGGCGGCCTCTGGCAGCAGAGACCCACTTCCTCCAGTGTGACAAAATATACCCCTGTATTCACATCCTACACACTACTGCAATAATTGTTTTACAAGGTATACCTTGTAAAGTATCATTTGAAAACTCATAATTTGCTGGCCAGTATTGTCCTGATAAAATATGTGTGGCAACATTGTATGTGACATTATAAGATTCCCCTGCATGATGTCATTAACATGTTCAAAACCCCACAGCCTTGGGTCTGTCCTAAACAAAGGGAGGAATATGTGCTTGCCTTGATTTACACGTAAGCAGTAAACAGAGTCATCAAGCAGGGAGAGAAAACAAAAGTGGAAAAAACCAGCAGGGAATATCCTTCCACATAGACTCTTTGTCTCTTGGTCTCAGCTAGAAATGGTTTCAAGAGAGGGACTGCAAGTATAAAGAGGAGGGACAGACACCTCAAGGCACTGCTCTGTCCCCCTGCCCACTGCATTCATTGCATCCAAAAAGACAAAAGAAAGCAGCCACTGGAGTTTGCGGGAGGGTTTCTGACCTGAGAGTTTGGTCAGTAACGTGCTGGAGCGTGTGGTGAGAAACCGCTTGAATGTGATATAGGTTGTTAAGTTAGGCACTAATAAGTCTTTTATCTTTATCTTTCTAGTTATCATTTCTGTCTTTTATGACTTGTACTCACTTAAAATCTCTATTTGTAGCTAATAAACTAGTTTTACCGTTTTATCTAATCCACTGTGTTTAAGATCGAGTGTTTGGATGCTCTAAGGGAATAATATGCCATTTTATTATTTTAAATAAAGGAATAAAGGATTTAATATGCTTGTGCTGTCCAGGAGAGAGCTGGGGAGTATAGGACATCAGTTCTGGGGGAAGATCCAGGACTGGAGGCATGTTGGGGTCACCCTGAAGCATAACCCAGACTGGTAAGAGCCAAGGTGTGGCTGGCTGGCTGCAGCACACACACACGTAGCTGTGAGTGACATACATGCGGAAGGCTGTTTGTGAGCAATCCGGGTTGGAGGCTACAGCTGCAAGGCTTTGTAAAGAGCATCCCAGGTTGCAAAGCAAGGTGATGCAGCTCCCCACTAGTCTGGATTCTGGAGTATGTTACACCCACTCTTCTGGTCCAGCAGTTTTGTTGAGGCTCCCAAATCAGACATTCCCAGGAAATCTGCATCCTCTCCTGGCCTCAGCTGTTCCAGATTGTCATCACTCAAGGGGAGAAGCTCTGGTGCTTGCACGTCACTTGACAAGTAGATATGATCCTCTGTCATCTTATAACTCAACTAGCACTTAAACCAGCTTTAAAAGACAAGGATCTAGTTTACATAACATAAGAACAGCCATACTGGGCCAGATCAATGGTCCATCTAGCTCAGTATCTTGTCTTCCAACAGTGGCCAAACCAGGTGGTTCAGAGGGAATGAACAGAACAGGGCAATTATCAAGTGATCCATCCCCTGTCACCCATTCCCACCTTCTGACAACAGAGGCTAGGGACACTTCAGAGCATGGTTTTGCATGAGGATCGTTTGCTAGAGGATAGTACTCAGAATCCATGTTGGCTGGTTCATACTGAAATATTTGGTATCGACTAGGTCTTTTGGGCCCAAATCTCTGTCTGCAGCATGATAGTCACAGTTTTGTTTTTGAAAAGCTTGTTTCCGTAATACTTCCCCCTTCAAACTGGGATGGATTAAGTTCAAATGTGTTCTTGTCTTCCTTCCCATCATCAGCTGTCCTATGCTCACACCAATCATAATTTGAGGAGTGGGTCTGTATTTCAAAAGAAAACAAGCCAGTTTCATTTCCAAGCTCTCATTAATCATCTTCCTCATCCGCTCTTCAAAAGTTCTCACAGCTCTCTCATGTGTGAAATGCCAGGGTGTTCTCCTCTAACTGTCAGGATTCAGTCTGGTCCTTGTGAGAAGATAATTACTCTTGTGCCTCACAGTATACATTTCTTCCCTAAGCTCCATGTACTCTCAGCCCTAAATGGGTGAAACTCTTCCCCCTAACTCTGCAGCATGTGCTGTGGCATTCATGATAGAGCAGGATCCTGTATAATCCATTCCTTGTCTGGAAAGCCTTTACTGGGGTCTGGTTGAGATGTTCTATGAGTAACCCAATCTCCTCTGGAAGCTCCTGAGAACCAGATTGTTCTGGTAATGGCAATCAACAGGGGGGATCTGCATTGGCAGATTGATGTTCTGCTTTATAGATTTATCCTAGACTCAAGTGCCTGAAGTCAAAGCTCACTGCAGTAGCCAGGCTTCTGCCATGGTCAACACACCTTCGTTTTCACTGAAGAGTCCCAAAAGTGATTGATGAGCTATCTGAATGGTACAAGGCTTCCTATATAGGTATTGATTGGAATTTTTTTATTCCAAAAATAATAGCTAGACTTTCTCTGAGAATAACCCTGTTGAGCTTTAGTCAGTGACTTGGAGACAAATCCAATTGGCTGTTCTCTGTAAATGTCTGCTCAGGCCTAACTTTAAAGCCTGACCCGAACCTAACTAGACTACAGCCGATCGGAACCCAAACCAAACACAAGAGTGTTGAGTTGTTTTCAACCCTGACACTTGCTTTTACGTCTTGTCAGGTTTGAATTGCAAAGGGCTGCTCAGGGAGCCCCTTTCCCATGTCTTGCCAGTCAGAGCACTGCCAGTCACCCCTATTTTGGGCCCTTGGATCAAGGCTCCTGCACCCCAACAGCAGCACATGAGACAGGGACACAAAAAACAAACCAAGTAACCTCACTGCTGCCACTCTCGCCTCCAGCCCAGGGCCTGTGGTAATGTGCCCTGGTGTCTCCCTGAGTCGCTAGAGAAGCTGGCTGGGCCTGGTAAACTCACCTGTGCTCTGACATAACCTGTCATCCAGGAGCCAGCTGAGAAGAGAGGTGGTGGCAGATGAGGAAAGAGGCGGCAAGGGCAGCGGCTCTGGGGATCCAGTGTGGCAGCCCTATCCACTCCTTCAGCGAGACCCAGTATGAAAAATGCCCACTACTGATAAGCTGCCACCACCAAACTGCCCCTGCAGCAGCTGTTTCACAATTCCCCCACATGGAGCCACCTGAACAGCCCCCCGCTTCTCCCCCAAGAGATGCTGAGAGCCAGCTGCAGATGGAAGCAGGGATTAGATGGAAGCAGCCTGAGATTAGAACTCTCCACACCCATGCCACTCCTTCTGACATGTGGCAATAGTGCAATTATTGGAAATTGTGAGGTAGAGTGGGGCCACTTGTCTCCACTAGGGAGGACAGCCAAAGGTGGGGAGGAGCTGGAGAAAGGAGAGCAGAGGACCAGGGGATGTTGGAGAGAGGAACGGAAGACTATCCAACGTGAGATCAAATGTATATTGTACAAATTACAACCAACCTGATCTGAACCCAACATTTGCAGTTGGGTCTGGTTGGGTTTAAAGCCGTTAGTTCTCCAATATCCCTCATGTTATGTGACAATATTACGCCTTCCCCATATGACATTAATTAATGGATTAATGGAAGGATTAATTCTTCGGCCCAGGTCAAAATGAACAAGGAGCTGCAAGGATTTAAGTAGCTTTTTTTAGACCCTGGAAATCTCACATGTCTGCTTCCAAGGTCCCTCTTCTCAGGAGTTAATGCAAAGACTCTAAAAGAATTGAATCATTTGGAAGAAACCTATTATAACTTAACGTACCTAAATATGCTCATGATCTTGTCTATCCCATAGCCTAGATATACCACTTCTGTCATCTCAAAAAAGTGTTTACTTTGTTTTAAATGAGGTCCCACTGCCTCCATTCTTTGAAATACCTTCTCCAGTGCTGACAGATGTTCAGCTTCATTACTCACTACAACACACAGGATACCTTTCAACCAATTTTCCCTGGCTTTCTGGAAAATTGCAGTGGTTTACAATACTCCATATGGCAATTGACTGTACTGGTATAAGCCCATATCCATGTCTATAGTGGTAAATTTCTTACAATCCTCCAGTAGCCTCATCTGTAAGTATATCTACAACATGTCTGTCTTATTACATTTTTTACACCGTCCCCTCCTTTCCCCAGGATCACTAGCAAGTCCTCTTTCCAAGGAATCAGAGATCTGATCAGACTTAATTTTAAAGCCCAAACCATATGTGATCCATCCACACCCATGGTAGCCAACTGATAATGCCAAGGTCAGGGAAGGCTGTAAAAGAAGAGCAGATTCTCCCAACACTGGTGGGTGACACTGAAGTCAGACTTTCTAACCAGCCACAAACAGTGCTTCTGATTCCCCCACACTGGTTATCAAGAAGCCTCTGTGCAAATACACACAGCCCCCTTTACTGCATTTCAGTCTCTGGCTCCCAAACTGCCATCAGGTCCAGTAAAGAGACCAGTCATTTAAACTCTATGCTCTTTACTCAAAAGATTCTCTCTGATCCCAAAGGACAGCCACAGTACCAGATCAATATGAGTTTGGAACTTACCCAAAATACCACCCTGCCAGCCAATCCTTTAGTAAGGTTTATTACAAAAAGAAAAACAAACAATAAGAGAAATGTTAAAGGATTAAAGCAATCAGATACATACAAATGATTTGAAAGTCCATATACATCAGGTTTTTAGAAGAATTGTGGTGTTGCAGGCTTGTATAGTCCCTCTGGTATACATCCAGTACCTGCATGGGTCTAAGTCCTTTGGTTCAGTTGTAAAATGAATTGATCCAGAGGTGGGTAGGTGTGTGTCTATGGCGAGACAGGAACAAAGACAAAATAGGTTCTGTGGTTTGATCTTATATACCTTCTGTCTCTGGCCATGTAGCCTGTAGGCCCTTACAAGAACTAAAATGGAGTCCAGAATCACATGGGCCAATCCTGGTAACTCAGTAGGTATGCGCTTAGTTCCTTCCTGGGCCTTTTGCTTTTGTAAAGGTCTTGATGGGCCATTAAGCGGGCTATTGTCCTGCCGCCTCTCTGTCTAGGGTGTGTCTTATACGGCATCTTTGAAATACAGGTATATCAAAGATATCCATAACTTCCCTCACACATGAACACAAATATTATCTTCTTACTCAGCACATTGTAGCCTGACATGGTCTGTCTCACATGAATCACTATGATTTTTACATACTGATGTCAAATAACACAAATGCCCCCGCTCCCCCTCAATCCAGTCAGCATGACACCATACTCCAACCCTAGCCAAGCACAGCCAACCTGAACCCGACCTGAGAGTGTCAAGTTGTTTTCAGAACCGACCTAACCCAACACTTCTCGCCAAACCTGAATCAGCGCCATTCCTCCTCCATGGGGCGTGTCCTTGTGGTGCCTTCCTGCTCCCCAGGCCCATCCTTCTCTTGCCTGTGGGGTTGGCAGGGTGGCTGCATGCCCTGCTCCTGCTGGCTTCAGTAAGGATAAATGTATTAACATTCTCTGTCTGGCTACTCATGGACAGCCGCCCATGTCCCAAAATGGTCACTTAACTCAATCTCTTGTTGGCAGCTTCAGCAGAGGTCAGCCAAATGTAGAATGTGCTTGGAGATGCAAATAGCCTCTTACACCTAGAGGTATTTCCTTTAGGTCAGAGCCCAGATACAGCAGCCTACTCTGCTGCTGCCTGTATGGCATTTTGCCTGTGGCACATTGAAACCTCTCCTAGGGATTAAATTGTCCAAGTGGATGAAGGATAGCACAAAGGTCATTTTTAACCCACAAGCATGGTATGTGAAATGGTTGCTGAAAGAAAACACAGAAGGGAGACAAAAGAATGATGTGAAGTGTTTTCTTTAAACCAAAAGAACAAAAGATTTGACAATGAGAGGATGGATCCATTTATGGACCATTGGATTCTTGTCTTGATTGGTCAGTGTTGATAGAACAAGGTCCCTGCCATTATTGGATTTTGTGGGAGGGAGCACTTGGATATTTACACAGTTCAGAATGACACAGGGCTTTCTTTGAGCATGGCAGGGAGGTTGAAGCATCATGACCACCTCCCTCAGCACAGGTGGATGGACTAGACAACCACTTGAGGGCCCTTCCAGCCTTACATTTCTATGATTCCATATTTTGGGACCCAAGAATTTATCCTCTTTATTGGGCCGCTTTCTTCCTGATCATGAATGATGTACTGTCCAGGCCAGATGATCATAGAAGTATAGGACTAGAAGGGACCCCAAGAGGTCTTCTAGTCCAGTCTTCTGCACTCAAGGCAGAACTAAGTACTATCTAGACCATTCTGACAGTTGTCTAACATGCTCTTAAAAACTTCTAAAGACAGAGCTTCCACAGCCTCATTAGACAATTTATTCCAGTGCTTTACTACTCTGACAGTTAGTAAGTTCTTCCTAAAGTCCAATCCCTTGCTGCAATTTAAGGCCATTGCTTCTTCTAGCTTCAGAGATTAATAAGAACAATTTTTTTCTCCCTCCTACTGGTAGCAACCTTTTATGTACTTGAATACTGTTACTATGCCCCCCCCCTTAGTCTTCTCTTCTCCAGACTAAACAAACCCATTTTTTTAGATCTTTCCTCTCATGTTTTCTAGACCTTTAATCATTTTTGTTGCTCTTCTCTGGACTTTCTCCAGGTTTTTCCACATCTTTCCTGAAATGTGGCACGTAGAACCAGACACAATATTCCATCTGAGGATTTTCCAGCATGGAAAAGAACGAACTAACTGGGAAATATTGGGATTATTGGGAAATATTTGGGATTATTTAGCTGAGGTTAGTCCTGCTTTGAGCAGCGGGTTGGACTAGATGACCTCCTGAGGTCCCTTCCAACTCTAATATTCTATTATTCTAACTACATTTGGTGTCATTGCTTACAACAGTACTGCTAATACATCCTAGAATATGTTTGCTTTTATTTGCAACAGTGTTACCCTGTTGACCCATATTTAGCTTGTGATCCATCTTGAACCCCCAATCCCTTTCTGCAGCATTCCTTCCTAGTCATTTCCCATTTTGTATGTATGCAACTGATTGTTCCTTCCTAAGTGGAGTACTTTTTCATTTGTCTATTGAACTTCATCCTATTTATTTCAGACCATTTCTTCAGTTTGTCCAGATAATTTTGAATTTTAATCCTATCCTCCAAAGCATTTACAACCCCCCCATCTTGGTATAATCTGCAAACTTTATAAGTGTATTTGCTATGCCATTATCTAAATCACTGAAGATATTGAACACAACAGGACCTAGGAACAATGCCTGCGGGGCCCCACTTGATATGCCCTTCCAGCTTCACTGTGAACCACAGTAAACTGTGAACTATTCTCTGGAAATGGTTCTCCAACTGGTTATGCACCCACCTTATAATAGCCCCATATATGTTATATTTTGCTAATTTGTTTATGAGAAGGTCATTGCAGACATTATCAGCTTTACTAAAGTCAAAATATATCACATCTTCTTTCCCCCATTCACAAGGCTTGTGACCGGTCAAAGAAAGCTATTAGGTTTGTTTAACATGATTTGTTCTTGACAAATCCATGCTGATTGTCACTTATCTTATTATCGTTTAGGTGTTTGCAAATTGATTGCTTGATTATTTGCTCCATTATCTTTTCAGGTACTGAAGTTAAGCTGTCCCCAGGTTGTCCTTATTCCCCTTTATATAGATGGGCACTATATGTGGCCTTTTCCAGTCCTCTGGAATCAATTCAATCTTTCATGACTTATTGAAGATAATTGCTAATGGCTTAGATATCCCTTCAGTCAGCTCCTTGAATATTTTAGGATGTATTTCATCAGGCCGTGGTGACTTGAAGACATCTAACGTGTCTAAATAATTTTTAACTTTTGTTCTTTCCCTCAGATACTACCTCATTTTCACTGGTGTTCATTGTGTTAGACATCCAATCACCACTCAACTTTTTGGTGAAAACTGAAACAAAAAAGACATTTAGCTCTTCTGCCATTTCCACGTTTTCTGTTTATTGCTTTTTCACTCTCATTGAGTAATGGACCTACCCTTTTCTTGGTCTTCCTCTAACTTCTAATGTATGTGTAGAATGTTTTCTTGTTACCCTTTTTCTCTAGCTAGTTTAATCCCATTTTGTGCCTTGGTCTTTCTAATTTTGTCCCTAATGCTTGTGTTTGTTTATATTCATTCTTTGTAATTTGACGTAGTTTTCACTTTTTGTAGGACTCTTTTTTTACGTTTCAGATCATTGAAGATTTCCTGATTAAGCCAGGGTGGTCTTTTGCTGTCTTCTCATCTTTCCTACTCAGTGGGATAGTTGGCTCTTGTGCCCTTAATAGTGTCTCTCTGAAAAACTGATGTAATAATAATAATAAATTTGATGTAACCAGATAACTTCCCTTTCTCTATGGCTGTGGCCTGAGCAATGTCTGAGACATGAAACTAAAGTTTCTGTTAACTTCCCCCAGTATGCCAGTAACCTCTCCCTTCTTGTTCTTCTCTCTCTACGCTATCTCAGTCTTTTTGTCTTCTGTCTAACATTAGTCTAGCTTAGCCAGCCAGGACAAATGCAGCCTTACAAGATTTTGCTATGACCAGTTTGTCAAGGCACATACAATACCAAACAGTCTGATCCATGGTGAAAAATTTGCCTCCACCCAATCAATCAGAGGAAAATAAGACTAGCCTAGTCAAACATCTTCCAGGGGCAGGGGAATAAAACTGTGGCTTAGGACTGGCTAATGCATCATGGATAGAGCACTGCAAATCCGTGGATATCTGCTTTATATCTGAGGACCATTTTTTTCAGATCATGGATCGGATATGGATGTTCATGGACTCCTTGACTTTCCGGGACCCACATGACTTCTGGGGCAGGGCTGGAATAGCAGTCAGCCCCAGGTCACCATGGAACAGCTGAGCGGCAAGCTGCCCCCAGGGCCACTGCCAAACAGCGGTTTGGCCAGCTGACTGGTTGGAACAGCTGATAAGCAGCAGGGGACTGGCTGCCAATCAGCTGATTGGTGGCCTGGGGATGCTGCTGAGGGTGCAGATATGGATAGAGATAAAATCAAGAGTACGACTCATGGGTGGGATATACTTTTATTCTGGTAGACATGGATTGGATGCGGATCCACATGTTTGTATCTGTAGTCACGGGTAGTGGCTGATTAACAGACAGGCTCATGTGGCTTGTGCCCAGGAGTCCTGGCCAATCTGGAGCCCCTGGAAAAATTTCATGATGCAAGAGGTGACGTGGGTGACCATCCAGGATGCCATGGTCAGGAAAAGGCCATGGTCAAGAGGCAAGAAGCGGGACTCAGGACGGGCCCCCACACTACCACCAGCCCTGCCCTTCCCCATGCTTCAGCTGGACATTTCCGAAGGCCCCACAGCACAGGTGGGGCTGGCACACCACTATGGCTGGGGCAGGGCTGGGAGTGTTCCCGGAAGGGGAGGGTGCAGCCTACCCCAGGTTCAGGCTGACGCCAACTGCCGGGGTCTCTGCAGTGCAACCTCCAACAACTCAACCGCACAGCACACATAGAGATGATACACTCTTGCTAGAGCCCCTCCCACCAGGGAGGCTATAAAAGGTCGGATGCTGCTGGCAGAGCACTAGCTTCCTCCTCCCTCCCGCCTCCTTCCCCCATCCAAACCTCTCTCCCCTCCACTCCCGTCCCACTCTCCTCTCCTCTTCCCCAACTCACCTCCCTGCTCCTCCCCCAGGGTTCCCAAAGGGCAGGGGTGTGGAGCTGTCATAGGAAAACAATGGACAGTGGTCGAGGGGGGGACAGGAGCCAGGGAAGGCTGGATGCTGAGTTAGGATGAGGAGAATCTTCCACAAGCCCAACCTTCTGCAGCAGTCGGGGCGGGGGAGGCAGCAGAGATGGGGGTGATGCAGGGATGAGTGGGGAGTCAAAGGAAGCAGTGAGAGCTTAGGTGGATGGGAAGTCAATGGGGACCAGGAGCATTTGGGTTAGGAGGGAGCAGGATCCAAGGGTGATGGGGGGTGGAGAGCCCAGGGAACAGCTGGGGTCAGGGGCAATGGGGACGTGGGAATCCTGGGGAGTCAGCAGGGGCCAGAGGCAAAGGGAGTGGGTGGGGGCAGGTGGTCCAATGACAATGGGGAGCTGAGGGAGGCAGCAGGAGCCAGGGTTGATGGGGAGGGTGAGTGGGAAGGCAGTGGAGACCTGGGAGATGGGGTTGTTTAGGTGGGGAGCCCAGGAAGGCAGCGGGAACTGGTTTTCAGATAAACCAATAAAAATGCTGCTTGAGAATTTTAAATTAGAGTTTGATTTATGGATATTTACTGTGTATACTTTGACATGTTATGCTGACAGTTTGTTCTTTCAATGGTTATAAAGCTTTAATTTTTTTGAATCTCAACCTCTATTGTAACTAAATAATTATCTGATCCCCACATAATTTCCCACGACTGTGAAAATTTAAATTGATTAAAAATTAAAAAATACTTTAAAACCCATAATTTTGGGCAACTTTGAAAATCTAAATAGATAAAAATTGAAAATAGTGCTTAAAATAAAGATCAATATTATCCATCAAAACTATAAGTAAAATAAAAATTGAATTATGCCAAGTCTAATTATGAGCTAGTGTTACCAATAGTTTTGTGTGGTACAAAATTAACAAACAAGATAACTAAAATCCCTGTTCAAGCTTCACAACAGTGGAGGAGGGAAGGGAGGAAAAGGAATTTGGTCACCATAGCGAACAGCTCGGCACCTTCCATTTCCACTAACTTGATGAAGAGTTATTCCTCACCTCATTATATGCATAGGTGTTCTGATTCTTTGTCTTGATGCTAATGAGAGTTCTGCACTTAAATGAAAGAAATTTTTTTTTTATGTAACAAGTCAGTTCTATGGCTCAGTTGGTTTGGTAGTTATTTTTGTGTTTCAAAATGATATTTTCAAAGCCAAGATGTATGTTACTGCTTTTGGCAGTATTTAGTTGGTAGACTATGAACAATGCTCTACTTTCCATCAAACAAAAGGGAAAGACAAAAGTGACATGATATCCTCAGAGCATCGTTTGTCTGGTTTGCCTTCTTTAACAACCTTTTAGAGGTTGATTGGAAAGCTCAGTTACTAAGCAGTCCATCTCATAAAGAGTATCCTTTTTATTATTTTTATATGTACTCAGCAGTGTAGACAGTCCGTGCCTAAGGAAAGCAGCGAAAATACAGCCCTGTCATGTAATGCACCACTTGACCATAACATGGATTTATCGCATAGCAGCCTGAGTTGTTTTTTGTTTTGTTTTTGCTTTTACTAATTGAAATTAGTTTTACAACATTGCTTTGTGCAGTGGATTATGCCGACTGGTTCCAAGGAGCAAGTGTGTTTCAAGAGGGGATTTAAAAGAGGTTGTGGTATATAGGCCTGGTGCACCAGAGGAGTTGCAAGCAAGGGGACTGGGCAAAAATGAGCAAGTGGGGAGAGAGGAAAGAAGAGAACAACCAAAGTTGTTGAGAATTAGGCTGGTAAAAAAAATTATTTAATTGACACTGTTTTTCAGTGGGTTAGGTTTTTGACCACACATTTTTCAGTGAAAAAGCATATACCTGAAAATGCTTTTGCGTGAAATTTTTCAGCAGTCAAAAAAAAACCCACACCATTTTTTGACCAGTTCTAGTTGAGAATTTGCCATCCCTAACTTCAGGTGGGAGGATAAGAAGTTTGATCTTGATGTAGTGGGAGAGGGAACAACAGTGAAAGAATTTGAGTGATGTGATCACATTGATGAAAATATTTTGTTACGTTTATAACCCCCTTTTTCCTCCCCCTCTGCTCACCATATTGTTTGGTTCATCCACCTGTTATGTCTCTCTCTCTCTTTTTTTTTTAAAGTAAATTCTTTGAGTCAGGGACTGTAAATTGCTATTTTTTTCCACAGTGATAGCATAATAGGGCCCCAGCCTGACTGAGTATAAAGGATCCATAATAATCATAATGGCAGGAGGGGAAAGTGATATTTATAGTTGCCCTTTAGGTGATCAAAAGGGGAGCATGCTAGGAAGACATCAGGAGAAGGTTGAAGTAATTGAAGTAAAAGATGACTGAGGCTCTTATTCAAGCCTTTCAGTATTGAAGCATGTGCCTAAATTTAAGCACGTGATTAATCCTATCACAACCAACAAATCCACTTTTCACCTACAAAATCAGGATTTTTTTCAACACCTCCATTCTCAGGTTATTTCTAAATGCTGTGAATATTCCCTCTACATTATCTATAAAATCCTTCCTTTGTCTCCATTCATAGTCCACGCCACCAGCCCTGATTCAAGAAAGTGCTTAAGCACATGCTGAAATTGAAGCATGGAGATAGTCTCACTGATGTAAAGTTGAGCACACGCAGTGTTTTGCTGGACGAGGAATTTAAGAGATATGGTGACTAACTACAATATTCAAAGGGCGTACAGCAGCAAGAGGAAAGAATTATGTTGCGTGATCCTAGAAGATATAATTAGGAATAATGGGGTTATGACAGGCTTGACAGAGCAATATCAGTCAGAGAAAGGAACTAATATAACTAGGGTGGCATTTCAAACATGAGCAGGTATAGTTTATTTGTGTGAACAAAGCAGTTCTCCCAGGAACAGAGAACTTCACCAGCCCTAACGAGGTAACTATAGCAACCTGCACGATACTAACTTTCATAATCCACAGGTGTTGAAGAGGCATAGATAGATGTTTTCTAATAATTCATCTCCAGATAGATACTCTGATCTACATAATAGCTTGTATCTACAGTTCTTCCTTTCGTTAGCAGTGTGCCCACTCTTTATTTTATAGGGGGAGACTTTAAACTTGCCCTTGATATATCTGATAAACTAGACAAATCCATTCCATTTGTTTGTTTGTTTTAAATCTCCTTCATCAACCGTCCTCAAACCACTTCCTACAGACTTTGTCTGATTGACTCGTGGATGAGACAGAACCCAAACAAAAGGAAATAGTTATGCTACTTTCTAGTACACATTACATACCGATGAATCAATTACATACACACATCAAGGACGGACTATTTCACTGCAGAGAGCATCCATAGAGAGACTGAACACATACCATGTCGGATCACACCTAATTATCAACCACAACATTCTTAAACAGACCGAGCCAAATTCTGTCCTGATTTACACCCCAGGAACCATCACTGAAGTCAGTGGGGTTGTAAGAAATATAAGTCAAGGCAGAATTTGGTCCACCATCAAACAACTCCAAAGAAGCCTGGACCTTTGATAATAAAAATTCTCACTTCACTGATACAATAGAGGAAGAAATTCAAGGCTTCAAGAGCAAAATGACCCTTCATTGTATTCTCTGCTAATCTGCTAGGGAGTTCTCTTGGCAAGATAGTTCAGTCACACACTCATAATTTCATCAAAGCCGGTAAAGGACATGTAATGAAATCTGTAAATCCTCTATCACTTGCCCCTTGCCCTATCTTTCCTTTGTTCTCTCTTTCCTTTGCCTTCTGAACATACTACTGCTTAGCTGTCCTCCTTCATTTCTTTTTTGTAGACAATATTAGAATGGTCTTATTCATAGTATTACAACAGCCCCTTCTGAAGACTGTATTTGAGACTGCAGTCTGATTGTATTAGGCACTTTAGTACATGTATATGTACTAGGCACTTACACACAAACCTATAAAGTGCTGTGTGTGTGTGTATAAACAAACTATATTACAAGAATTAAAAGGCTTCAAAGTCAAATACTCAGAAATTAGGAAATGCCAAAATAAAGGTTGCCTGTTCAACTTTAATTCCCCCACTTTGTGCATATGTGTTGTGATACAATCACATGCTAGTTTTTTCCACAGGATCCCTGACTCCTTCAATGCACAGGATGGATGGTGCTTGTTTAATAAGCAGTGTTCAATGTTTTGTCTTATCTCCATTATTAAATGTGTGGGCCTCATTTGCTGCACACTGTTCAAACCCTGTTCTGAAGACACAATTATTAGTAGAACTGGCCAGGAAGCTGAGACATACCAGGATACATTCCAGACTAATGAACAGGTGTGTCACCCCTGCCCTGCAACCTTGGGTGCCTTACCATGACTTGCTGAAATAACTCCCACCTGGGTCTCTCACAAACAGCCTTCCAGTATACAAGCCACACTTGGTTTGCACTCTAGTTCTCACGAGCCTTGCTTATACTGTAGGGTGACCTCAACATAGCCCCAGTCTTAGATGTTCCCTGAGAAATGACTGTCCTGTTCTGTCCAGGCCTCTCCTGGACAATACAAATTACAGTAAATCCATTATTCCTTTAAGAGAATAATATGCACACAGCTAGTCAAATGAGTTTCCTAGACACGTCAGTTACAACACACTGGATTAGATAAAACAAGTTTATTAACTACAAAGAGAGATTTTAAGTGAGTACAAGTAATAAGGCATAAAAGTCAGAAGCGGTTCCAAGAAAAATAAAAATAAGTTGTTTACTAATACCTAACTTAACAAGCTATATCAGATTCAAGCACTGTTTCTCACCATATGTTTTCAGCAATCTTACTGACCCAACCTTCTAGGTCAGGACCCCTTCTCCCAGAGTCAGGGGCAATGCAGAAATTTAAATTTGAATACTTTTGGAGGTGTAGGTTAAACACACACAAATGAAAGGTTTGCATGACGCTCCTTCTCCGCCAGATTTCTCAGGACCCTGCTGGTGGGGATGCCCCGCAGCGAGGAGGCAGTGGCTCCCCTTTGGCTCCCCTTGGCAGGGGCACTCTCCGTGTCTTGCAGCTCAGGAGGGAGGAAGCAGCAGGGCAGCTGACTGTGGGCTGCACCCCTACAGCTTCAGCCTGCCACTTTGCCTTCCCTGCTGCTGGAGTCCCCGTGCTGCTGTCTGCTTTGCAGACCACCTACTGAGGTGAGTCGGGGGGTGGCGGCTGAGGCAACATGTGGGACTCCAACAGCATGGGAGAAGCAGCAGACTGCAGCTGTAGGGGTGTGGAAAGGAGGAACTCAGCTGGCAGCCAGTCCCCCTGTGCTTCCTCCCTCCCTGGTCTGCAGGGATGCCCAGATACAGGGAGATTGGGGGGGGGGCAATGCCCTGCTTGCCCTCCCCCTTGTGCACGCCCCTGCCTAGAGGCTAATTAATACTTCCTTTGTTGCTTCAGGTGCCGTGTATGCCATAAGTAGGGAGAGAAAGGGGTGCCTTGGGGTGTTTGTCCCTCTTTTTATATATATATATAGTTTCAGTCCCTCTTGAAAAACATTTCCAGCCGGGCATCAGGAGACAGAGTCTATGTGGAAGGATGTTCTCTGCTGTTCTTTTCTCCCCTGTTTGAGCTTTCTTTTTTCCCCTTCCTGATTGATGACTGCTTACTGCATAAATGCGTACCAAGCAGAGCACACGTTCCTTCGTTTGCACATCTGTTTGCAACGTCAGTTTGGGCAGGGCTGTGGGGTGTGTGACATGTCTTAGTAATACCTTACAGTGGAATCGTATAACTTCATATACAATGTTGCCACAGGTATTTTATCAGGACAATACTGCCCAGCAAATTAGGAGTTTTCAAGTAGTACCTTACAAGGCATACATTGTACAAAGATTATTACAATATTGTATAGGGTGTGAATACCGGGATGTATTCTGTCACAGAAGCCAAATTTTAATTCAGTGACATTTTCAAGCTTTTGGAAACATTTTCTACCGCCAATCTGGATGAAACCCCCAAAACTTGAAATATTTGTGGAACGGAGAGTCAACCATACTTTGTTTTGGGAAAACTGAAATGTGGTGTTTCCAAAATAAAATATGCTTCTGTGATCTCTGGCTGCCCAACTGGTGGACTACAGACATTCGGGCAGCTGCAGACTGAAACTGATGAGGAACAGGGCGGGCAATGTATCTGGCAACAAGGGTTCTGGCTGTCTCTATGGAACGTTTTAGATTTCGACAAATGGAAAAATGCTTTCCAGCTTCTGCCACAAATGAGGCTGGCGTCCTACACACAGCAGCCTCTTCACCACACAACCCTGATTTGTCCCCAGAGCAGGTCCATCCTGTGAGCTGAATGAGGTGGGGGTCTATGTAATTAAAGATTGCATCATAATTAAGGATAATATGACGTCATGGAGGTCATGGATTCCGAGACGTTCCTGGACCTCTGGGACTTCTGGGACAGGGCTGGAGCAGCTGTCAGCCCTGGGGCTGCCAAACAGCTGATCAGCTGGAGCAGCTGCCAGCTCTGTAGTCCCTCTTCCCCAAGGTCATAGCTTCTGTGAATTTTTGTTTATTTCCCATGACCTGTCCCTGACTTTTACTAAAAATACCTGTGACTGAATCTTAACCTTAATCATAATGCATAAGCACAAGGGGGGCAAATTAAGATTGCACGGTGTAGAGCGCTTGTTTGCAGCATTGACATTCTTTCAGCAGAGTTGCTCTGTGGAATAATCTAGGCTTTTAAAAAATCAAGTTAAAAACACCCAAAATTCCATCAGGTGGAATCCTGTTAATACCAGCCTGGTTCATCAGCAGGGTTGGAACCTTTACATCCACTGCACAGACGTCTGCTGCTTGAGCTGATTGCCATCCTCTCCGTGGACCAACACTAGCTTGGGATGAGACAAACATTTTGCCAGTGGGTTTCATAGATATTTGCTGACCGAAGGAATGGTGAGACTCAGGATTCCCTGGCTCCATTCCAGGCTCTGGAGAAGAGTGTGCTCTTGCAATCACTAGTGGTCCTTGTTCTCCCCAAGCCTCTCCCAGTCCTGTCTCTCTCCATCCTCCAACTCCTTTTCCTAGACGCCTCACCTCACCTCACCAATCCCCTTCTCCACTCCATTGGACCTCCTCACATCTGTCCAAAGTTCCCGTTCCAGCCCCAATCTCCTTTTCTGTGGTCCTCATCCCAGTCTTCCCCTGCAGATGCCTCATGCAGTTGGTCCCAGTGATCTACTGTGCCCCACACGGGGGTCCTCATCTGATCTCAGTCTTCCTTTCTGCTCCCAGTCCAAGTCTTCCTCCAACCACCTTGTCTCCGTTTTCTTGCCCAGCCAGTCTCAGTCACCCACCAACTCGTCTCAGATATCTTGGTCTCCCCTCACTCACTGCCTTCCAGTCCCAGCCTTCCAACCCCAGCTCCTTCTTCCAATCTACTTGCTCGGCTCCTGCCCTGTCACCCACTGCTCTTGTCCTCTCTGCATTTCAATCAGGCTGCTTCTCCTCAACACTGCCTGGGCACCAGGAAGAGGAGCATTGAGCATAGAAGAGGTACGATCTCCTTGTTCTCAGTTCCTGTGCCAACAGTCACAGCGGCCCCTGTGGTACGTTGAAATCTTAAAATTGTAAGCTGTCACTGTAAACATGAAGTGGATTGCTGCTCTTGTTGCAAGTTAGGGAGCTCTGTAGGGAGGCGTGTGATCTGGCTATAGGATCAGTCAGGATATGGCTAGACCAGGCAGTAAGCTGAGATGAATTTTGATTCTCTGTTTTGGGGAGCAGACTGCTTTCTCTCTCATTGTCTTTGTGTTCTTGAACATAATTAAATAAAGTAGTGTTACATAAAATACTCTTGCTGGAAGGTTGCTACGTTTTTATCTAGCTTCTCTGTGTGTATGCTGTGAACATAACAGTCCCTGCGGCCAGGAGCAGCTGCTTCAGGGAAAGCTTAGCTCAGCCACTGCAACCTCAGATTAAAACATGTTCAGTACAGATGGAATTTTTGGAAAATTTAGCTGCCAAACTCAACAAGTTACTACTGAGCATATGTGAACTGTGATCCCCCCCCCCCCGAGATTTATAACTTGGCCAGATTTGGGCATTTTTTTTCCATGGCAACAGCAAGAGCACATCCCTGCCACAAAAGCCACCCCACCTGCCAAATTTCAAATCCCTGATCCTAAGCATGGGGTCGCTAGAACATCTCAATGAAAAAATTGAAAGTATTATTTTAACATGAGCAAAACAATGTGTTTTCCCCCTAATTTCATTCTCTAAAATGGCTGGACCATTTTAAATGAAACTTCCCTAAAATATTCAAGCAGAGGTAGACACAGAGCATGGAAAATTTCAGCCTCCACTGTTAAAGTTTGAGAAAGTTATAAGTAACTAAAACCAGGATCTTATAAAGGGAAGTGTCAGGCAATCTTATACTATAATAGATCCCTACCAGCTCCACCTTAATAGCAGATTCATAGAGTTTATTCCCAGAATGGGCCCCTAATATGACCCCCTGTATATCACAGGCCATTAATTTCACTCAGTTGCGTCTGTCTTGAGCCCAATAACTTGTGTTTGACTGAAACAGATCTTCCAGAAAGACATCCAGGCTTGAACTGAAGATATCAAGAGGTGAAGAATTCACCAGTTCCCTTGGTAGTATTTTTCCAGTGGTTAATCACACGCACTATTAAAAATGTGTGCCTTAGTTCTAATTTGAATTTGTCTAGCTTCATCTTCCAGCCTTTGGTTCTTGTGGTGTCTTGTTACGTTATGTTAGATTAAATAGACCCTTTAGCCGAGAATCTTTTCTCCCTGTGAAGGGACTTATGCACTGTCTTCAAGTCACCTCTTGACCTTCTTTTTGTTAAGCTATACAAATAGAGCTGTTTAAGTCACTCACTGTAAGCCATTTTCTCCAGCCTTCATGCAACTTTTGTAGTACTTTTCTGCACACTTCAGTTTTTCAACATTCTTTTAAAAAATGTGAACATCGGACCTGCACTGAGTACTTCAGTATTGATCTCACCAATTTCATACACAGAAGAAAAAATCACCTCGCCACTCCTCATTTTTACATCCAGCGATCACATTGGCACGTTTGCCGCAGCATCGCACTGGCAACTCATGTTGACTTGCTTGTCCACAATGACCCATAAATCCTTTTCAGAGTCACTGCTTTCCTGGATAGTTCTAGTTCTCCTTTCTGAAGGTCTGGCCTGAATTCCTTGTTTCTAGATGTATAACTTTGCATTTGGCTGTTTTAAAACACATATTTTTTTAATGGACCCACCTGCTCGAACAATCCAGATTGCTCTGCATGACTGTCCTATCCTCATTATTATTTATGGATTTGCCAATCTTTGTTTTATCTGAAATCTCAGCAGCAGCAATTTTCTCTTTACTTCCAGCCTATGGATGAAAATGTTGAATTGTGTCAGGCCTAGTTCCAATCTCTGCAGAGCTCCACTAAAATCAACCCCATTCAATGAAGATTCACCACTGATAACAACTACTTTTTGATATCTGTCAGTTAGTCAGTTCTCAATCCATTTAACATGTGCTTTATTGGCATTTTACAGGGCTAATTTTTAAATCCAAATGTTTGTGGTACCAAATCAAATATCTTACAAAAGACAGAGTATTTTATACCTGCGTAGTTACCTTTATCAACCAAACTTTTACTCTCATCAAAGAATGTTACTGGGTTTGTTTGACAAGACCGATTTCTCATAAAACAACATTAATTATATTCCTATCTTTTTACTGGTTATTAATTGAATCCCATATCAGCTTTACCATTATTCTGCCCAGGATTGATGTCAAGCTAACCAGTCTACAGTTAGCTGGACCATCCTGCTTCACTATTTTGAATATTGGTACAACAATAACTCTCTTCCTGTTGTCTGGAATTTCCTTGGTATTCTGGGGTTTATTAAAAATTAACATCAATGGGTGAGAGATCTTCCTAGACAGCTCTTGGGTGCAAGTTGTCCAGATCTGCTCATTTAAAAATGTTTATCCGTAATAGATGTTAACATCCTACTAGTGGACTTGGAAGTACTTCATCCTGCTTCTTTCCCAATATAAAATAAAAATATTTTGAACACTTCTTCCTTTTTTGCATCATTATTAACAATTTTACCATCTTCATCTAGAAACTATAATGTATAAATTTTTCGAAACTCTAATGATGTTTTATTTCTGGCTGCTTGAGACCTATACTATTGCTAGGATTTCTTTTGTTCCTAATATACTTAAACATCCTCCTTGTCCTTAGCCCTTTCAGCCATGGATTTTTCCGTGATGTCTTTAACTTCCCTGATCAGTTTTGTATACGTCACAATTTTTAATTGATATTGTTTGCTGTTTATTTCCCTTTTCCCCATTTGTTATATATTTCTTTTCATTTCCCATTTAGCCAAAGTTGTTCTCACTTTTGGTTGTGGAGTTGTGGCTTCTTGGCCAACTGAGGTGTGAATTTTCATTCTCATTTTCCTGTCTACCTTTTTTTTTCTCTCAACCAATTTTGCTCAGAATTTTTCTCAGCTTTGGCAAATGTGGTCTTTCGAACTACCAGATATATTACTGGTTGAGACTTTCCTCTGTTTGCTCATATGAATGTAATCAGGTTATAGTCACTGGTTCCTAGGCAACTACCAACTTCCAGTCTAGTGATGAATTCATAAGGAGGTTAAAATAGAGTTACCTTGTGGTGCAATATCTTTTGTGCTTGAAAATTATAATGTATAATTTTTAGAAACTCTAATGATATTTTATTTCTGGCTGCTTGAGACCTCCAGCATGTGTCTCCCAAATGTAAGTCCCTCTTAACACAATTTTTCTTCCTACACATTACAGACAGGTGTTCAAGATATATTCTCTGGTTTGATTCAGTGGTCTGTAGCAGACTCCTATCAGTACACCTTCTGGGACTTTGTTAGTTAGTACATTGATGCATATGCATTCAACATCTTGTGGTGGTTATTATTATCTAAACCAGATAATTGTGTCATTAGCATAGAGAACCACCTTCTCAATCTCTTTTATCCTCTCTATCCTTCTGAAACAGGTTGTATCCATCAAATTTAGCACTGCAATCATCCCTCCAGGTTTTAGCAATGCCAATTCCATCACATTTCCTCTCTTCAGTGAGAATTTTCAATTCCTCTTGCTTGTCACCAAGACACCTAACATTGGTATAACAGCAAGTGAAAAGTTTCTTATCTCTACGTTTTTTGTGACATCAGTTCAATTTTTCCGGGACACATAGAGTAGGACACAGTCCCTCACCTAAGAAGCATATAATCTAAATAAAGGTTTATTATTATTCCCATTTTACAGTTGGGAAACTGAAACACAAAGTGATTAGGTGACTTGCTTAAAGTCACACCTGAAATTTAAGTCACAGATGAACCCAAATCTTGTGATTCTCATAGAACTGCCTTACCCACATGACCCATACTTCCTCTCAAACGGTTTTCAACCTATGTAGCTCCCATGTGCAAAAGATTGTTCTTAGGAAGCCCATGTAACCTTGTAGTTGTCTAATGGAGTGGAGAATGCTATAGATATTGCTAAAAACCACATGTTCACATTAACCTGCAATAGGAATAAATCACTCCAAAAGTACAGTCTGGGGTTCAAAAGAAGTGCCACTTTATATTCAAATATCTTGATTTTTCACTTTGGCAAGCACTTCAGGTGCAAGTTAGTGTGAAGAATTATTGTGCTAGTGATTCTGACCCATATTTGGAAGGCCTCTATCAGAAATTAATTTGACAAAGCCTGAGATCCTTTCTCATAAACATCTCCATTTTTCAAAATAGGAATATGCAAAATCCTTTGCTGTAGGGATACCTAACTTTTAATTGCCGAATTCATTGCTGATTGCAGCCATTTTATGACAAACACAATATACTCAGTGTGAATAAATTCCAAAGATGATGAGGTTTAATTATAAACACCCCTGAGATTTCCTATTTTAGTAGTTTTTAAAACCTTGCCCGGGTGCTATATTTTAGAATTAGAACGCTTAACTCCAGCTGGTTTTCACTCAGCTAAGTGTTTTATCTGGAAGATTGGATTACACACCCTAGGGAAGAAAGAGACTTAAATACATTGTACAGCAGGTAAAGTGCTTAGGGCTGTGTATTGTGTCATTAAGAGCAATATGAGAAACCAGCAAGGCTTATCTTAATCTCGCTGATCATCTCAATTAACACAGTCCCAACAGAAGCCTCCTTGAAATTCAATCCCTTTGTTTCTTGTTCTGTTTGTTTAGTTCAGATAATCTTCTTTATAAAATCATTGCTAAAGGTACAAAAGTACATCTTAAGTAAGTGGGGATGTGGCAGTTACCGAAGGAAGCCACATGCCTAATTAACATGGAAATCAACCAACTGTTTAGTCTTCCAAGGAAAGACATGTGCCAGTTATGGTCCTTTTAAAAAAATGAAAGGATCAAGGTTAATTATCAATATAATTCTAAAGTGATGATAGCTGTAACAACCTGTCTATACTCTATACTTGGCTTGTTTAGCCTGGCCAAAAGAAGGCTCCGGGGGGATATGC